>CM034409.1:9672500-10025000 GCA_019925095.2 Dendrolimus kikuchii
AGATCGAATTTCTGTACAATGAAAAAAAAAATGCTAAAAACCGAGTCAGGGGGATGTAAGAAGTGAAATAAAACGAATTTAGATTTTTTCAAATTTTTTGTTTCTCTGTTTGTCTGTCTGTTTGTGCGGGCTAATCTCCGAAATGACTGGACCGATTTAAATGAAATTTTGTATGGTAGTAGCCTATATCCCTGGTCAACATATAGGATACTTTTGATCCCGAAAAAATAAAGTTTCCCGTGGGATAGTTAAAAAAATTTAATTAGTTAATTCTCCCGTGTAAGTCAGCCAACCAACCTATCTGTCCATGTTCCGAATCAGTTTACGTTGAATGTCTTCTATAAAGAAGCATTATAAGGTATTGCGATCTATAAAATTTTAATTCAAGGAATAATAAATACCACGCGGACGAAGTCGCGGGCATCAGCTAGTGTTTATATAATGAAATACTTGGGTCTTTTTGTTACCTTAAACATACCGCACTTTAATGATTTTACAATGTTATAAATAATGTATGAAATATATATTATATAGGGTAACTATACCATTGCTGGCACCCCCATCAAATGATTGGCACAGTCAATACATTTAAGATATTAAAAATCTTATTTTTTTATTATTTTAAGGCCATGTACATATTAATATAACATTTATTTAATTCACAAAGCAGATTATAATCAATACAATAATACATTATGAGAACAGTATAAACTTATGGAACTAGATTGCTATCCTAGTATGTGAATATATAGGTATGTATTTGCATTATAATTGGATAATAGAGAAGTGACGTGAAATTATGAAAAAAATATTTTGATTGTATGTAGAACTAGGATATGTCTGCGATTTCATTCACGCTCGATTTGAAATTCCCTTGGGATTCCCGGGACAGAAAGTACCGTAGCATTAAAAAAAAAGAATGTAGGCTATCGTTTAAGTGGAAACTGTGTCAGAATAAGCTAATTTTTATGCATCTGTACAATTTCAAACCGCTCCCGGCAAAATCCCCTCGAGATTCCCAGGATAAAACGTAGCGCAGATTTTAAGTCTAAGAATTTGCTGTGGATCAGCGATAACCGCATCGAAATTGGCCCAGTAGTTTTTACGTGAATCCCGAACAAACAGACAAAGTGATACAAAAACAAGAAATAAAAAAATTGCATCATATTCTCTGTTTGTGTTAATATTCTTTAAGTAAAAGTAAACGAAATATCTGTTTAAAATGATTACTTATAAACTGGCATCCCTTAGATGATTGTACTGGCAACATTTTTTTTCTTTCCCCTCATCCTGTGCTTTCGGTATAAAAAATATGGTGCTTTGTGTTTGTGATTTGTAAATTTTAATAAATTAGTATTAATCAAGTCTATCGTGCTTATTTTTGCTCTAAACCCTTTAATCTCCATCGTTTATATACTGTATTCCAGTTGTTTTTCTTTTAAATAGCTTCTGTACATACCTGGCATGTTTAGAATTTTATAATACAGGTGTTTCAGCAAACGGAACACCTGCTTGAGACCGTTACAGTATACCGGGAGTATATCTTAATTAAGATGCATTATAATTTTATTATTTAATAATAACAAAGATATAGGAAGAAAAAATAATAATTTTGGTTGTGCTTCTCCTTAACATTGGTAAGTTCGTTGCCCTTTAATAATGCCGCCAAACACAAACACGCCGCCAAAGCAACCGCTCACCGGCTTACCGATAGTCGGCGTTTTTATAAAGTTCAGCTGACAGTTCGCGACCTCAAAACGATTTGTAAACATTGTTACGGGGATCCAATCAAAAGTACGTCGCTGCTGAAGTTACTTTTCATGCGTTTTTTCAATACCGGATGAATAAATTTGAAAAGAAAAAATATGTTCGGTTTAAAATCTTTTGTACATGTTCCATCTGGTTTTATGCGAAATTATGGTGATAGGAAGTGAAAGTTTAAACGGTCATAACTCCAAAACTAAATTATTTTTTTTTACTTTTCGTAACTGTATGCTAGTGTTATGCCCTTTCACCCATTTAAGTAGGTGTTCCGTTTGCTGAAACATCCTGTATAATAATGAAATTTCATGCTTTAGCCAATCATTGTACTGGTGTGCCAACAAGGGTATATACCCTGAGTTGGATTTTTTAAAATAAATTAAATGTACTCCTTTTTTTTTATGCAGGAGATCAGCAGACAGGCAGACGGCCCACTTGATGGAAAGCAGTTACCATCGCATATGGACATTTGCAACACCAAAGTTGCTACAAATGCGCTGCTGCTCTCTTAAGGGAAACTGGAACCTGGTCACTAATGCCGGAACACAACTCAAGGTTGTTATGGCGGCATGCTCTAAAACTTTCAACAATTTGACAATATATGTATGGGATATACATATTATATACTTACATAGCCAGTCGGATACCTTGAAATATTATTTTCTAAAATTTCTTCACTAAACTTCCTGCACTAGAACCATTACTTCCGGCTTCAAATATACATCCTTGTTTGGGCTATTGTTAATTTCGTCTATAACAGACGAGTGCCAGGCGAATATGAGCACAGTGGCCGGTACCAGTCGAAGGTCGATAAGGGTCTTTTCTGCGTCCTCCTCCAGTACTAACTTGTGACCTGTGGGCGTGTTGAGGACGAATGGGAGACCACTATGCTCTAAGTTCTCCTGTACGAAATCGTGTATATCGCTGTAACGTTCGTACACTGAGAACGTCCCCTGAAAATAGGCAACACTTTATTGCTCCCTATTAATATTATAAATGCGAAAGTAACTCTGTCTGTCTGTCTGTTCTGTTTTCACGGAAAAACTACTGGACCGGTTTGGCTGAAAGTCAGTATATATATATTTTCGATGCCGAGGATGAATATAGGATACTTTTTATCCCGAAAAACGGGATAGTTTCCGGGATAAAAAATATATTTGTATCTCTGTTTGTTATCTTTTTATGGAAAGACTATTGGAGCGATTTGGTTGAAACTCGGTACATATGTAATTTTAATACCGAGGGTGGCCAAGGCATACTTTTTATCCCAGATAATGTGAAAGATTTATAAAGATTATCCCGGAAACTAGGAAGGTTTTGTGATGTTGATCATTTCGTCCACTTGGTCCACTGGGTCCACTCGGTCAACGTGGTCAACTTGGTCCACTGGGTCCACTTGGTCCACATTATCTATTTTGTCATTTATGTAGTTTGCAGACAGACGGTATAGTTTGCGATATAAAATGAAGTGAATCTTCCGGGGGCAAATACATAAAAATTTAATAGAATGTAACCTGTAATGGCTGCTCTTTAAACAAGAGATATGCGCTAGAGGTTGAAAGTTGAAAAGAAGGTAAACTCTAGTAGGATTATATGCACAAGCGCCAGTAGCTTGGCAAAAAAACTACAGAATAATAGTTACCTGCAATAGAATACCATCTGGGAATCTCACTCGGATGATGGCGAACTTGTATTTCCTCATCTCCCTCAACTCATCTTTCTCCCTCATCGCCTTAGTTCTTAGCATTTGACTTCTTTCTATTGCCTCCATCCTGCAAAATGTGTCATGAATATTAGACTTGGCCTAATAATGCTGCGATGACGTATTAGGTGAATCGATAATCCTTTACGAACACGTGTATTTAAATTATCTACAATCCTTTAATAGTTATCTTAATTATTCACTGTCAATTGTTCACATTAATTTTCTAAGTATTGAAATATAACCATATTTTATTGTCAATCGCTAATCCCTTTCGGTCTTAATATGAATAAGACTAAATATGATACTGATTGAGTGTAAGTTTGTAGGCTTCTGTAAGACCCTTAAAGAGGCCTACAAATTTACTCTAACTCAACATGAATAAAACTGTTTGTGTTTATGTACGGGTTTCGACTAAGACGTCATAAACCGTTTTATTATTGTTTAAAGTTCGTTGCATATTCTTAGAAACCATGTTGTTGGGAGGGAGGAGGGGGCACTGTCTATTTTGCGGATATATAAGATCGGTCCGTTGAAACAGAGTTCGTTGAGTTTCAACTGCGATCGAGGCGTTATTAAGTGTATATTTGGAACGGAAAACTGTCATCGAAAGACTGCGCGTTTTATTTTATTCAGTGTTGGAACTCACAATTATAATTAATTTAATTGCAATTGAATTAATTTCAATTATTATTTTAGTCAATTAATGAATTGACTAAAAAACGAATTGATTAATGCCCAACACAAGATGTTATTAAAATGAATGCCCTACGATTTGGATTTCTTGTATTTGTTTGTATTTATTAGAACTGTGAATTACCTATATGTACTTTAATAATAATACTAATAAAGTTTACGAAAATTCCAACGGCATTTTAATTTCGAATCCCGCAAATTCGTAACAATAAATTTCATCAAGCTTAAAGTTTAAAACCAATCAATCAATTCTTCTATGGTAATAAAAGGAAGAACCATACCTAAGCTGTTGTTCCTTCTTCAACTCCTCAGAAGTGATTGCGTAGAACGAGGGCGGCAGCTGCATCTTCGTTGCGGCCTGAGAAGGCAACAACACTTGCAAGTTTCTGTCTAACTCCAGTTGTATGGGTTCCGCAGTGCGAAGAGCATCTATTAGTGTCTGCAATTAAGAGAAATTGAAACATATTGAAATTAAATACATTTCAAAATTAAAATAAAATACTTTTTTAAGCGCATTCTTGAAAATTAAAAGATTTATTACTCCGACGGTTCGGCCACTTTTCAATAGTCTATAACGAAAGACAAACATGTCAAGTGTCAATGTGTTTTGTTTTATTTGGCCTACCACCAACTTGTTTATTTATTTAGTTTTAATTTTTGTTTATGGTTATTATTTAATACATGGGAGCGCAATATACTCTAATTATTTTCAAATGTATGACAAGAGCAATGAAAAATTTACAAAAATATAGACATGATGGCAACCCATGAAGCGGGGAAGAGACGGAAACACAGAAGATCGGAAAATAACATAAGGAATCAGCAGGGGTAGGGGAGGCTACGTATCTAAAGACACACTGTATATACCAACATGAGAATAGAAAAATGTAATTTAGATTAAGTTTACAATACAGGAAGAAAGGCAAATAAATTAAACAAAAATAAAATTGTATGGATCCCAGCCTGCTATTGTAGTTTGGTTGATGTCAAATAAATTAATATTTTAATGTACATAGTCATATGGGAAGAATATCATTAGGCAGATCTTGAAAAAAGACCTTTCTGAGTGACTTATTAGTCATATAAGTCAATATATCTGGCAACATACATATTCCCTCATAAATTAGTAACAATTTGAAAGAGAATATCTCGCCAAATATTGTATCCAGTCATTTTTATAATTATTTATTTTAGTGAACAATAGTTATCTTATTTATCTGAAAACTGATAAAGGGCAGAAGTTGTATCATTTGAACAACCATAAAGTAAAAAATTCTGAAAAAAAACATGGTGGAAGCTTAACAAATAATTTCAATAAAATTTGTAGCAAATCCGTGGAGTAGTTTTTTACATTAGGTAAAATTTTTTACTTAGCCTTTTGAAACCATATAACAATAACAGTAGAAGTTTCTAATTTATATGAAATCCTTCTTTGTGCGTCGACCGCTACGCACTTGGCCACGTTCATTTATAAAACACAAAACTTTATCCATTAAACAGCACTCTATATTCGCACGAGAAATTCTCGCGAAATTGTGAAGTACACATTAAAACTTATTTTTTATAATATAGAAGTGTACCGTCACTAATGCCACTGAAACTAAAAGGTCAAATATATAAATCTATCATACGACCAGTCATGCTATACGGGTCGGAATGTTGGGCCACTAAAGTGATAAACTACAAACGTGTGTGGTGTTACAAGAATGGATAAGGTGAGAAATGAGTACATAAGGGGATCTTTGAAAGTTGCACCTGTGACAGAAAAATTGAGAGGAAGAAGATTAAGTTGGTATGGGCATATAATGAGGAGGGATGAAAGTCACGTGACAAAAAGAATGTTATACTACAAGATCGATGGGTACAAATTTAAAGGTAGACCAAAAAAAAGATGGATGGATTGTGTGAAGGATGACATGATGATATGCGGTGTGACAGAAGAGGTATGTCAGAATAGAAGAGTGTGGAAGGAAAAGACATATTGTGCCGACCCCAAGTAATTGGGATATGGTGAAAGAAAAGAGAGAGAGAAGTGTACCGTCAGCATATCAATTGAAGGCACATTTTCCCTATTGAAGACCAAATACTCCTCTTCAGTTCCATCTGCGTTGGTTATCATCTGCTGCATAAACCCAGCTGCTAGAAGTAGCTCCATAGACCCTTCTATTGGTTGGACTCGTTCACAGAATACTCTGGAATAAATAATAACGATTTTAACTTGCACGGCGCACCCACACCAAAAAGAAAATGGCGACCCTGCGAAATACACGACAGACAATCACAGAAAAAAAGGTTTTAAATGGCCGAGTTTCGTTTCCGAATGTTTAAAAACTGTTCAAACCAACATCAAATGGAAAAATCGAAATGTGTGCCGGGACACATAGTAGAAGTGAAACTTCAACGGACAAGTGGCAAAACGAGTCACAGCAAAATTTTAACTTGAAGTTTTACTCTGCTTACAACTGAGAAACTAAAATATACCTGTTCGACATCCTGATTTTTTGAAATTTCTCTTCATCCGGGTTGTTGACGATATTTTCTAAATATTTACACAATGTCTCCACGCATGTTTCGACCTGAAATGTATTAAACAATTCCTTTGACTACAGTTCAATATAATTAATAAAATAGCATCTAATTATTATTAAATCTTAAAAAATTAAGATTATTAACAAAATTAATTAATCAATTTCAAATTTGACCTAGGGTCAAATTGTGAATCTAGACTAACCAGTTAACCACAGAAACAAGCATAAAAAATTTCATTGAAATCAGTGCAACCATTTTGGAGGAGTTCAGTGACATACATACAGAAGTATATATACAACTATATAAATTCAGCCCCAATTCAGATACATTTGCGTATGTTTAATTAAAAAATTACTAAGTTTACATAACATTGCATTTATTAATAGACTCTCTATACAAATATAATATATAATAATATCAGCTCATAATTATCCCACTGTTGGGGCTCGGGCCTCCCATTATAAGGGGAACGGACATTATACCCCCACGCTTGTCCAAGGCGGCTTGGCAGGTTTGACACATCGGTTATCTCGATGTGCAGGTTGCATCACGATGTTTTCCTTCACCGTTGCTAACACGTGGTAATTGTAAGAATATGCACATTCGATCAGAAAAAATGACTAAGTGGTGAATGCGTTCCGGCCAGGATCTAAATTGCGCCGTTTAAGTGTGGGACGCGTGCGTTAGCCATTACGCTACCACGACTCTCTATAGTTATCAAATACATGTCGGCGCAAATACAAGAATAATAATTTATTTAGTTACTATGAGTTTATTTTAATGTGAAATTAATGTAAAACGACGTTTTTATTGTAATTTCAATACTTAACCCAAAAATTTTTGATCAAGTGCACGTGCCCCGACACGTGCTCCGAGTCCTATAAATACGGCCGCACTGTCGACCACTCGGTCATTATTGCTCGAGCCGCCGAACGGTACGGACCTCTAGGAAGTCGTAACGCTCTTGGAATATACGATACCGAGTACTCTTGAAATTCTATTTCGAGGACTCAAATATGCGTCGTCACAAAGAAGCCAACAATCGTGACGTCAGCGTTGCTGGCGTCACACTCTTTAAAGACACCACGGAGGTTCCTCCTCTGTCATATATAATACAAATTAATATAATAGTTTTATCTAATATACAAAGACGAATCTATTTTCGTCTATTTGCTAAGTCACCTATAGATGACATCAGCGCGTCAACTAAACAATTCATCAAAAACTATGAAAATTGGTGCACATAGATATTTGAACACAGAAAATAATTTGATGCCATCTGCATTGCTATAAGGCGCCAATAGATGGCACTGTTTTACATTAACTTGTATATCAGAAGCCTAATCGCATTAAAATTGGTATGTGTGAGATACAGCAAAAATATTTCAAAATATTCAATTTGCTTCAAGGAAACAAGTTTAAACATGACAAATATCTACAGACATACCTTCTCTCTATTGCTATTGCATGACTGTATGATAAGACAAGCAGTTAGTCCTCTTTCTTCCTCAAGCTGCTCATATAGGAATATTTTAATATTCTTCTTCCATTCATCTCTTGTTATAATATCATTGCTTATTATAGGACACCTGAAAATAAATAATTTTTAAATGTTGTTACTATTCTTGCAATGTGAATTTTCAATGTTTTTTTTTTAAATAATTTTTAAACTACATTGTTACTTTAGATATAGAAATGTTGTTATTATTATGTATCTTTCCTCATATAATACAAATGTAAATTATTTTTAATATTTAGAGTTTCATAGCTACATTTCTAATATTTTTTTAACAAAAACAAAACCATTATTGAACTAAAAAGCAAAAATTGAAATTGAAATGATTTGTTAAGAGCCTGTAGAAATTGTAATACTGGCATGCATACAGAAGTCTGTCTTTCGAAGAGTGTAGGCGCTAGGCGGTCTTAAATAAGGGTTGCTCTCGATTCCACTTCACCTCAAGAGTATACTTTGCGAATAAAGAAACAATTTTGAAAATTGGTCCAAAATTAATGGACAAATCAAGTAACAAACTAACACAAAACAAAATTGTGTATGTATGCAGTTCATACTAAGTAGAAGTGAAACAAAGTGTGACAAAGGGTGGGAGAGATTCTAAATTGCGAGACATCATATTTCCATATATCATATCGTTATAATATATTTAACCTTTAAAACATGAAATTTGAAGTATTAACGAAAAACTCCAAAACATTTCCAACTCTATTTGTATGAGCATAGCGTTTAAATGATTAAATATAATGTGAGAATTCTGTATCATTCTCTCGCAGACTTAGTCCTATAAATTTATGTGTTTATCTCTTTTTAGTGTCGCTTTTTCGTTTCATCGAGTTTAAATCACAATGATTCTAAAGAAGTTTCACTTCATAAAAACCATATCAGTTGAACTTTAAAAAGGAAGAGCTTTCTTCCTATTTGAAATCTAAAAACGGGACAATTTTTCAGATCTTCATGGCTATCCTTTTTTCCTTCTTCTTCCTATCTTTGTATATTCTTTTTATTGCAGGAGTTTAGCAGACAGGCAGAAGGCCCACTTGATGGAAAGCGGTTACCATCGCCTATGAACATTTGCTACACCAAAGGTGCTACAAATGCACTGCCGCTCTGTTAAAGGTAACTGGAACCTAGTCACTAATGCCGGAACACAACACAAGTACAATACAACACAACACACATATATAATAGACATTTATCTTGTAAGCTTCTGGGTCCAAATGTCCCTCATCACAAACTTGCTAGTCTATAAAATTGATTTGGAAAAGTATACATTTACATAAACTTATGCCTTACTTGAAATAAACACCGGATGCTGCATAGTTCTTGGGTAGGTCCATTTCAGATTCTCTTCTTTCAACAACATTTTCCGAGGTCGTTGCTTCCGAGCCTGATGCTCTCTCATTTTCTAACTCTCTTTTCACTTGTGCCTATTAAAAATAAATCATATTCATCAAAAATCTGGAGTGGTTGCCATAACTGGTTTGAATAAGATTCATCCAGTATTTTGGATGACTATCAGCTATTCACATTATAATAGTAACACATTACTGATAGTGAGCTATTAACAAGTCACCACAGATATAATTAAATTAAGATATCTAATCAGAGATTAGAGAACTAAAAAACAGAAAAAAATAGTAATTTAAATATGAAAAATTGCTCACAACGACCCATGTCTAGAGGTGGGTCGAAGTGCGCTTTGACCACAAAGCATCAATTACCTCATATAACATATTGACAAAGGTGCAATTTTCAAATCAACCATACAGCAACTAATAACATTAGTCATTAGTGTATTTCATTGTTTAAGACATTAATGTCCCATAATCTGTTCCACTTGAGTTTTCTGAGCTACAAGAAGAATGCGCCCTTTGTTGACAATCTCAAAATGTCATAACAAAAATGATATCATATTTCCATTTGAACAAAAGCATTGCATTTTGCAACTTTAAATAACCCACAATTTTTTTACACTTATTAATTAAAATCTGTAAATTAAAGAAATTAGATAAAAAAAACAATGTTTGAGACATCATATAAAACAATTGACTCATATTTGAATTACATGCATATTCCCTATCATCAAGCTTAGCAAGTTATGATGTCATAGTTCTAGCAATCCATGAAGGCAAATAGATTGTATCTGTGGTTTAATGAGTTCTTTGCAATAGTGTTTGTGTCTGACCAAACAATTAGTTGCAAATATGCCATCCAATCATATTTGCTTTTGGTCTCTCTCACACACTTAGACACACACACATTTAAGCATGCACACAAACCCATTCAAGCATGTACACACGCGCGCACACACACACTCAAGCATACACTCAAACACGCACATATGCAGTTATGGGTACAAGTAAAGCTTGCTTTCTTTTGTGAATTGCAAGAACTACATGATAAAGATCACACCTCTTCACTTGTTTAGTAATTTGTTTAATGCTTTCTTTTTCTTAATCTATTACCTTATAATGTATCACTAAAATTAATGTCCTGGCTTTAAACCTTCATTGAATCATTATTACTGACATTATTCACATATTTTTTTTGCGCAAATATAATTTTAACACTGATGTGTTAGCACACTTGGATTTCAATCTAGATGTAATAATTTACAAACTATTTTATATAAGTAAATTACTGATTGTTATCTGTTGTGTTGTCCAAATAAATAAATAAAGAATGTTTAAATACCTGTATAGCAGCCAAAGATGTATTAAACACAGGGTTCTCCCTCTTCTGCTGTAATCTTGCCAATGCAGCATCCGCAGCAACCTTACTCTCTTGGGACAAGCCCGATCTTTTCATAACAGGTGCATCCTTCTGCATAGAACCAGAACTCTGACTGCTGATTGTTGATTCGCTCAACTTGTGACCAGGACCTGCCAGCTTGAATTTAGCATCCACTTTCTTCTTTTGGAAGAATTTCTTTATTTTATCTGTCATTTTTGATAGGATTAATAATGTTCTGAAACATTATAAAACATATCTATGATATTTATTAACTTAGTAGACGGGCTTATGGTGAAAACTTGAATGATGATTTAACTGTGGTGTTTTATTTCCAGCTAAGTTTAATTAAAAATTGTTCCATTAAGGGCCGATTCTTCAGTCATCAGATAAAAGTTATCCATCTAATAAATTATAACCTGACTGAATTTAAAAGTGGAATAAGTCAACTGTTTAATTTGTTCAAGTTGTATTTTATTTATCCTATAAATAACTTTTATCCAGTGATTGAAAAATCAGCCCTATATACAATTATAGTATTGCTCACATGTCGGTATATGTAATTTATATTATTATAATATATATACTTTTGTATATCTTTTTTTATTTATTAGTATGAGAAGCCTTGTCTAAACCTAAACCACACGGCTGTAAATATTTTTGAATAATTTAGGTAAATACTTGGCAGTACTCTCACAACTAATGATGTGTCAAAATTGCAAAGTTTTAGTGAAGAACATTCCAATATTTAAGATTTTAAACAAACAAAAACTTATTTATTATTGTATATATATGACTGTGTACATATTTGTATATTTATTTCTTAAATTAGTTTGAGTATTTATGTATCTATTGCCTTTTCCTGCACCACCTATTTCTCCTGATTAATTTTTTTCATTTAGGTTGCCTGGAAGAGATCACTTTGAGCGATAAGGCCACCTCTTGTATTGCCTAGAAAATATTGTAAATATGGTCAGTTTTTGTAACTGTATATTATGGTGTGCAATAAAGTGTTATCTCTCTCTCTCTCTCTCTCGCTCTCTCAAAAACTTATGTTGACACAGTAGAATTGGCAGGCACTTTTTAGGGAAAATGCCACACATATATAGTATTGTATATATATGTTTCTTTTTATTTGTTAGTGTATGATTTGGCGAAAATATAAAGTTACCTATTTATAGATAAATAAAATATAAAAATAAGGTACAGTATTATTACCTGTTTCTAAATCCTTGGTGTATGTTCCTTAGGTAGCTTGAGTTTTGAGACACTTTCCTTCAACTGTTCTATTGTGGCAGATGTAGCTATAAGATAAGAAACATGTTTGATAAGTGTTATCATTATTATTGATTTGTGTTTATAGAACTTATGCATATTGTTAAAATTTAAAAATTCTTTAGAGATTTATAGTAACTTTATTCTTAGTCATTAATGGTAATGACGATGGCAAAGAACCAGAAGTTACAATAGCAACACTTTAATGTGTTGCAGTGAAAATAAGTTCCATTTTAAAACTATGTTTTAGGGGTTTTAATCTATTAAAGGACTTGGGCACTATAACGGATATGGCTATATATGATAGAAGACTATTTTATTAAAAATATAAAAGAATGTATTAGGTAAATCGCAACTGCAAACTGATATTCTAAGACTTATAATAAGTAATTAGATACATAAAATATTTAAATAGTGGTGCTATGTATTATGTCTAGGAAAAAACAACAGTACAATATCTCACCTGGTTTGATGAACCGTTCCGAAATCCGTCTACCATAAACACGCCAAGATATAAAAATCAATAACAAAGTGAACAATAGAATAAAGAAAAACGTTTTCAAAAGCAAGAATTGGAACTCGTTAAAGTAAAATAATTCCACTATTTCTTCATAGAGTGATAGTTCGTTGAAATTCACTAAAGATTTAGGAAAATTTTCAATCGGCAAAGACCTAAGGCAAGATTCGAAAAAATCTTTTGCGAAAGACAAAATATCCCCGATTTGAAGATACAGAGCCTCGTAAAGAGTTGAATTGAAAACAGTGTTATCGAATAAAGACATTACACCATGTAATTAAAGTATTTTAAAGAAATAATTCGCAAATAACAAGTATTGAACATGCTAAAAGACAGGTGATCGCATGACAAATAAAAATTAAATATACGTCAACGTCAACAAAAATCTTTTATTATTGAGTTCTTTACACTTGCGGATAAAGGATATAAGTTTATACAGCCTAGTCACGCATCAGTTTAGTTGTTCCAAATTGTAGGTCTTAGACTGAAGACGCCAAATAGCGAGTTCATGTGGCAACTAGGATAGCGAAAATCCCTGAACATATTTACCAACAAATATATTCTACAAATGTTCGAAATCTTAAAGTACCCATCAAAACTATTATCGTTTTCATTTTTAATACTTAATGTTTCGTAATTGTCCGAAACCTAGTTCCAAGACCAGGTTTTTTTAGTCCCTAGTAGGTAATTGTTACATTATTTAGCTTTAAATTTCTTACTGATGACGTCAAACTATATATTATAAATAACGTCAAAAACAAGTTTTAAATTTTCAAAATCATGTTTTTTACTGGTGATTGTTATTTTTAGTACCTGTCCCTCCGTGGTACCATCTTATCTTCAGATGTTAAAGTACAAAGCAGCCTGTCATTATTCAATTGAACTCATTAACCAGGTTGAATTAATATGGTCACGCGAAGACGGATTAAATATCTACTGCAGGCTTATTGTACTTTTAATTTTCAGGGTTAAATAGACATTCTGGCAAAAAAAAGTCCTTAATTCGTTTGCTTGGATATTACTACATCTATATGGATGACATTTACTAGGAATATGTAATCAAATATCGCTACACAAAGCTTTGAAAAAATAACGAGTATAGAGCGTCTCACGAAACTAGTCCCGCTCCAAAAAATTATACTAATATCAACCCAACTACCTTCTTATGTTGTTTTTGTAAGTGTTACATTATATTATTTATTACTTATATTTACGTACTATAATATTAAACTGGAATCTTTCTAAAATTATTGTATATTTCTAACATTCCATTGCACGACCGTAGTGCCCCGTCTACTTCCGAGAGTTCTTACTCTTGCCTGAGACAGAGTCTAGAAGAGTAGCTTAGGGGAAGTTTCTATATTCTAACGACCGTTCATTTGCCTATCTCTTAATATCGGTTAAAATTTAATATAAGCTCCATACAAATAATGTCAACATTCAACCGATGGTAGGGCAAGTGGTTAATAGTAAGATATAGGAACCGGCCATTAGGAAAACCGTGGTAGCTTCGTGGTCTGCACGCTCTCCTCCCAAACTCAAAGGGCCCGGGTTCGAATCCTGACTGGAAAGCACGCCCCACTTAGGCAGTTTTCTGACCTAATGTGCATATTGCTACAATTACAACGTGCTAACGGTAAATTAGCACGGTAAACGGTAACGGTGATTTTATCCATGCAGGAACGGAGAAAGAATACAATTTCCTGCGGCCGGGGGCCTGTCGTAAGAGGCGACTTAACAATCCACAGCCAGGTGGTAGGGCATTTACCCGACTGGATGGCTACCACCGCTGGTCTAAAGTATGTCGCCATAACAACCTTGAGTTGTGTTCTGGCATTAGTGATCAGGTTCCAGTTTCGCTTAAGAGAGCAGCGCGCATTTGTAGCAAATTTGCTGTTGCAATTAATGTCCATAGGCGATGGTAACCGCTTTCCATCAAGTGGGCCGTCTGCCTGTCTGCTGAGCTCCTGCAATAAAAAAAAGAGAAAAATCGTATTGAAACCTACATATCGAGACAACCGATAAGCTTATATAAGTTTCCAGATATAAAAGTTTTTTGAGCTCCCTCTAACTTTTAAACTAAGAAGTGGAAATGTTTAGCCGTACAGGAACGGAGAAAGAATACAATTTTCTGCGGCTAAGCGGCCTGTCGTAAGAGGCGACAAAACAACCCACAGCCAGGTGGGTATTTGCCCTGCCCTGTCTGGATGGCTATCAGCCCTGGTCTAGAGTATGCCACCATAACAACTTTGAGTTGTGTTCCGGCCTTGGTGGCCAGGTTCTAGTCTCCCTTTAGAGAGCAGCAGCGCATTTGTAGCACCATTTAGTGTTACAAATGTCCATAAGCGATGATAGCCGCTTCCTGTCAGGTAGGCCGTCTGCCTGTCTGCTGAACTCCTACAATAAAAAAAATAAAAAACTCGATAGATAGATAGATAACACTTTATTGTACACCATTATAGAAAACACAGAAAATCTTATAGCCTAAAAATATTCTAAATGTGCACAATGGGCGGTCTTATCGCTAAGAAGCGATCTCTTCCAGACAACCCGTACTCATCGTCATATCTACGTGAAGCGGCTTAAATCTTAACACTAAAGTAGATGGAGCTAAGATGATTATTGACGGGCTCCTGCATGTTATTCGCTTGCCATTAGTAGAAATTTGACATTAGGTACTCGTGTGCAACTTATCTCAAATTTAACCGGTAGTAAGGAAAATGAATGATCAGTTAAATATAGGAACCGGTCATTAGTAGATTTCACTATCATCACATCTGCTTAGCCTATTATGATAATTCTCCAGAAAAAGTAGTGTTATTTAGCAGGACTCAAAATCACTTTATTTGAATGAGAAACTGCTTAGTGAAACAGAAGGTGCTTACTGAAGCATTCTTCTTCGTCGTCATTATTCTAGAAAGAAAGAAAGAAAATATTGATTGTGGAGAATGATGCGCATAAAAGTAAAAACCGTTAAACTAATAAGACTTAGACGTGAAACATAACGAGAAGTATTTTATAAAAGTAGTAAAATAGTAATCTTCTATATATATAAAAGAAAGTCCTGTTAGTTACACTATTTATAACTCAAGAACGGCTTTACCGATTTGGCTGAAAATTGGTGAGGAGGTAGCTTAGAACCAGGAAACGGAGATAGGATTTTTTATCCCGTTGCAACCGGTAGGTGGCGCTGAGATGGGGCTCTAGAATCCTCCTAATCATCTGGACCGATTTTGGTGATTTTGTTTTGTGTGTTTGAGTGGGTTCCCGGATGGCTTAGATTCGCAATTATAACCGGTAGGAGGCGCTGAGATCGGGTTTTAGAATCCTCCTAATCACCTGGACCGATTTTGGTGATTTTGTTTTTGTGTGTTTGAGTGGGTACCTGGATAGTTTAGATTCGCACTTATAACCGGTAGGTGGTGCTGAGATCGGGTTCTAGAATCTTCCTAATCACCTGGACCGATTTTGGTGATTTTGTTTTTGGGTTTGAGTGGGTCCCCGGATGGTTTAAATCCACAATTGGAACCGGTAGATAGCGCTGGGATCGGGTCCTAGATTTTTATTTTTTCAAAGCAGGACAACGTCGGCCCGGGCCGCTAGTAGTAAATAAATCCTGGATGCGTTGTGAATGTCAGCTTTGGAGCTCGGGGTCCGCTCTCCTAGTTATTCGTCTCCATATCACAAGATCTGCATACATTACGGCTTACTGTAAGACACTTTACAACGTTAAGCCAAGTACTTAACTTGTTAACATTTTTAAGATGCTAGTGACAGAACAATGTGGAAAGTGATAACAAAACTTATCCATCTATCAAAATCAACTTATCATAAAGATAACCTATCATTACCACATGAGAGGTAACTTTATCTTAAGTTAATCTACATATTATATTTGATCTCAGTTTGGTTTTTATTTCCCAACAAATAAGTTTTGTGCTATGAAATTTATTAAATGTTTCTGTGAATTTAGTTCAATCTGTTATTATTGATTTGTACATTTATTTGATTGGAGATAGGGTAAGTTTGTTTTATTTATATTATGTAGTCCCTACTAGTATTCACAGTGGAATCTATAATATTATAAAATTCTAAACATGCCGTGTTTGTACATGAAGCTATTAAAAAAATATATAACTGGAATACACTATATAAATGGCAAAGAACACGATGCAAGTTTTTTTAGATTTCTTGTCTTTTTGTCTGTTTGTTCGTGATTCACGCAACAACTGCTGAGCCAATTTCGATGCAGTTTTTGCTGATCGATAGCAAGTTCTTATAGTTAAATCTGCACTAGTTATTTTCCCGAGTACCGCGCGAGAATTTTTCTGGGAATGATTTAAAACGGCCAGTTTATTTATGTAATAAAATGTGTGATATTGTTTTATGCCGCGGATCCCGTGGTCATTTTTCCGGGAGCGGTTTGTAGTTGTTTAGGTGCATAAAAATTAGCTCATTCCGACACAGTTTTCACTAAAGCGATAGCTTACATTCTTTTTTAAATTGATCCGTCGTAAAGACATTCACGCATCGCGCGCGCATTTGAGATATCCACCCAATTGCAATACTAATCGGGTTCCAAGAGCTTGGTGATAAGTGGCAAGTGAATCTAGTTGTGAAGCGGGAGATATATAACAAGAGAACACGCACTGCTGCTCCTGTATCGCAGACGCTCCGGTTACTCAGCTCATATTATTACGGGTGAGTCCATTTATCTCCATTCCCTCTTACCCTTGCACCCTTGAAATCTGGCAATCGGCCAGATCATATGGTCTTTCGAACCGAATATTCCAACTGGCGACCTATTTATACAGTCTGCAACAACCGTATTTTGCCATTTTATGGTTAATTCAAACCAAATTGTAAATTTTCGCATACCTAAAAAGTTAAATAAACAATCATTATCAATCTGCCCATTTACCCGTTTTCTGCCCTTGTTTTTTCTTTTTTGTTTTCTTATAAACATATTACTTCTGCCCTTATATATTTGAATACCCATTCCACATTCCTCAGATAATTACGCAAATTGCTACACGATAACTATTTTTTGGTACGTAGGTAGGTTAATATAACCTCGAGTACGTATTCTGTACTTTATTCAGCACACCTATTCTCGAATACTTGCACTAAACGTGATATCGGATCGATATAATAATATTGAATATTATATTCGTTTCACTCGGTGTGGTTAGCTTGCCGTGCAACTTTTATAGCTTATATATAGCTTCGTGTTTATTAAGACTCAGCGCACACGACAGTTTGATATATATTTTTTTTCCTAATCATTTTTATTTATTTCGTATTTCTTACGTTTCTCTGGCTGCTTTCTTGCGTGTTCTTTATTAGCATTAGTAAAAAAAATTTTTTTTTTTTTTATTTTTTTTTTTTTTTTTTTTTTTTTTTTCTCGTTTGCCTTTCCTTTTCTTATTGTGCACTTCTCATCGTCATGCCTACCAAATCGCAATCTGCCATCTTTATGCAAACCCATAAGTACATAACTTTCCTATTAGAGATAGCTAACCTTATATTAAAAGGAGACAAAAAGTATAGTGTAAACGATTTCATAGGGCGCTTTACAAAATTGGACGATATAAAGGGCAAGTTGGATACAGTATATTATGAGATCTTGGACTCTAAAGACCTTGACGACAAAGTGGAAAAATGGTACTTTGACTACTACACCTCGGCTATAGAAGCATATGAAAAAATTTTGGTGGCAAACATCACCATCAGCTCAAGCATCAAACCAAGCTCGCCCACATTCTCCACGTCTACTGTTCTGCCCAAAATAGATCTACCCAAATTTTCTTCCAAGCTTGAGGATTGGCCATCTTTCATAACTATTTTCAAAAGCCTTACGGACACTGCCGGTAATTTGTCAGGTGCAGTTAAATTACACTATTTATTTTCTTGCCTCTCCGGAGAAGCTCTCAGTATGGTATCACACCTCAAGGTTACCGATGAGAACTACGATGTAGCGATGACAACACTTGCCAATCGCTACGAAAATCGCCGAGTTCTCATTGATAGGTTTATAGATATGATACTAGAGTTACCCCACATCACCACCCGCTCACAAATCAGACAGTTATTTTTAGCCCCTCTTATTTCAACCCAATCGGCGCTTAAAAACCTAAACTTACCACTACATGACTCAGACTACGTCCTAGTGTCAATAGTAGTGCGGAAGTTAAAGGGCGAGCTTCGCACATTATTTGAACGAACGCATGGGTCTTCAGACACTCTGCCCACCTTAAAGGATGTAATCACATTCTTAGAAGACCATGCACGTTGCACAGAAACTGAGACATATAACCCACCCCCCCCTCCCCTCAGCCCGACATACAGACAAACTGAACGTGCTTCTCCCTCAGCACGGTACCAACCACGCGCTTCTGCACCCAGACCAGAAATTCGGCACGTTCGTTTTCAGCCCACTACTTCCGTCCGCCCACCTTTAACGCGCCCTGCATATCCTCTACAAAGTCAAGCGTACCCTGTACAGTACGCTCAAGGATACCCACAGTCTACACAATATTTCGAGCCCATAGCACAAGATTCCGCCCACCCACCAGCACCGACCAATAATTATTACTGCCCTTGGTGTCACGTTAGAGGACACAGGTTGCTGAACTGCGGTGAATACCTAAGACAGCCTACGCAAGGGCGCTGGGATTTTATCCAAGCTCATGAACGGTGCCGTAAGTGTCTAGGACCCCATTACTCTGACGAGTGCAGATCCACAGGACGGTGTAGAGAATGTGATAGCGAGAAACACCATACCACCTTACATCGCAGTGGCTTTGAATCACCCACATATGACAATTCTCACCTCTTGCCCCCACAACTAAGAGGACAAGAACACACCCGCCCAACCACGGAATCAAGAAACTCTTCTCGTCGTAATTCACCTATTAATTCACAACAATGACTACCTGCTACTCACTTACACAATACTACACTACACCCACCCATACCATCGCTACAATATACACCATCCACTACATCACGTAAACAAAATAAATCCCAGTTTCATACTCAGCACTATGATAATAAAGTTTATCATAATAATCACTTGCCCGGCAGCCCTGTTACTTCCTCTGATAAAGCTAACCAAAATGACAGTCATATTTCAGCACATACTCAGCACATTACAGTACACGATCCACCAGTTTTATTACCCACTGTGTCCCTAGAACTAGCAGACAACGCTGGAGAATTTCATAAGGCAAGAGCATTATTAGACAGCGGTTCCATGCTAACCTTGTTAACTAAAACTATGACACAAAAATTACGTTTGCCTGTCGAGCACACAGAACTAAAAATTACAGGAGTCGGTAATCAACAGACTCAAAACTCTAGTTCTTCAACTACCATCACATTCCGCCCTATTCACACCGAAGTCCCAGTAATTAGCGCAAAGGCATACATTCTACCAGATTTGACAGGTCTTTTACCATTAACAATGTTACCTGACGTTGTTCCACTCCTCGACTCGACACAGCTTCCCCTAGCAGACTCGTCTTATCGTTTTCCAGCCGCTATTGACTTGATTTTAGGTTCTGATGTCTTGGGCCAAATTTTGGATGGTAACAAAATTTTTTTGGGCCCCGGCAGGCCAATAGCCTTCGGCACGATCTTCAATTTCGCTCTTTTAGGTCCTATCAATCCAAACTACACAAAGCCTGAGCCTCAAGTTAATTCAGCACTAGTAAATATTGACTGTTTACAACCCCAACACTCAAATAAAGAAATACACTCCGCTCTGGAGAGATTCTGGGAAGTCGAAGAAGTGCAATCAAAGGACAACTCAACCTCTGACGAGTGTGAGGAGAACTTTCGTTCTACCACCACACGTGATCCCACAGGGCGATACATAGTATCCCTTCCCTTTCTTACAAAGGCACCTAAGCTCGGTGCAACCCACGCTATTGCACTACGACGATTCCTTAATTTGGAGCGCAAACTCCAAAGAGATCCTACCCTCCGCTCAAAATATATCGACTTCATGAAGGAATACATTGACATGGGCCACATGGCTCTTTGTCACCCCAGCACATTCAAAGGAAAAGACCATTTTTACGTCCCGCATCATGGCATCTTCAAAGCCAACTCTGAAAAACTTCGCACGGTTTTTGATGGCAGCTGTAAGAGCTCTAATGGTGTCAGTCTTAATGACTGTCTGCACACTGGCCCACCGCTCCAACGTGATATTACTGACATCATTCTAAATTTTCGTACTCACAAAGTGGTCTTTAGTACAGACATCCAGATGATGTTTAGAAATATACTAGTTCACCCAGACCACAGACGGTTCCAACTCATTCTATGGCGCTCTTCTCCAGATCAACCTCTGCTCACTTACGCCCTGTCCACTGTCACGTATGGCCTACGACCCAGCCCCTTCCTCGCCAATCGATCTATTATACAGCTGGTCACTGATGAAGGTCACCGTTTTCCCCAGGCTGCACAGGTTCTTACGCACTCCATATTCGTGGATGACATTCTGACTGGGCATGATTCAGTTGACAAGGCAATAGCTCTGCAGACTGAACTCATTGAGTTACTAGCCCTAGGGGGAT
This sequence comes from Dendrolimus kikuchii, assembly GCA_019925095.2. Lineage (NCBI taxonomy): Eukaryota > Metazoa > Arthropoda > Insecta > Lepidoptera > Lasiocampidae > Dendrolimus > Dendrolimus kikuchii. The sequence continues at coordinate 9,693,809 of CM034409.1, forward strand.
TTCATTTGCGAAAGTGGACCTCAAACTCTCGTCAGCTTTTAGAACGCTTCCCGGATGATCAATGTGACATACCCAAGGATTTTGATGTTGTACCCGACTCCAATGCAATCAAGGTACTTGGTATGCAATGGATACCCCAAACGGACGAATTTACATATCACATTTCGGTACCTACACTGGAAAAATTTACCAAAAGGTCAATACTCAGTACCATCGCTCGTTTATACGATCCTAGTGGATGGATCAGCCCAGTTATTTTCCGCGCAAAACTGCTCATTCAGCACCTATGGACTCTAAAGTTAGACTGGGATGAATCGGCTCCCAATGATGTCACATTTCAATTTCAGCACATTTTTGAAGACTTACCTCTACTCTCTGCTCTTCGACTCCCCAGAACAATTTGCACCAGCAAAGATTCCACCTACACCCTACACGGTTTTGCCGATGCATCCGAATCCGGATATGCAGCCGCAGTCTATCTTCATGAAACGAATATCACGGGTCAGGTACACGTCAGACTACTTGTTTCTAAATCCAAGGTAGCCCCCATTAAAACCCGACAGACTATACCAAAGCTGGAACTTTCAGCTGCACACCTCACTTCGCTGCTCATTTCTCGCGTCTCTGTTCAACTTTCTGCCCACATTACCATTCAGCAACACTTTTGTTGGTCAGACAGTACTATCGTACTCGCCTGGCTTAAAACTCCTTCTCAATCCCTACAGGTCTTTGAGGCCAATCGAGTCTCTGCCATTGCAGCCAATCCATGTAACCCTACTTGGAGACATGTACCCTCAGCTCTTAACCCTGCCGACTGTGCTAGCAGGGGAATATCAGCACAGGAACTCTTAGCCTATGACCTATGGTGGTCGCCTACTTGGCTCAAGGCCCCACCTGATACCTGGCCCACGATGCCCCCTGCTTTGGGTCATCACGTACTGCCTGGTCTAAAACCCAGAAAAATGGTAGCTCACATCGCGGTTCCTGATCTAGACACGGATTTACTCACGAGATTCAGCTCCTTAGACACACTTGTAGGCGTAACCGCATGTATTAAACGTTTTGCACACAATTGCTTGGTATCTTCTCACTCTCGCATCGTTGGTCCCATTACCGTAGACGAACGTAAGAAAGCGCTCTTACACTGGGTACGCTCAGTCCAACAAAATATGTTCGCTGAAGACATCCACCGACTGCAAACTAACAAATTATGTACAGTGCGAATACAACGCCTCTCGCCCTTTCTCAAGGATGGTCTTCTTAGAGTAGGAGGGCGCTTGTCCAACTCAGCCCTTAGATATGACACACAACATCCCCTCATCTTACCCAGTTCAAGCCCCCTTGTGGACCTAATTATAGATCATTTCCACACTATACACTGCCACCCGGGCGCAGATACACTACACGCACTACTCCGTCAACAATACTGGATTTTATCTGGAAGGCGAGTCATTCGTCACCGTGTCTTTAAATGTGTACGCTGTTTTAGGCATCGAGCTCAGCCGAATCCCCCTTTTATGGCCGACCTACCGGCTGATCGAGTCAGCCCACAACCGGTGTTTAGTCAAGTGTCCACGGATTTTGCCGGACCATTCCTAATTAAATCAAGTACTCTACGCAATGCCAAACTTCTCAAAGGCTACTTTTGTGTTTTCGTTTGTCTCGCCACCAAGGCAGTGCACTTAGAGGCTGTCTCGGAACTTTCTACGGACGCCTTTTTTGCGGCATTGCAAAGGTTCGTTAGTCGGCGCGGAATCCCTACCCTAATTCGCTCTGATTGCGGTACAAACTATGTCGGCGCAAGAAATCAGCTCATAGAAGTACAAAACTTCTTAAAGGCCAATGATGATAGAATTACGCACAAGCTAGCCACACAGCAGATCACATGGTTGCTCAATCCGCCCTCAGCTCCTTCTTTTGGCGGTCTGCACGAGGCAGCCGTGAAATCTACTAAGCAATTACTCTATCGCGTATTAGGTGAGCAGCATCTGACCTTTGAAGAATTTTCTACACTCTTAGCCCGTATTGAGGCCGTTCTCAACTCTCGACCACTCTGCCCTCTGTCTTCAGACCCTACAGACTTCGAAGTCCTAACCGCTGGTCATTTCCTTATAGGTCGCCCACTTACCGCATTACCCGAACATTCCCATGAATCCTCTCCTCCATCAACCCTACGACGTTTTCGCTTAGTGCAAGCGTTGGCTCAGCGATTTTGGACCTTGTGGTCGAAATCCTACCTGCACACTCTCCAATCCCGATCTAAATGGACTACGGAAACCAGTCGACCCAAGATTGGTGAGCTGGTACTCATAAAGGAGGATAATCTTCCCAGACTCCAGTGGAAGATGGGAAGAATAAAGAAGATTCTGCCCGGAAGGGATGACGTCGTCCGAGTCGTAGAACTCAGCACCAAGGATGGCAGCTTAACGAGACCAGTCACAAAGATTGCTCGTCTTCCCCTCGACGACAACAGCACTTAGTCAGCACTATAAATGGGAGCCGTCACCTTTTCCCCGGGCCCCAGGATGTTCACGCCACCGCGTAACGAACGATGATTCCCCGAAAAAGTAATTTACCCCGCACTTCCGCGTCTCAACGATCAGTCTGAATCGATCCGTCGTAAAGACATTCGCCCCAGAGTAGTCCGTTGTATATTACCCATAACATAAGCGTAACTTGCTTAATTTGGGGATATACAATATGTGCATTTGTCTGCCGATTATTATAATTATAATTATTTAAATGCTTGCGACACACCTTCCATGATCAAATTGATCATGTACTAGCAGAAGGTGATGTCAGGAGCCTTAAGAACAAACGAGCGTGCATGACAAGAGTTATGAATGTCAAGGAAGCAAGTGAGGTGTGTAAGAATAAGCCTAAATGGCGCTCTGTTGTTCGTGCCTACTCCGCAAGGGAACTGGCGTGAAGTTATGTATGTATGTATTTAAATGCTGCGATAATTTGTGTCCCAGGATTTATACAAATGTATACTTCACTCAACGCACAGCCCAAACTACTGAGGGTAGGACCGTGAAAATTTACATGCGGGTTGTTTCTGTACTGTAGGCGCATTAAGAAAGGATTTTTGAAAATTCAACCCTTAATGGATTGGCGTGAAAAAGGGCATGAAAGTTTGTATGGAAATCTGTCTTTTTAAAGTAAGAAGCACGACATCATATGTACCTACTTATAGTTACATATAAACGCACACGTATATCGGTGATTTTAAAAATTGTATCCTTGAGGTGGTGAACAAGATTACCTTTTAATTTTGTTAGACTACTCAAACCATGAGTACTATTTTTAATCTACGCGAGTGAAGTCAGTGGCAACAGCTACTAGGTCTGACTTCCGTGAGTTTGTCTTAATTTATCACGTCTAGATCCAGATAGCAATCAACAATCTTCAACCGGATTTTCGGTTATCCGTCTTCTAGGATAACCGGTATCAGAACCGAATCTATCCATTTCATTTCGAATTACTTACTACCTTCAGAAGAAAGTGTTCTTAGTCATAATTTCATTTTTAATCTACCTTCTTAAAGCTTAATTGCGTCCCATTAAGACTCATTAGCCCATTAAAATCTTTGAACTCAAAATATTGATCGTATCATAAAACGCATGGTTTCCAAAACATTAAACGTACTGAAAATACTTGCAATTAAAGTGATGTTTACGAACTATAGGTACTAAATTGCTGATAGATTTATTACTGACGAATATTTTTAGCTGAAAATGAAAGTTGTTTCAAATGTTTTTTAAGCCTATAGGCATTTTTGATGATTTATTTCTGTGTTTTAAATTTGACTAGTGGGCGCCCAGTGGTCGAAATTCTACCATAATTAGTTTAAATTATAAGTTTGAACATTATTAAGGTTCTATTCTCAAAGACTATACTTCTATAATCACAGATTTCGCCAAGGCTACACTGTTAATTTGACTTTATATAAACAAAAGAGTATATATGCGTGTGTGTGTCAAATACATCGTAGTGTGTGTAATGTTATTTTTAGTGATTAAGGGCCGCTTGCATAAGATTGCTTAAATTTATTTAAGAAAGACAAAACGTATTTAACACCCTTAAATACAATTAGCGTCTTGCACAACGCAAAATTTGCCGCTAAATATGTTTAAAGAACTGTCAATACGTTCTGTGTAAAACGTATTTAGGCAGTTAAATATGATTAACTAATTTTATTTAAAGGCAATCGTTATGCAAGCGGCCCTTAATGTATTTTTATGCATAATTAAAAAAAAAATACCATTCTGAACTCCTTCTTTATATAAACCATAAGTGTGCGAAATTTCATACTCCTCTGTTCGCGCAATTTTCGTAAAAAGGGGTACAAAGTTTCTGCTTCAAGTATTAATATATACCTAGATGACTCAACCAAAGTTTATATAAACAAACTCAGGGGCGGCTCGAGACGTTAGGCACGGTAGGCAACTGCCTACGGCAGGACGGCGGCATAATTTACGAGCGGCAAAGTTCCTGAAAAAATGTCTGCAAAAACGCTTGAAGTACTAAAGCAAAAACAATAAAGAAAAGTAAACTTTAGTTTTTCAATCAAACAATTTTTTGTTAATAAATTCTGTATTAATATTAAACTCTCAACTCATTTATATACAATTCTTCTGGTTGACGAAGTTTTCTAAAGCGTCTTTAGGGGCGGTATTTTTCGAACAAATGGAAAAAATAACTACAACATGAAACCTTGTCTGCTTCAAAAAATTTTCTGTAACTTTGGTTATATTATTGCAGACTTGTGTAATGGAGATTTATCACAAGTAAATTGTGTCAATATATATATTCCAAAATGTGGTAATCCACGAGCTATATAGTAAACATTTAGGTATCTCATGGTGCATGTATAAGACAAGCTGTTGCCAACGGCTTCGCTCGCATTGATTAAAAAGTCATAAGTCAAAAACAGTTGAAAGCCCCTTTTTCAACCCGTTGTTGGTTCGAAGAACACCGATACATCCATAGGTTTATATTTATTAGAAACGGGTAAAAGGGAACTTTTGTAAATTCAACCCCTGAGGGGGCGAAAAAGGGAATAAACGTTAGTATCAAAATCCGTAATTTTCAAAGTAAGAACTCCTTCTAGTTAAAAATAAATGCACGTTTATCGGCGTTTTTGGAAATTCTATCCCTAACGTGGCGAAAAGGCGCTACCTTTTAACGTTTTTTGACTACTCAAAGTATGACTATTTTTAATTTACGCGAGTGAAGTCGCAAGCAACAGTTTTGAAAATAAAACTTAATAGTGAAACGCATCTTTCAAGGTCCCGTCAAATACTCTCGATTTTCTTTATTGGAACGATACATCGATATTGATAGGATGATGTCACAGCTTTGTAATAGAAAGCTATGAAATATCGCCTGGAAATTTCCAGTCCAATACTATTATGAAATCTTTACAAGGCACAAATATAGCACCTGAGCATCTATTACAAAAATTGGCAAGTGCGTGGCAGTTCTAATATATTATTTTCTTCATTTGGCTACAGAATCATAATCTATATTTTGCCTGAATGTGGTACAGAATATGGTATACAATAAGCTTGAAGACTTCACAACACATACATATATTATTAAATTATAAACTAGTGCATTGAAGGAAAGTTATATTGTATTAGGATACGCCCGCGACTTCGTCCACACTTGACTTGAAATTCCCGCGGGATTCCCGGGGCACAAAGTACGGTAGCATTTAAAAAAGAACGTAAGCTATCGTGTGAGTGAAATGTGTCAGAATAAACTAATTTTTATCCGTGGAGCAACGGAAAAAGAATACAATAATGTTAATAAAATCAAACTGATAATAAAATTACACAGCAAAAGTCACGCATCTAATTAAGTTTTATTCTACACTAGCTGTGCCCGCGACGTCGTCGGCGTGGAATTTGCTTTCAAAACCCTCCGATTTTGACACATTCTTCATTGGTGCTCCGCTCCTATTGATATTAGCGTGATGATATATGTTACATTATTGGACTTTTAGTAAGGATCCCTAATTTTTTTGAAAATATAATATAGCCTATAGCCTTCCTCAATAAATGTACTATTCAACACTGAAAGAATTTTTCAAATCGAACCAGCGGTTCTTGAGATTAGCGCGTTTAAACAAACAAACTCTTCAGCTTTATAATATTATTATAGATTATACATGGATGTCAGGACACAGGGCTATTTACACATTCAAAGTCACAAGAATCCAGTGCAATATAAGTCAAGATCGCATATTCATTGTTTTAGTGTGCATAATTCACTTTTATGGCCAGCATCCGGTACTTAGGAAGTTCATTTCTCTTTGTACCTCAAATGAACATGTGGTTCAAATACCTACTGATGTGTTCCAATGTTAGATGGTACGTATGTTCGCATGTAGGCGTCGTACTGTCTACTCTGCAATAAAATTATTGTAACGTTGTGTGGTGCAGAGAGTACATATGTTGCAGAAGGGACATTCCTAAAATGATTATAATTTATAATCTATTTTTGGGATAAATATATTGTTTTTTTAATGAAAAGTTAACAATAGTTGTAAGTAAAATATCATCATCATCTGAACGTTAAGTCGGTCCTATTTAGAAACTAAATTATGACAATGTGAGAAGCGACCAAAACGATTGGATTCGTGTTGTAGGATTATCACACAGAGCTATGAAAATCGCTCCGCGTCTATTGTCGTGATGCCGCCCGGCGCGATGTAGTTTTATGTTCTGTGGACTATCATGATTCGAGCTTTAAATCCCAGTTGCGTTCAAAGCGTTTACTTCGAAGCCTAGAGTCCCTTTTCCTAGTTTTTTCTCTACTTCGTGTGATATTCAGTATTCCTTTGTTTTGAGACTGCTACCGCTACGCATATCGTATCTTTATCGTAAATTTCTTAAATCAACCCTTTCTGTCGGGACCTGGTGGAGGCGGCGTAACTTAGTTACCCACATACCGTTATAGAATATTAGTTGTTTTTGTGCGTGAATTGTGTTTGTATAACATATTGACATAACATAACATATGACGGCCTCTGTGGTTAAGCGGGCTAAGCCTTTGCCGGCGTACCTCACTGCAACGCAGAGGTTCCGGGTTCGATTCCTGGTATAGTAAATTTCGGAAACGTATTTTCTCCGTTATCTACTATGGTCTGGGTGTCTGGGATCGGCCCCAGAGTAGGCCGTTGTATATTACCCATAACACAAGCGTAACTTGCTTAATTTGGGGATATACAATGTGTGTGTTTGTCTGCCGATTATTATTATTATTATATTAAGTGAAAAGTGACTTTTTATGTCATCAGAAATCCGTTATTTGGCGTCAATCAAAGAACTAAAATTTGGCTTAGACTATGATGAGAATAAGTGAAAGTCCAGCTTTCATCTTGTGACTATTTCTTCAAAATTAGTCTGAAACTTGAACACTAATAAATAAATTATACTGGCAAGACCTACTAACCATACGAAGCCATATTTAGGAAGAAGAGAAACCATGTTTCGCCTTTTAGGAAAAAATACTATCTACAATATTGTTTTAGACTAAATCCAACAAAAACAATATATTTAAACAACACAGTAGAACTAAATATTTAACGCGGTAGAGTCAAGTTGGAATCATTGCCTTAATTACAGCTCTTATGGCTGGCTCCATCCGTCTGTTACCAGTGATACCACGCTCACACAGAATATCGGCGTGAACCGGTTAGCCTTGATCTAATCGTGTTTCTTGCGATAAGTGAGAATTCTGATGACGCACTTGCCCCTCCCCCTAATCCATCTTCCCTATTCTATCTCCCTATCCCACGTCTTCTATCCCATTCCTCCTGTCTGATTGGATCCACTTTAACCCATTCTATATATCCCATTTCTTCTATCCCATCCATTCTTGTTTTTTTGTAACGGAAGGAATCTCGGTTGAGGGCCATCAGCCGGCCGAAGGGGGATGGTCGCGGCCGGTGTATGGGATTTGCCAGGTTGGGGTGGCACTAGCACTTCTAGGTAGAACTAGAAGTGCTATTGCCACGCCACAGTTAGGGATTCCCACTAAAACCCCTCGCTGTTCCTTTATACGCCTTATGCCAGGCATACGGGAAAGCGGAGGCTCGACCAACTCTGTGTGCACTGGTAGGCGAGGGTCTCTGAGGCCACATCCACTCCCGAAGGACTACTCTTACCCCCGGTATCTTCCTAGTCTTTACTCTGCGTGGGGCGGTTTGTTACGTGCCGCACAGGAGGAGATGAGAGTATGTGCGGAACACGGCGCGCCCGCATCTCGACGGCATAATGGCGGGTGTGAATTATATCCTTAAGGGAACTACGCGCGTTGCCCGCTTACCGTCGAAAGCCGCCTTTCGGCGCCGGTACGTGCTGCGTACGGGAGCGGAGCAAGGACGTCTGTTCACGCTCCCGCTCCGACTCCTCCCTTAGAAACATAACTTGCTCGCAGAAGGAGAAGACTGCGACCCATCCGCTATGGCTCCCGACTACGGTGCCAATCGCCGGGAGCCAAATTCTCATCCCTTCTATCCCAACCCCTCAATCTCATTTTAAAGGCTGGCAACGCGTTGGCTTCCTCCCTCTTACTGCCAATATCTATAGACGACGGTAACCGCTTTCCATGAGGTGGTCTGTCTGCCCGTTTACCAGCTTCGCTAAATAAATAAGATTCTTAAGATGTTACTAGTGTAAATTATGAAGAATCATAGAAGATACTAACTGACATCACTAGCGAATACTTTCCTACTATTTTTCTTCGATGGTTTCAATGGGACCCTCTGGTCAAGTTTATACACGCAATTTAAGTGTGCGATACCTTTGATTTTATACTATATAGAGATGATAAAATGGTTGACAATAATCAAAAGTATCATTTTCGTTTAAGCGTGCAAAAGTTTTGCCGGATTAGAACGTAGTATTCACTGATGGTAAACGTTCTGTTATTTGAAAAGGTTGCTTTGCCATTGCTTATTAACCATAATATAAGTGCATTTTGTTTAGCTTGGGGATATACAATGTATGTTTTATGTAAAAGTAATATTATTTTCTTCGCAGTCTTTAGACTTAACGATTAATATGGTTTTTTTATGTGTATAACAATAGACAAATATGAGACAGTTATTGAGAAAATGGGACCGTTGCTCGTGGAATATGCATCTGAAGTTCATGCGGGCCATAGATAACACATCAATGGCGCGTGATGCGGGTGAAACCACATTTCCGAAAGAGGAAAAAGTTAAATTTTATTTATGGATTAATCGTCCAGTCATGAATACCGTACGATACTACAGCCATGTGAGTAAAGCAAACATGACTCCATATTTTTAGTGCAATTGAACATGATATCTCTATTCCCGAACATATCAAAGGAAACGCACAAAAATCACACGTGCTTTGCATTTATAACAGCCTATAAATATCCCAGTGCTGGAGCTCGGGTCTCCCACTATAGGGGAACGGACAGTATACCCCTGCCACGCTTGTCCAAGGCGGCTTGGCAAGTTTGACACATCAGTTATCTCGATGTGCAGGGTGCATCACGATGTTTTCCTTCACCGTCGTTAGCACGTAGAAATTGTAACAATATGCACATTAGGTCAGAAAATTGTCTAAGTGGTGCATGCGTTCCGGCCAGGATCAAACCCGCGCCCTTTGTGTTCGAGGACGCGTGCGCTAGCCATTACGCGACCACGACTTTCACTTTTGACACTTTCGATCGTTTTCGATGGATTACAATACTTATTAAACTTTTTGAGACGTTTTGAGAATTTTAAGAATTTTTAAGACTGTTTATGGGAAATTCGTTTCAACCAGGTGTTCCAAAAACACCTCATTAGTTTTATTGTAAAAAAAAAAAAACTAATTTATCTGTAGTAATGTTATTGAAATATCTGCCTGTGTTATAAAAATGAATGCCAAAATGGAAACTGATATTCATACGACGTTTAATCATAAATGACCCTTTTAGTCCCCTGTCTGTGTATGTCTCAGTTATTTTACAAAAATTCTATAATGATTAAATTTGACGAAAAGGAATGTTAAGGTAGTTTGGCTATATAGGGAGAATGGATGAAAGGAGACTGACACACAACACACAAATAAAAACAAGTGTATGGCAACTCTGGGCTGTCAAGTTGGTGCCAGTAGACCGCGACGTACCTAATTGCCACGATAAAATCGCAGATGTCTTAAAAAATGGTTAAATAAAAAGTGACTATAATAAACGCGTATGTATGAAGAGATTAATGACAGTATGAAGCAAAAAATGTATGCCAACATCGTAGTAAGTGGAAATACATGGTCTGTGTTTACCTCTATGGGGAACAGGCGTGGGTAATATGTATATATGTTAGAAGGTGTAGACTAATCAGCTCTACAAATTTATGTAGTTAATTAGTTATACTTATATAAAATATAAATCTGGTTTTAAATTGACAATATCTATTGTCCAATTAATATCCTCCAGCTGCAGGATATTGATTGTTTTTAAATAAGAAATGCGTCTTTGTATACGATATCCGCATTGTTCGGAGTGCACGAATCTGCTCATCGGCAATGCCGACGCTTATGCTCCGAGGGGCAACTTTTGCGACGCGTGTCGATTCTGCTAACAAACAAGCAACTACGACAAATTGCTCTTCTTCGCTTTCCTCCATTATCTCACAAAAACATTCCGAACTTACGCTCACTACGATAATCCGAATGAAAGAGGCATCGGCAATCCGATTGCTGTGCAGTGGTTGCGTTTGCGAATTCGATCGGTGCCGTTACAGTAGACTCATTGTGAAAAACTAATGCGTTAGTTGCGATGCGTTCGATGCTTACGATGCAGACACGTGGACCTACCTTACCTTAAATGTAACTTGTTGAGTTACTAAAAAAAACCTTGTTAACATTAGTCAAATATTTGCAATTTGGCTCAGGCTGGGTTCAACTTTCATCTGCTACTTACTTGTTTAATATATCGAATAATGTGTTATATGCCTTGCGAGTTGTTAGAAGCAGTGTCAATTCACCCTAACAATTTTATATAACAATATAAGTACACACATTCAAACATTCATATATACTATTTTCAGATAACAACCTACAATCAGTCGGTTTCAAGTCAAGATCACTTTTATCATCGTTATCTATGCGTTAGTGTTGGTTTCCTTGTGAGATCAGTTATAATAATGTATTTTATCACAGATCTTGTTAAGTCAATATTACATAATACTAATATTTTCATACATACATACATACATAACTTCACGCCAGTTCCCTTGCGGGGTAGGCACGAACAACAGAGCGCCATTTAGGCTTATTCTTACACACCTCACTTGCCTCTTTGACATTCATAACTCTTGTCATGCAAGCTCGTCTGTTCTTAAGGCTCCTGACATCACCTTCTGCTAGTACACGATCAATAATATTTTCACTAATATTTTCGTTGCAGTGAAATGCTTGATAGACCCTAGTTATTTTGAGAGCAAGTAATCACACAGGTTACATTGCATTAAATTTTGAACTAGAGCTTTGCTAGAGACTTCCCGAAAATTTACTTAATTTTGTCCCTTAAACTATCCCATTTTCCGGGATAAAAGTAGCCTATGTCCATTCTCGGTATTGAAACTACATACGTTCCAAATATCAGTAAAGGGTATGATACTTTTTCCATGAAAAATTCATAGACAGTATTGGTGTTGATTTTGGTAAAATGAATCTATGGTTATTATAGACTATTATAATTTGCTAGGAAACCGACAATACAAGGACAAAAAAATCATACATTTCTATGGTTAAATTTAAGATGTTGTACGCTGAATTTCCAACAAATGTGTATTGTGGTATGATTATTCTTACATTATTTTCTAGTCTGTAATTTCTTTGTTTTTTAAAAATTATTACTGATTTAACCTCTCTATATGCATCCCGTTACGTCACGCTTAGACATCCGACACTTGCTATATACACTCCTATACTACGCAGCATACACATCTCTTAAATTATTAAACTGAATATTTGAGGAGCAGTCTTACTCGTGTACGAGACCGCGTGGGCACGTACGTTCCAATCACGCCATTAAAGGATAATTTTCCAATAGAAATAGTGTAGGAAACATCAAAAAGATTGACATAAACCACCGCCATGTTTGGTCAGTTGACGTAATTTGAACGTTCTATTTATGAATTTTTCGGCGAAAGTTTTCCATTCCGCCATCATTGTATTAGAATTTTCGATAGACGTTAGAGATTTGGAACAAGGTTTTTGGTACATTAATCCATTAAATATTTAAGAAAAAATTAATCCTAGGACAGTAATTTACAAAGTGGATCCGTTTGTGAAAAGAAAAATGAAAATTTTCAAAAAGAAAATGCGTTTCTCAATAGCTTCAAGTTACGTTTGAACTAATTGTGATTACCGTGTTTTGTACGATTATTTCGAATTTAAAATTCACGTATCATCAGCGACATTTGTTTACAAGGATTTTAAAAATATAGGTAAGTAATTTTACACTTACCTACATTACAATTTTTTCTGTAATTTTGTTTTATAAATTCGTTGTAGTATAGTGATTAAGGCATCCGTTTCTCATTTCAACTACGTGGGATTCAATCCTAGCCGAGCCTGCGTCTCTTAGGACATTTTTTTAGACTATTATGCATTTTATCCTTTTGGAAGCCATTTTGGCCAAAAACAGATTCCTTACGTTTAAAAATATAAAAAATAATAATTAATTGGCAGACGAACACACACATTGTTATAACCTCAAGCAACGCAAGTTATGCTTGTGTTATGCCTAATAAACAACAGACCACTCTGGGACTGATCGTAAACATCCAGACCATTGTAAATAACGAAAAGTCCGTTTACGAAATTTACCATGGCAAGAATCGAACCAGCAGCTTCTGCACTCCACCACAGAGATCGAATATTATGATCTACATATATGCTACTAAACACAATTGACTCCAATTTCGCTATTGGCGCACGGAACCCTAAACACCAAAAAATAACGAAAACTATATAACTTTTTAATTTAAAACTAGCGGCCCCGACAGACGTTGTCCTGCTCTGAAAAAATAAAAATCTAGGACCCGATTCCAGCGCCACCTAACGGTTCCAATTGCGAATCTAAATCATCCGGGAACCCATTCAAACACACAAAACAAAATCACCACAATCGTTTCAGGTAATTAGGAGAAGTCTAGAACCCGTCCTCAGTGCCACCTACCTGTTCCAATGGGATAAAAAGTATCTTATGTCCATCTCCTGGTTCTAAGCTACCTCCCCACCAATTTTCAGCCAAATCGGTACAGCCGTTCTTGAGTTATAAATAGTGTAACTAACACAACTTTCTTTTATATATATAGATTTCCCTTTTCACTTTAAAGAATTTTTAACTAAGAGTGTCTCCAGTTGTTGAGATAAAAACTAAACTTTATACGATTGTAATCAAACAAGTCCTTTTATCTTAATACGCGCAAACAAACCTCCGTAAATGCCGTCATGTGGCTTCTTGTTTATTCGTGATATTATTTATTATCTGTGTAATATTATCATTGTAATCTGAAGGGAAAAGTCTTTGAAATTTTTCGCAGATCTTTTAACTTTTACTTCTAACCATACTTCGCCTATATTATCTACGGCAGCAATTAGGAAAGTGTCGAGGATAGTGAATAGTGATCATTAATGAATAGTGAAATAGTAATCTTTATCTTTCTTTAAATAGTGTAAAAAAGTCTATTTGCGCGTCTGTCTGTCTGTATATTCGTTTACTCCTTCTAAACCACGCAACAGATTTTTAAGCGGTTTTCACCATCAGTTATATATATATATATATATATATATATATATATATATATATATATATATATATATATATATTATAGATTTGCCAAACAGCTTCTCTCGCGTTATTTAATTATTTTTTTATTGCATCAGTTTAGCAAACAGGCAGATGGCCCACGTGATGGAAGGCGGTTACCACCGCCTATGGACATTTGTAACAACAAAGGTGCTATAAATTTGCTGCTGCTCTCTAAAGGGAGATTGGAACCTGGCTACTAATGCCGGAACACAACTCAAAGCTGTTATGGCGGCATACTCTAGATCAGGGGTGGTAGCTATGCAGACGGGTAAATAAATACCCTACTACCTGGTTGTGGGTTGTTTTGTTGTTTCGTACGACAGGCCCCCGGCTGCAGGAGATTGTATTCTTTCTCCAGTTCTGCACGGATAAGATATATAAGAACCTAGTTAAGTTTTTATGTAAGTAAAGAGTTACTTACCAGATAATTTCAGGGAACATTCTAGTCAATAATAATAATAATAAATCGGTAGAGAGTTTGATTTTGTACAATGTGTGTAAAAATATGAAAAGTAATCTGAGGAGGACTAATATGGATTCTGAAAATGCAACTTTTCGACTTTTGTCTATCTGTCTGTATGTTAGAACATTACGTGAAAACTACTGAACGTATTTAAATGAAACTCGACTCAGAGCTAGCTTATATATCGGGTCATAACTTAGGATACTTTTTATCCCGGTAAATAATGTTGTTTTCGTGAAATGAATGAAAATTCCGAAAAAGGTGGCACTGCAGTCGCGTTTTTTGTCGCTCCCGTTGCAATGCACTAACAATCACATCGCTGTTTTAACAGCTCTAATATCAATTTAAAACTCAGAAACGTATCGGACGAGAACACCGCAAGTAACTTGCTATTATTTCTACGAGATCAATATTTAAATCATCTTAATAGGCTTTCATCAGATATTAAAGTGAATGTTGGGTTATTTCTTGCTTTTATTAAGGCCAATCGACCTTGTACACAGACTAATTGCTTTATATTGGTATCGACGCTAGAACCCTTTACACTACTCTGATTTAGGGAACTGGTACAGAGGATGGTCGTGACCTAGCTAAAAATTACGACTCCTATTTTGATTACACAGATTACCTGTGGACGGCGCTGTGGGTTGCATTATTACTCAATGATTTAAGTTGTAATCTATACTAATATATAAAGCTGAAGAGTTTCTTTGTTTGCTTGAACGCGCTAATCTCAGGAAATACTAGTCTGATTTGAAAAATTCTTTCAGTGCCAGATAGCCCATTTATCGAGGAAGGCTATAAGCTATATATCATCATGCTAAAATCAATAGGAGCGGAGCACCAATGAATAATGTTTCAAAATCGAGGGTTTTTTTTAACTTACTTTTTTTTTAACTATTCCACGCGGACGAAGTCGC
The DNA here is from genome assembly GCA_019925095.2 of Dendrolimus kikuchii. Lineage (NCBI taxonomy): Eukaryota > Metazoa > Arthropoda > Insecta > Lepidoptera > Lasiocampidae > Dendrolimus > Dendrolimus kikuchii. The sequence goes on from CM034409.1 coordinate 9,709,043, forward strand.
GGGCAGAAGCTAGTTCTATGTATAAAATTTTAAAATGTAGCTGTTTGTTGTCCCAATTCCCAATAAAATAAAAATCACACTATCCTGATAAAAAAAGAGTCCCAAAATCAGCATGGTGTAATAACTGCTTAAGGACTTCAGCTCTCTTTTTGAAGTGAAAACTTCTTTAAGCCCATTGGGCAATTTTGGGATGGGGAAAAAGCACTAAACTATAGCGTGACCGTCACGCTTAGATACAAAGTTTTCACTTCTTATGTGCAGTCTTATCACGGACAGTTTTTCTTATTACACCACTCCGGTTGAGATAGACTTCCTGAATACTGCGTAGTGTAATAACCGCATTATGTAAATCGGTTGAAAATATAAATAACTAGTGGCATGCGTTGTCCTGCTCTGAAAAAATAAAAATCTAGGAACCGATCCCAGCGCCACCTATCGGTTCCAATTGTGGATTTAAACCATCCGGGGACCTACTCAAACACACAAAAACAAAATCACGAAAATCGGTCCAGGTAATTAGGAGGATTTTAGAACCCGATCTCAACGCCACCTACCGGTTCCAACGGGATAAAAAGTATCCTATGTCCCTCTCCTGGTTCTAAGCTATCGCCCCACCAATTTTCAGCCAAATCAGTACAGCCGTTTTTGAATTATAAATAGTGTAACTAACACGACTTTCTTTTATATATATAGAAGATAGATAATAATACCAGCCCATAAATGTCCCATTGCTGAGCTCGGGCCTCCTATTATAGGGGGGAATCGGACAGTATACCCACCACACTTGTCCAAGGCGGCAGGTTTGAAATATCGGTTATCTCGATGTGCAGGTTGCATCACGATGTTTTCCTTTACCGTTTTTAGCACGTGGTAATTGTAACAATATGTACATTAGATCAGAAAACTGCCTAAGTGCTGCATGTGTTCCATCCAGGATCGAACCCGCGCCCTTTGAGTTTGGGACACGTGCGCTAGTCATTACGCTACCACGACTAATCGGTTAATACACTACGCTAGTTTTCGAATCCGGTTTCTAAAGATGTTGTAGGTACCTAATAAAAAAAAAACCAGAATGTACTAGGAATATGTTAGGCTACGTTGACTTTTTATCTATACAGATAAATAAAATTGAAGTGTCTGTTTGTAATATCATAATCACAGCTTTTTACTAAATGAATATGAAAGTATATACGTTACTTATATCAAAAAAATGATCATGTACTAGCAGAAGGTGATGTCAGGACCCTTAAGAACAGACGAGCGTGCATGACAAGAGTTATGAATGTCAAAGAAGCAAGTGAGGGGTGTAAGAATGGGCCTAAATGGCGCTCTGTTGTTCGTTCCTACCCCGCAAGGGAACTGGCGTGAAGTTATGTATGTATGTAAAAAACCTATTTATATATTTTTTTATTGCAGGAGTTCAGCAGACAGGCAGACGGCCCGCTTAATGGAAAGCGGTTACCATCGCCTATGTACATTTGGCAACACCAGAGGTGCTACAAAGGCGCTGCTGCTCTCTTAAGGGTCACTGGAACCTGGTCACTAATGCCGGAACACAACTCAAGGTTGTTATGGCTACATGCTTTAGACCAGGGGTGGTAGCTATCCTGTCGGGAAAATGCCCTACCACCTGGCTGTGGGTTGTTATGTCGCCTTTTACGACAGGCCGCCCGGCCGCAGGAAATTGTATTCTTTCTCCGTTCCTGCACGGATAAAACCGATCTTTGTACCTTTTTGGATGCTCCGTCTAATCCCTGAAACGGTTGTACCGATTTTGACGCACGGACGGTAATGCTGGCAGATAGCTGATGTTATAAGAAGTAACTTGACTACTTTTTTTACGGTTCCGCGAAAAAGAGCTAGTTTTAAAATAAAAAAATAATCAGTAGTAACTTATAATATACATAAACTAATTTTTGATTACGGCTTCGCTCACGTTAAAAAATGAAAATATAACTGTTTTTCGTCAAGTTTGCCATGTTATTATTTTTAGAAATGTCACACTTTTTTTAACTCAAAATACATATTCAGAAACATCCGTAACGCCATCAAGCGAAGGTGGAACTAAACATGAGAGCAAGAGATTAATAGACAGTTCCTATATTTTACTAATCGTATATATATTATATAATATACCAGTATCGGGATCCTAGGCGTTGATATAACGAATCTGGAAGGCAAGACTAAACTTGCCTCAAAAAAGCTTGGTGTGCTAAACCGGTCTAAGCAATATTTCATCCCGCGGCAAAGACTTGTGCTTTACAAAGCACGTATTAGGCCACATATGGTATACTGCTCACACTCATGGGCTGGAGCATCCGCTTACCAAACTGACTCTCTGGAGTCCACCCAGCGTCGCGCCGTTCGTATAGTCAACGATCACATACTAACAGGCGGCTTAGAATTGCTTAGCCTTCAGAGAGACTTTGTGTACTCTACCGCCTGTACAACGAAGAGTGTTCCGAGGAACTGTTTGGTCTGGTGCCAACGACTCACTTTTACAACCGCATCGCTCGCCATCGACAGAATGTTCACCCCCATTCCTTGGAGCTCCCACGCTCAACTACACAACGGTTCTCTAGAACGTTGATTCCGCGTACAATAATGATCTGGAGAGAACTTCCCGCCGAGGTTTGCGTTATAAAATTTCTTAGAGGCCAGCAACGCGTTGGCAACGCCCCTGGTGTTGTGAACATCCATAGGCGACTGTAACCACCTTTCTAGGCCATCCGCCTGTATGCCTGCTTCAGGCAATAAAAAAATTGTCTTACTATCGGTTAAAATTTGTCATAAGCTAATGTGAAAATTCAACCGTTGATAAGGCAAGTGAATGAATAGTAATAACAATGTATTTGTTAGTGAATTGGAACAGAGGCGCCATGAAAACGAGATCGCAGCGCCATCTTTTCGGCTATATCCCTCGGGAACAGCGCTTCTTTATGGACGAAACGTACCTAACGTCCTATCCCAGACAACCTGTATACAAAATTTCGTGAGAATCAGTAGTGTAGTTAAGGCGTTAGCGTCACACACAAACTCACATTCGTATTCGTGTATTAGTTAGGATTACGAATAGAACAACAATGTGGTCTAGTCACGTGCTTTATAGGATGCTGCCTGTTGATGTATTTTAATGACTCGTGACCTCCGACGAGACAACAATCTAACTTCGTTTGAAAAAGTTTTAAGCAGAACGAATGTTTAACATATTTAATATATGTTAAACAATACATTATTGTAATTATCAATGCAAATAATATGTCTAGGCACGTGAGTGTACTGTCTATAATTATATATAATACATATATAAATTGTTGCTAGCGGCTTCGTTCGCGTAGGCTCAAATATAGTCATACGTTGAGTACTCAAAAAAATTAAAAGGAAGCCCTTTTCTCACGCACATTTATTTCTAAGCAAAAGCAGAAATATAATAAGAAATTTAGTGCTTCTTATTCTAAAAATGACAGATTTTTATACAAGCTTTCGTCCCCTTTTTCAGCACCTAAGGGTTGAATTTCGAAAAACACCGATACACGTGTAGGTAACTTTATTTCTAACTCGGAAAAGGGTATATAAAATTTTGTGCTACGACTTTAAAATTGCGCGTATTTATGCACTCTCGCATCAAGGGAGCAGAGGAATCTTCACCCCTGTCGTCGAAGTGAGTTAGCTCTTCCAGGGGCTTTCTCAGGCACTTATTGCGCTAGGATCGGCGTGGGGGTAACTACGTTTTAAGTTTCATACCTTTCCTACCATAAGCGCGGGGCATCGGAGGAGGGAGGTTTTAGTGGGTATTAGCTATTGTACGTCCAAGGGTCTCGAGTCTCCACACAAGCCGATCAATTACTGTTTGGATTGCCCTTAGTCGAATGCCTCCATAATTGATAATGGTCTAATCCCTTGCAAAGGACCCAGTATGTGCGTAAATAGTTTTTTAAATTGGTTCAGTAGTTTCGGAGATTACCCCCTACAACGTCACAAAGTCACAAACTTTACCTTTTTATAATATTAAAGTGTACCTATAGACAGTAATAGTATAGAGGAAGATTAAGTCGTAAATTTAAATAAAATAAGCTTAAAAATACAATAAACATTTTTTTTTAACTATTCGTTGAGTAGTTTTTTAGATGAAGGATATTTTATATTAAATGCTCTTTTATGGTTCCGTAGTCAAATTACGAAAAAAGTGGACATTTCTCAACTCTACGCAACCCTTCATTGTACGCGGACTGTTACGCACTTGCCCGGTCTTTTACTGCCCGATTATCACTCCCAATTCTTCTTCGATGCTTCAAACGATTCGCGTCACATAACACTATTTCTGCACACTCCGAGCCATTTATAGAATAAAGCGACCGCATCTCCTTACTTCATCTCCCATTCATCCATACATAGTTCGACAAACATACTTTTGCGCTTAAACAACTCATTGTCGTGCGAATATAGACTTTGATACGTTCATTTAAAGTAGTAATTTTCGATTATTATTCATTGTAAATGGAAGGTGTTGGTTGATAAGGTGCGCTGTTCGCAGGTTACAATAAGACCAATTGATAGCTGATTGGACGACAATGTCAAAGATTTAATACGTTTAGATTTGTAAGGTGACAAGAGTACTTGTGTCTAACCTGATAACACGGTTTACTGTTGTCTTTCAATTTGGATGAAGCAAACGATTTCTTGTAAACATCAAATGAATCATTTAATGTCACTGAAAATTGTCGTTTCCTTTAAATTCTGCGCCTGCCAATCAAATTAATTCAAATTGTTTGAACCGTATAATACCGTAGTTAACAGTCAAGTCACCTGAGACGCTTTTTATCAACTTACAAAACGACAGTCTTGTAAAAGAATGACAGGTTATGACGTCCTGTCTTATACAAGTCAAATCGCGTAATAAATATTGTATTGTACTTAGCTTACTCTTTTATCAATTAATACAATAAGTCTGCAGAGGGCTCAAGTTTATATAATATTTGATTTTTGGTCTGTTAGAGCTATCGTATCATCATTATTTTGATTACAGGTCTTAGTGCTGGCTTGATTGGTGTGACACAAAGCTCTCACAGAATATCGGCGTGAAACAATTAGCCTTGAACTAATCGTATTTCGTGCGATGAGTTAGAGCTCCGATTGACCACTTTCCTTTCCTCTTATCTCAGCTTCTTTATACGAGTAGAATACTTCTATTTCATTTGACTATCTCATCCCCTCGTATCTCGTCCGAATTAGTTCGCCCTGATTTTTTTCTCTTCTTTAACAAACGCAACACATCCAAGATATTTAATATACATATATTACTAGCTGACCCGGCAAACTTCGTACCGCCTCAGAAACAATAAATAAAAAACGTTGATTTCTAAACGACGGGACGAACATCAAATGTTTGACAGGTAGGAATAGTTTCTAAGGGAAAGCGAAATTGTTGTTTTTACTATATTCCAAGCATTTTTTTCATATTTACTTACCTTTTAAACCTTCCCTGGACTTAAAAAGTTCTCGAGTTTTACCGAGACTAACGAACAGCAATTGATTTTTATATATATAGATAGATATATAAATAGAAGAAGCAGAAACATGTCTTTTAAGAGACCAGAGATCAGTACACAGCAACAAAAACATAAAATAAAATTTAGTGCCTAAAATGCTAAACAGGTATTCCCGTGGGGGAAAATCTAACACGACATAATGTGCTGCCAATTGGACGAAGTTATGCAAACTAGAACCAACGTATAACATGACTATTTAGGCGAAATTATAATTTTCATAGAAACTGCTTAGAAGGGTCAATGAAGCTTGTTAAGAAATACATTTGTACTTACCTCTAAATAAAAGTGAGTGTGATTTTATTTATTTTTTTGTTACTGGAGTAGAGCAGACAGATTGACACTCCACACGATAGAAAGTGGTTACTACTAATGTGCTGCCGTCTTCCAAGGGGCGACTGAAACTTGCCCATTAATGCCGAAACACGAGTCAAGTTTGTTATGGTGGCATACTCTAGATTAGGGATGTTAGTTATCTAAATAGACAATGCCCCACCATCAAGCTGTGGGTTGTTTTGTCCCCCCCTTAACCGAGGGTTATTGTATAATATATATGTATGAATTCTTCCTCCTTTCGTGCACGGCTAAAAAAAGACAATGAAAATTGTTATATTTTTCAAGATGTCACTAAAGCAACCCCCCCCCCCTCTTCTCAGACGACTATATCGAAAAAAGTAATCTTTACTTTCTCGCGATTTCATCCAACAGACAAATTTTATTTATGTTGACCCAGTGGTTTCGAAGAAGAATGGTTGTGTCATATAAAGACAGAGACTGATGGACAAACAAAATCCTTCCCCATCCGCGATGCTTGCTCACGGCCGTTGCGGCTGATGGTTTATCGACAGTCTTAGGTGCTTCAACCTTTGGTTTGAGCGAAGCAAGTTCCTACACTCACGCTCTCGCTCCGCCTTCTCCTTGGCAAGCATTACACGTTCACAAAAGGAATAGACGGCATCTCACCCAGATATACTTAACACACTCGCCCCAGGCGAAACGCCTTGGAGGCGTGTAAGATTCACCATGTTGAAGTGACCCTAGAACCTCCGAAGAGTACTGTTCCCACCCAAATTAATACCCAATAAAACTCCCACGATGTTCCTTCCTTCGCCGTATGTCAAGGCTACAGGAAATTGGAAGCTCAACCAACTCTGCGTGCTCTGGAAAGCAGGGGAGCTTTTAGGGCCACATCTATTGCCGAGTGAAAGCATAGTCCCTAGCATCGTCCCTCTCCGAAGTGGAGCGGTAAAATGTCTCACCCCACGGGAACCACGCCCTCCTCTCGACGGCATTATTGGTGAGTGGAAACCTTTCCCTAGGTACCCATGCGCGCCGCCTGCTCACGGCGATCGGAGGTCTAGGATGCTCTCTGGCATCGACGCATCTTCATCTGGCGAGAACGGCGCAGGCTGGTGCCCTAACGCTCCCGCTCCACTTCCTCCTTATACTTAATACTGTGGTGGTGGTCTCCTTCCTCTTGGCCGTTTAAAGCGGCGAGGAGGTTGGGGCATCGAGGAAAACCTCTTTGCCCCGGTTTCTACTCGGACAACTACCCGTCGGTGGCGGGGTTTGGAGCCATTGGAGCCGGCTTAACGGTGGTCTCTCAACGGCTCTCGTTGGCCAGTTTGCGGCAACCGATGGCCTTTGCGGGCTTTGCGTTGGCTTCGTCGGCGGCTTAGTTGGCCATACGTTGGCGTTTGGTGGCCTGTCAGCGGCTTTGGGATCTTCGCGACCTCGTAACATTACCCTGATCAGGCGAGCTTATGAGATCTCGGAGGGGGATGGGGGTGTGTTAAATACTATAGTCCAAGTTGTAAGTTGGTCCTGATTTGCATAAATACGTCCGATTATAAACAAGACCAATATGGTCACCTGCAAACTAAACCAGTTTTGACGTAATGTCTCCTGGGTATTTTAGCAATGTGTTTCCCATGAGGAAAAACATTGAGATTTTTAACTGTTAATTATGATTTATTTAATAGATTTTAAGGCAATTACGTATGCTTTAATATATGTATTATTTCTTTTGTTGCTTTACACAGTTTTAATAAGGAAATACAAAATAACAGTGTATTAGAAGCTAAAAAATAAACTATTTACAAAAAAATTGTAATACATACTATATTAAAACATTTAAAATTGTTATCATTAGGGATTTACGAATATATGATAAGTACATCTATACATATAATAAAACTGTAGAGGTTGAATTCTTGTACAATGAAAAAAAAGCTAAAAACCAAGTCAGGGGATGTAAGAAGTGCAATAGAACTATTGTAGATTTTTTTCTGTCTGTTTGTACGAGCTAATCTCCGAAACGACTGGACCGATTTAAATGAAATGTTGTATGGTGGTAGCTTATATCCCTGGTCAACATATAGGATACTATTGATCCCGAAAAATTAAAGAGTTCCCGTGGGATAGTTAAAAACTTTAATTTACTTACCCGCATTATTTACTGCACGCAATTTTAATTGAAGGAATAATAATATATACTAATTAAGATTTTAAAATATTTTCACCTTTTACGTAAACAAAGTAGCGTATAGGAATAAAATTAATATTAAAGTAGATACTCGTAAGTAAGTCGGTACTCGTAATATAAATTGAAAATTTGGTTTAAAATATTATAATTTATGTGGAATTTATCTTATTTAATTCATTTTTTTGTAAATCTGCAGACAAACATACTCAGCATTACCATGGATGAAGAATCGTATTCAAATTATGATGATTTTCGTTAAATCTTTTTTTTATAACAAATTTTCTACGGTTCTTAATGACCATGTAAAAGTATTATATTACAGTACACAGTTTAGTAATTAGACAAGCTTAATTATTCTAAAACATCTAATTACTTTGAGTTTGTAACAGAAAGCAAAATACTTTAACAAATAGGCTGTTCAATGACCAATCCTGACGTCAGTGTCCATGTTTCGGCCCTGTACATCAGGACGGGGAACAGGACTTTGGTCTTCTATCTATAATATTATACAATTCTAAACATGCCGTGTCTGCTCATTTAAGCTATTAAAAAAAAACAACTAGACTATATTATATAAACGATGGAGAACACGATTTATTTTAGATTTGTCTGTTTGTTCGGGATTCACGTTAAAACTACTCTGCCAATTTCGATGCGGTTTTCGCTAATCTACAGCTAATTTTTAGACTTAATCACTGCGTGACTTTTTTCCTGGGAATCCCGTGGGATATTTCTTGGGAATGATTTAAAACGGCCAGATTAAAAGAAAATCGAATTCCAATGTGATTTTTTTTACTGATGGATAGAAAATTTAATGTAATAAAATTTGTGATATTGTTTATCCCGGGAATCCCAAGGGAATTTTTCCGGGAGCGGTTTATAGTTGTTTGGGTGCGTCAAAATTTGCTTTTCTCGACACCGTATTCACTAACACGATCCTACTAGATATATAAAATAAATTTTTATTTAATAATATATAATTATAATTATGGAAGTGTGAGCGCTTGAGTTTGTTGCGTGTCTGAGTGTGTGTGTTATGATTGATCATTATGATATATGATACATGTTTTTTTTTATTTGGATTAAAAATTGTATTCAATAACATTACAACGCTAGAGAGGAATGACCATGAGTCATGTGGTTTGTAGGATATTTTTAAAGCCATATTTTTTTTATAGAGCATTTGTCATAAAAATCGCTAAGAAAGAAGAAAGAAAACCAAGAAGCTGTTAGATGTTAATATTTTATCATCTATAGTTTGCATGATATTTTTTTTTTTTTTCATTTTTAAATATTATCATATAATTTTGTTTTTCGGAATATAACTTCTTTTAATGCGAGAATCTTTTTATTTCCTACAAAGTGTACACACTATTATATAATTATAACTTTTTGAAAAAACTTTGATAATACTGAAATGAGTACAATTGGTCGTTAGAACCCCATATCTTCTCCTATAGCAAATACCAAAGGTATTTTGCAAAATCGCATAGTTCTCAAAACAGCATCAATTAAAATCACGTGTGGTAAAACCAGCATAATTAAGTTGCTTTGATTGAAACCTTTTTCACTAATAACAAGTTAATTTGAATCCTATTAATATTATAAATGCGAATAATGAATGAGTTTCTTTTTTAGTTTGTTGGTGACGGTTTCAGGCCTTAACTACACAACTGCTTTTTACGAAACTTGGCAAACACAATGTTAGGGATACATAATAGAACATAGGATACCTTACAGCCAGAAAAAAAATACTGTTACTAAGACATCGAAAAAATGGCTCTGCGATTATTGAGTTATATGTACTAGAGAAGCTATTCAAAACAAAAAGTTCGAACTTGATGAAAGCGGGCGCACCTGCTCGGGGCGAGCGTGGCGAGGACTTGTGCGCTTTTGTACCTACAAAACTTCATTAGAATTCATACTTTTTTTTTTTTTTTTTTGTAATCTTTATTTAGAAAGGGCTTTGCAATTTCAAAATTTATTAATAAATAGTTAAATAAATAAGCAAATGGTAAATTATAAAAGAAAAAGAAAATTAATTGTCACATACGTTTATTTAAGCTAAAATACATTAACATAGTTTAAAAGCAAATTAAAAAATTAATCAAAAATAATTTGGTTCATTTAAAGAATTAAGTATGCACTTTAGCGTCTATAAGTGCCGCTTCAGTAAAAGTTTAGTAATTAATGAATATCTCTGATTACGGGTGACGTCGAAGAGTTTCTTGCAAATTTCTTTGAAGAAACTCTAGGCTGATGGACCCCACGGACCTAATGTTTCAACTCCAAACGGCACAAATATGTAATCACCGTCCTAAGGTTCCATATTTGCGACGTTTGAGAGCTTCAGCTTTTGTAGCAGCGTTGCCAGCCTCTAAATCAGTCATTGGAAGATGTGAAGACACCAGAGGGTCTACACATGTCGCGTCCGAAACAAGCGGCCGTTCCATCTTCCAAGGAATAAGTGATATACCATTTTTGTTTTTTTTAGTGCATGAGTTTAGCAGACAGGCCGACGGTCCACTGGTGGAAAGCAATTATCATCGCCTATGGACATGCGCAATACCAAAGGTGCTACAAATGCGCTGCTGCTCTCTGAAGGGAGACTGGAACCTGGACACTAATGCCGGAACACAACTTAAGGTTGTTATGGTGGCATACTCTAGACCAGGGGTGGTAGCCATCCAGACGGGCAAAAGCCCTACTACCATCCGGCCAGCCATTCAGTTTTAATACGGCCGGTACGCCGACGTTAACAGGAGCCCGGCGGATGATGTTATAGAGGTTGCCATGGTGAAATCTTCGACCAACACTATGTAAAGATCATAATCCGTGGTGTCCATAAGTGTAGTCTATACTCTATACTAATACTAGCGGCCCCGGCAGACGTTGTTCTGCCTTTAAAAAATAAAATTCTAGAACCCGATCCCAGAGCCACGTACCGGTTCTAATTGCGAATCTAAACCATCCGGGTACCCACTCAAACACACAAAAACAAAATCACTAAAATCGCTCCAGGTGATTAGGAGGATTCTAGAACCCGATTTCAGCGCCACCTACCGCTTCTAATTGCGAATCTAAACCATCCGGGAAGCCACTCAAACACACAAAAACAAAATCACCATAATTGTTCCAGGTGATTAGGAGGATTCTAGAACCTGATATCAGCGCCTCCTACCGGTTCTTTTTGCGAATCTAAACCATCCGGGAACCCACTTAAACACACAAAAACAAAATCACCAAAATCGCTCCAGGGGATAAGGAGAATTGTAGAACCCGATCTCAGGGCCACCTACCGATTCCAATTGTGTATCTAAACCATCCCGGGACCCACTCAAACACACACACAAAATTTCATCAAAATCGTTAAAGTCATTCTCAAGTTATAAAATTACAACGAAAAGTGGCATTGATTTTTATATATATAGATTATAAAGAGGTAGTTTGTGAGTTTGTAACGTTGTAGGGGGTAATCTCTGGATCTACTAAACCGATTTTAAAAATTCTTTTACTGTTGGAAAGCTACGTTAACAGGGAGTGTCATAGGCTGTATAACATGACGTTATATACCACGGGACCGGGACAGAGCGCGGGTGAAACCGCGCCAGGCCGCCAGTTTATTTATAAAGGAACAAATTTACGATACTTTTATCTTAAGGAATGCTATCATATTCACTGATAAGGTATACTAATGTAAACAAGGAAAATCGTAATAATTCTTTAGTGTATTCGTATCGTAACAAGAAAAAATATAAATAATATTTCTTTTGCCTCTTTATTAATCAATCCAACATTGAATGTAATACAAATATCAAATAAATAATACAAATAACGCAGAAGTGACTTGTCAAGTCCTTGGTAAGAGCCATAATAATATAATATTAATAATGCTGTTTGTTATGTGTATATTCAATGATCATATGTCTATATAATCTATTAAGAGGCCCGCGACTTCGTCCACGTTTTACTTGAAATTCCAGCGAGATTTCCGGGACACAAAGTACTGCAGCGTTTAAAAAATAATGTAAACTATCATTTAAGTGAAATCTGTGTCAGAAAAAGATAATTTTTATGCACTGCAACACTTGAAACCGCTCGCGATAAAAACACATTTTGTTACATAAAATTTGCAATCGATCAGCGAAAATCGCATCGAAATCGGCCCAGTAGTTTTTACGAGAATCCCGAACAAATAGACAAACCGACAAAAAGAAAAACATACAAGAAATCTAAAAAAAATTGCATCGTTTATATAGTCTTTTCCAGTTGTTTTTTGTTAACTAGCTTCAATATACAGACATGGCATATTTAGAATTTTATAATATTATATCTATTACATGATAAAGTTGTCATCCCCCAGAGCCCTGCCATTTATAAGTTGCCCCAGTGCCGTCCTAATTTCGCCAATGTCGACATAGGGGATATATTCCGTATAGTGGCGCGTGAGTGGTGCACGTGGATTATTAGCGCCTTGAACCGCAAGTCTTTCTGTCTGCGAAGAGTACAATTGCCCGTAGAACCATTCCACCTCCACCAGGAACTCAGAGTGAGACGTAAGCTCCCTGCCATCTGCTGTTCTCACCTTTGCAAGATGGCTTCGCCCCAATGGTTTTAAGAAAACTTTGGACCCTCTATTATACTATATAGCAGCCTGAATGTCTCGCGTGTTTTAGCAGCAGAGGTCTCGTCTTACAAATTATCTTATCCGTTTAGAGAGGGCCATATGCTCCGACGAAGCAAAAAAAAAACAGGTGGCATCTCTCGTGTCATCCTCATGAGACCCAAGTTTTCGGTGGAAAGTTCAGACCGATTGCTTCTTCGCATAAGCGGAAAGTGCCTTCAGTCCAGCTCTCGCATTGTTTTCACCACGTTGTCTACATTATCCCTGAGTAATGTAGGCTATATTTAATTTAAATACTCGGGTTCTAATTTATTTTCAAGGCAGGACAATGTCTGCCGGGACCGCCAGTACCTAAGTAAGGAGAAGGTACGACCCATCTTCCAGGGCACCAATGACATACCATCGGGTCTCCTGCCATCGTCGCGGCACAATCCGTTTGGTTCTAGAACAGCAGGTACCGAACCCGACGGATTATGTCATTAAGTGTTGCATGACCTGGAATTCTGCCGGCACTTCTGATACACAATAAATCATGGTAACCAAGGTGCCCCACAATAACCTCCACACTGACAGAGATGTGGAATAACATAGTCCGCTCCTAGGCGAATGCAGGCACTTATTCTAAACGTGTTATCGTCTAGAAAACTGTCCGTCCTTAAACATACAAACACAAGAAGATATCACAATACATACAGAATAAGCAACACTGTTAGATCTGAAAGAACCAAAAATAAGTAGTAACCATGAATTTAAAAGACGATACTGATTTAGCTGATCTGATGTTGAGTGGCAGTGAGTTCCATAAACACGACGGACCGTGAAGGAGTTATTAATGAAGGATGAAGGTATTCAATAACATTAGTGATTCAAGCTTAAATTTATATGGATCATGATGCTTGAATCAACTGAATTGAAAGACAGTAATGAACCGTGTAATATAATATTGGCTTAAGGTAAAAGAATGGATAGTAAGATATATAAATATAAATCGAATCGTGCTGTTATTGAATGAAAGATGTCACGTAAAACCTTAACCTTTGCCTACAATTAAACTGACAATGCATTTATGGCGATAATGAAATAATGAATACTGTCTTTATTCAGGATCATAATAGGACAAACAATATAATATATAACTTTAATCTGTCCTAATATGTAGACTTCAAGACGTAGAAAAAAGTTTGTTTTTGAAGTGTAAAAATTTCTTTAGAATCATTGTGATTTGGAACTTGATGAAACGGAAAAGCGACTCCAATAAAAGATAAACGCATAAATCTATAAGACTAAGCCTACGAGAGAATGAGATAGAGTACATTATATTTAATAATTTAAACACTATGCGCATACAGATAGTGTTGGAAATGTTTTGAAGTTACTCGTTAATACTTCAAATTGCGTGTTTTAAAGCTTAAATATATTATAACGATAATATGAATATGAAATGTGACGAAATTTAGAATCCCTCCCACCCTTTGTCACACTTCGTTTCATTTCTACTGCGTGTGAACTGCACACACAATTTTTATTTAGCATGCAGTCGGTTTTGTTTTTGTTAAAAAAAATATGTTTTTACTGCTTAAAAAAAGGGTTTTCCTTGTTGCTCAAATATTTAACGTCATTAATAATATCACATCTCTCAAATAACGCCTTAAACTCTGCATGAAATGGCCCAAATCTTTAAGATTATCCTCGATTAAGCATAGGGTGGTTTAAATTATTTTTCATACGAAAATTGTAGACGTCTGTCACTTCTACAAAACCCTTCATGTTAAGTAAATTGTTATAAACATATTCGTTAATACTTTAAACTACCTATCAAATCCTAAGTAACCTTTTGATTGAACAAACAAAATGCATCAAATTTTTGTTCAATCAAAGTAATTAATAACAATTAAACGAAAATAAGAAATAAAGCAGCTTTGATAATAATTATTTATGTGAAATGTTAAATATACAAATATTTAACACGTTTCCAAGAATGTGACTTGTTGATCAAAAATTCCAATTTACTGACCTTTTATCACATTCCACTCTGTGAATTTAATTGAATCCTTTATTGTATTTATATTCAAAATAACTAAATATTTATCTATAATATTATAAGATTCTAAAAAAGCCGTTTCTGTGCACTACAGCTATTTAAAAAATCGAAATGTGTGCTGGGACACATAGTATAAGTGCAGAAGTGGAAAAACGCTTTACGGGCAGGTTTTCAAATTGGACAAGTATATTAACAATCTACCCGTAAAACCTCAAGTTGAAATTTTGTTGCGATTCGTTTTTCCACTTGTCCCTTGAAGTTTCACTTCTACTATGTGTCCCAGCACACATTTCGATTTTTCGCAGGTTTACTGCAAATTATGATTTGGTTGAGTACATTTTAATGAATGCATTTTTTATTTAAACATCTTTTATTTTATCAAACAAAAAAACTGAATTCGATCCGGAACCAAAAACCGCATCCATAGTCTACTCTAAAATTATGCCGCCTCTCACTACGTCTAGTCTAAATTTATGCCGCTCCTCCATGCGGCCGTAACGCTTTTTCGTGACAGAAAAATCCTAAGACCCCCGTTTATATAGAAGTTTCAATTAAAAAAAAACATTTGAAATAGATTTTATGAATGACATTGCATTTTATTTTTTATTTTTTGTCTGTTTGTTCGGAATTCACTGAAAAACTACTAGGCCGATTTCATTTCAGTTTTCGCTGATCGATAGAAAATTCTTACTTAGACTTAAATTCTACAGTACTTTTTATCCTGGGAATTTCACGGGATTTTTTCTGAGATTAATTTATGTATGTCGAGTTTAATTTCTGTACGTTCAGTAGTTTCCAAAAATATGCCCCATCTTTTTAATATTTTCATCTATCCCACGGGAACGGCGTTATTTATCGGGATAAAAAGTATCATCAGTTACACCCCGGGAAATAAACTATCTCTATGTCGAGTTTCATTTAAATCCGTTCAGTAGTTCTCACGTGATGCTCTAACAGACAGACAGACAAAAATTCTAAAAATTCCGTTTATGGAATCTCTTGGTCCGCATTATACCCCCTGATTTTTTTCACATTTTTAAACGCATTTTACAAACTCGATCCATTTACAGATTTATTGTAGTATAGATTTAATATGTGCTACACGATATCACGTATGACCTTTTAATTATTCGCTTGAATTTTATGAGAATGAGGTCATAAAGTTGATAACTTTACAATATACTTATATTCTGTCTTAAGTCTGACGATGTCTCAATAAAACAACAACAATGTAATAATTTCAATTAAAAACGGCGCCGAGAATTTCGTAATTATCAAGCCGAAATGATTTTCACATTAATGTTTACAGGGTCGGATTTGGTAATTCAGAGCATAAATATGTGGTAGTATACAATCATATTCAGATTTTTATATTCTGTAGGGTTCATTTTAATTTCAAATTGAAATCCCGGCAGACGTTGTTCTGCCTTGAAAAAATAAAAATCTATGACCCGATCCCAGCGCCACCTATCGGTTCCAATTGTGAAGCTAAACTATCCAGGGACTCACTCAAACACATAAAAAGTATCAAAGTCGGTTCAGCAGATTAGGAGAATTCTAGAACCCAATCCCAGCACCACCTACCGCTTCCAATTGTGAATCTAAATAATCCGGGGACCTACTCAAACATACACAAAAAATTTCATCAAAATCGGTAAAGTCGTTCTCAAGTCATAACTCGTACATTAAATGTATGTCCGCACATATGCGGACATACATTTCATATGCGGACATACATTTATACGATTCATTTTTATTTATATAGAAGAAGAAGAAGAAGATATACAGCACGTCAAGTTGACACGTGTCAAGAAAATAAAATAATTTTAATTGACGTCATTACTTCGTTTTTGTGTTCATAATTATTAAGTCGAAATGATTTCTACATTAATATTTACTAAACTCGGGTTTGGTACTGCAAAGCATAAATATGTGGTAGTCTACAACCAATTTGGGGAATGATTTTTATATCCTTTAGGGATAATTTTATTTTCAGTATACTGCTCGTCAAGTAATTAGTACGTGTCAAGAAAACAAACTAATTTTATTTGACGTCAGTATTTTGCTTTTTGTATTATTGTTCGTAATTGTCAAGCCGAAATTATTATTTAAAACTAATTACTAAGTTATTTAAGGAATATTGCTTTTTTTATTCTGACTAATGATACCAAACACTACAATGTACGCTGAAAAAACTTATTCAATTACCTCCATTCACTATTATACATTTATTTCACAATTAAACTTAACGATGTGCAAAAATGTTAATAACGGAATTTTTTACATGCATAAATGCTTTACTTTATTTGTGTAGTTTAAGATGTTTTAATTTTTATGTTCACTTCAGGTGGTGCAATGAAACATTACTCGACGCATTTTTAAGTTACACAATGTGGGTATTGAATTAAGACGTTACCCAAATGGAATTTACATTATATTATATACAATACATACATACATACATAACTTCACGCCAGTTCCCTTGCGGGGTAGGCACGAACAACAGAGCGCCATTCAGGCTTATTCTTACACACCTCACTTGCTTCTTTGACGTTCATAACTCTTGTCATGCACGCTTGTCTGTTCTTAAGGCTCCTGACATCACCTTCTGCTAGTACACGATCAATTTGATCATGGAAGGTGTGTTGTGGCCTTCCACGACTTCTGCATCTATCCACTTTTGCATTGTATATCTGTTTAGTGATTCTTTCATCATGAATTCTTTCCACATGCCTGAACCAGCGGAGCATTCCTTTCCTTACCTTCACCCCGACACTCTTTCAGACCAACTCTCTTTCTTACTTATTATATATAATGTCGTAAAAAAAACTTGTCAGTCATAGGACTCCACGTCACAAGTGAAACCTTTATGTCTAGGCGTGACGGTCAGGCGAGTTTAGCTTTTCCGTATATCAAAAATGCCCAACGTGCCTAAAATGCCTGATCAAAAAGTTATTGCGTAAGAAAAAACAAGGTATACATATAGAATATGTATGAAACCTTTCGCTGTGCGTAGACAAACACACTAATGGCTGGTTCCTATATCTGACTATTTATTCACTCAGGGCCGGATTTACCTTAAGTACCGCCCTGGGGCACCGTGAAAAATACCGCCCTATGCATTAGACTAGACTATAACTAGACATCAAAACGTAAATATCCAATGACAACTCGATTTTTAAGGTTTGACATGAAACCAATAACTTCCCAATTTTTGAAAATCTTTGATCTTATAGTAGAAAGTTGAATTATTTTTTGCTGACACTCCAAATTTTGCCGCCCACGAAAATTTCGCCGCCCTGTCGACGGTCGGGAAGATATAAGAAACGGGCATAAATCGATTTTTATTACCTACTAGCGGTTCCGGCAGACGTTGTCCTGCCCTGAAAAATAAAAATCTAGGACCCGACTACAGCGCCACCTACCGGTTCCAATTGCAAATCTAAATCATCTGGGGATCCACTTAAACACACAAAACATTTCATCAAAATCAGTAAAGTCGTCCTCAATTTATGCGCGTATACCTATTATATACATTTATATGATTCATTTTGATATATATAGATGTAATAATTTCCATCACTGACTATCCTTAGTCATAAAAAATAGAAAAACGTTCTGTTTAAGTATGCCTTGTGATCATAATGATGATGAGCCTAACGTAAAGTCTTGGGTATGATCTAAGCTTCCATTTTAGAGAACAATGTAAATGACCTTAAGCCCTCTTATAAACCATTTTCAAGGTTTTGAAGTTTTTTTGGCAAAAACTGTTTGACTATATTGGCCTATCCAACGGAAACGTTATTTATCAAGATACAAATTATTCTATTTATTGAACTGGGAAATCAGCGAATTCTGCGCCGAGTTTCATTTAAATCTGTTCACAATTTTTCATGTTATGTCCTAACAGACAGACAAACATTCTAAAAGTTGCATTTTCGAAATCTGTTGGTCCGAATAAGCCCCTGTATCTTTTATCATTTTTAAATTTATTGTATGTAGGTACTTGACACCCCTCAGCAAATTTATTTCATATACTAGGATATGTCCGCGGCTTCAATCACGTTTGACTTGAAATTCCTGCGGGATGCCCCCGGACACAAAATACCACATGTGTTAATGGACACTTTCTTAGTTCGGATACTGTTAGTTAATTTAGGTGATATACAGGTTCCCGGATGGGACGCCGTCCCCTCCTTTTGGGAGCGAGTTAAGTTTGCTAAGGAGGAGGCGGATCGGGGGCGTGAGCGTACTTCTCTGCTCCGCTCCTGCCAAAGGAGGATACGTAGGCGTCATAGGGCCAGCTTAGACCTTCGGCCACTATGTACAGGCGGTATGGGCGGCACCCTGGGGAAGGCGTTCTTATCCGCCGTTATGCCGTCGAGATGGGGGCGCGACGTATTCCCCGCGCGCTCACCTATTAGACCGCAGTGAGTGTCTGAAGACGCCAGGAGATAGAACGATGTTCCCCGACAGTGGATGAGGCTGTTGGGCCACCGCCTGCCAGGGTAAGCAGAGGGGCTAAGCAATGTACTCGCAACCCTGGAATTAAGGGCGAAGGGCGGAATACCGTGGGGTTTTAGTGGTTATCGGTAAATGTGGTGTGGTATAAGCATCTCTAGTTCTGGCTAGAGATGCTAGTGCCACCCCGACCTTGCGAATCCCACACACGGCCGCGATGTTCCTCCTACGCGCGGCTGATGGCCCTGAATCGGGTTTCCCCTCCTTAGAAAATAATAAACAAGTTTACAGAAATTGGTTCTTATAAGGTACTCTATCCACTGGTGTAATAAATAATACATGATGTCATATTTTTCCAAAATCAGCCGCCTCGATTCCTGACTAGAATAACTGATTTTTCAAAAATCTAATGCTACTTTAGTTTTCATCAGAATTGGCCTCGAGACTCCTTTGAGTATTTTTCGCTATTTCGTATAGCTTAGGATTTGGCCCGGAAGGCCCACTCGAAAAATTGTTCTGTATATATTACTAGTAAGTCATACAACAGGAGACCGGAAGGCTGGAGCTTACCTCGCTCAAAGGATTAACCTCTGTATCCAGCGAGGTAATACTGCCAGCCTTCTAGGTACAATGCCCAGCGACAGTTGTCTGGTGGGGTTGGACGGGCTTTAACATAGGTTTTTATTTTCTATTTAATATTTTTACTATTGTATATATAATATTTTCTTAAGTTTTCGCGACTTGTATACATAATAAAACTACGTTTTAACGGTTTTAAGCGCGGTAATTTGATTTGATTTTGGTTTTTCCGACGTTTCGGCCACTTTTCAGTGGCCGTGATCATGGAAGACAAAGATGTCAAGTGTCAAAATCAAATAAAATTACCGCGCTTAAAACCGTTAAAACGTAGTTTTATTATATTGTATATATATTTTTAAGTTAGGTTTATTTATAGGACAATTGAATTTTTAGTTTATCATCATAATTTAGAAAAATTGTTTAGTAAATTTAGATTACATTGTAATATTAATGAGGTATTTTTTAAAGATTTAATTTAAAAAAAACCTTATATTCATTAAAACATTATGTACATAATTTCCTCATATTAGTTCAAGATATCTAAGTAACAGTGCTTTACCGCATGTAGATATGCGTACCGAAAAACCTCTCACGGAACACAAGGTCGAGCGTATATTCTAACTAAGGCTGTGTATGTAATGGTAACTAAAAAAAAGTGATTTATTAATTTACTAGACTACGGAATTTTTATCTAGTTTTTAGTATTAATTAAAACTACTAATTTATACAATAAACAAAACAAAAAAAAAAATTGTCGTTTTTTATTATATGATTTTTAATATTATTCCTTATTTTTTATTTCATTTATTTGTAAATTTATCTGTATAATTATTCTTTATTAATATTTTTTTACATATATTTGTCTATATTTTGAAATGAAATACGAAAATGCCAACATATACGAAAAATGTCTTCGTTTCTTTATTTAAGATAGTCCGGCAGAATTCGTACCTTAAATGTATCATATTAGATGGAGTGATATCACACATCAATGACATTTAATTTATTTACAGATTTAATGATAAATAAACAGATTTATACAGAAAAATATTTTTCTGCATTTTTTATTCGGTTTGAATCTTGCACTATTTTTCTGCTATTCAAAAAGATTTGACTTTTGAAATAATCTTAAAACAAACAGGACCATGTCGGGTCCATGTATGTACCATACGCCGAAAACAAATTGTGAGGCTCGAAAAGGCTCTTGACACATTTAAGGTTTTTAATTAAGTACATGCAATTATTGTTTATAGAGGTTATTGACCTATAATTATTATTCATTTTGAACCAATATTATATATCTTAACCAACTTCAAAAATTGCGGAGACTTTAAATTCGTAGCATATTTTTTTTTTACTAAAAGAGACCCACGCATCAAAACAATATTTACATGCAACAGCTGAAGTCGTTGTGTAAAAATGTTATCGCAATTAGTTAAGATTTGCGATTTTAAATAAACTAAAATTTGCAATTTTATTTGCATAATTTGTATGTATCAATGATACATAGGATATAGGGAACAAACACCTATCCAACTAGTTGTATCTGTTTAATTTCATATGTGAAAAATAAGTGACAAAGTATTCGGAAATAAATAGTAATATTCAAATGAAGTCATAAATCATAAAATTTTTACTCGTCATTTTAGGTTTTTCCGTACCCTCATAAAAATACTAAACATGCATAATATAATACACCTTTACATAGTAATACCGGCGAGCTGATCATCCGCGGCTTGGTCAGTGCAGATCGTGCTCACGCGCACACCGCGGCATTCTTAATTCAAATGTGACATTAACAGGTGCATCTCGTGTTTATTTCAAATGACAGTGACAGTTGCGTGTTCGTGAAAAAGTTTAAATAGAAAAAATTAATTAATTTGTTAATTTTAATGTAAGTTTTTTAATTTTTTCTTATCCTTATATATAAAAATCTTTTGTATGTTACTGAACTCCTCTTAAACTATAAACATATTTTGTGCATACTCAAGTGGGTCCCGGGATGGTTTAGCTTCACAATTGGACCCAATAGGTGGCGCTGCAATCCGAATCTAGATCTTTACTTGTTAGAGCAGGACAATGTCTGTTGGGCCGGCTAGTTTCATATAAAATTATAAAAATTAAATTATCATATCAGTTAGTTAGGATTATCCTGTAAGTTATTTTACCTGGAAGAGATTGCTCTAAGCGATAACGTCTATTGTTTTAACCAAGAAAGAACTGTAACTGTTTATTTTTGTATTTTAGTGTATAATAGTATAATCTACTTATCTAATTACTGGCGCAATTTAGAATTTTATTTAAATACCGTTTCATTATAACTGTTTTAATATATAACTTCTTTTGTTATTTTTCCTTATGTAGTAGGTAGTTTACGTTTGGATAATGTAAGAGTTATCATGCGATATAAAGATATGAGTAGAAAAAGTTTCAAGAAAATACCTAGGGATCATATTTAGAGATTCATCATAATTAAAAAGTAACTTTAAACAATAGTAATAACTATTAAGAAACAATAATAATCAGATAAATACACATATTGTGTATCATCAAGCTAAGTAAGTTAGTTAGTGTTATGGGTAATATACAACGAACTGTTCTGGTACCGATTGCAGACCATAGTAAATAGTGGAAACTTTATTTATAAAATTTACCATTCCTGGAATTGAATCCGCAACCTCTGCGTCCCGACAAAAAGGTTGTATTTTGAGAACACGTATTTTAAGTTTAAAAGGTTTACTAAAATTTATCAGCAAAATATATACATACATACATACATAACTTCACGCCAGTTCCCTTGCGGGGTAGGCACGAACAACAGAGCGCCATTTAGGCCCATTCTTACACACCTCACTTGCTTCTTTGACATTCATAACTCTTGTCATGCACACTCGTCTGTTCTTAAGGCTCCTGACATCACCCTCCGCTAGTACACGATCAATTTGATCATGGAAGGTGTGTCGAGGCCTTCCACGACTTCTGCATCCATCCATTTTTGCATTGTATATCTGTTTAGTCAGTCTTTCATCATGCAAAATATATAAACATATTATTATGTATTTATTTAGATATCACAGTAAATACTAAATTATAATAAAAAGATGTATGAATGGCTTAGGCCACAACTACATTGATGAGTCGACTGCGGCGGTAGAAAGGTTTCCTTCAATCACAGTGTTATGTTACCGCCAAAACGTGTTGAAAGGAGATTGATCAATATGCACATAAAACGTAACACCGTAACACGTACGTAAAACAAATAAAATAAGGGTTTTCAAAATATTACAATAGTTTTTTTTAATTTTATAAAAAGCAAAGTATCTGAATTAAAAGAAAATTAAAATAAGGTTTAATTAGCTTTAACAGTGCGACCGCTGCCTTAGATCAATACCTACAAAATATATTTAACGATAGTTAACAGATCACGCATGAATACAAAACTCACAAAAGAACACACGTGGAAACACACGTGATCTATATTAAGAGCCTTTTTTTTTGCAAAATTCACATGTTATTAATTTAATGTAAAATTATTATAATCCAATCGTGCAATAATTATATGACTGTTTAAATAAACGGGGAGCCCCAAATTGTCAATGCGTATATTAATCATTCGGAATACTAAGTAATTACTCAAATACTGAGGCATCAATGACTGGTTCCGATATCTTAGGTACTAATCGTTCATTTGCCTTAATATAATAACCCGTAGGGGGGCTTTGTGGCGAAGCCCAAGGTGAGTAGCGACACCACGGACCTAATTCCGGGGCCCATGGCAAGACCCCCACCTCCGCTTGCCTTAGCCAGCCGGCATGGAGTGGATATCGCTAGAGCTAAGACTCAAGTTCCAGGCATGGAAGTAATAAATGACATCACGTCAGAATTAGCTTCGCTGAACTTGCAGCCCATCTCTCTACACCCCTTAGCCACTCAAACCCATGTTGCCCCTGTCTTCTATGGCATTTTTTGGGGCCCATCAGGGAGTGGCGAGTCACCGTCTGCCCATTTTTCCATGTTCCACGAATATTGCAACGGGCAGACGCCATAGTCCCCATATTCCCAGACCTCTAGTACCACAAGCAGTTCACCCCAATAGCCCGGTACTTTTTGTTCTCATATGCACATTCAACACATACATATACAAATAGGATATATAAATAGTAAACAATACATATACATAAAATAAATGAAAATTAACATATATTAATTAATATTATGTACTAGCTGACCCGGCAAACTTCGTACCGCCTCAGAATCAATGAATAATATACGTTGATTTCTGAACGACGGGATTAACATCAAACGTTTGACATTCAAAACCAAAATAATGAAAAAAACTTCACTTTTAAATTAAATTGATTTCTAAACGACGGGACGAACATCAACGGTTTGGCAGGTAGGAATAGTTTGTAAGGGAAAGCGAAATTGTTGTTTTTACTATATTCCAAGCATTTTTTTTCATATTTAGTCACCTTTTAAACCTTCCCTGGACTTCCACAAATAATTCAAAACCAAAATTAGAGAAATCAGTCCAGCCGTTCTCGAGTTTTAGCGAGACTAACGAACAGCATTTGATTGATATATATATATATATATATATATATGTATATATATATATATATATATATAGATATATATATATATATATAAATACTAAAAAAATCATTATTAATAAAATATGTGTACATGAATTTGATTTATGCTTTATACAAATTTCTACCGATGGTAAGGCAAGTGGATGAATCAAATCAATGCTGAAAGCGTTGGAGCCATAATCCCAAACAAAGAAGAAGACGGCCAAGTGAATGAAAAGTAAGATGTAAAAACCGGCCGTAAATCGATTTAATTTTGTTAAAATAACTTTCATTACATATTCGGGATCCGTAGGCCAAATAGAAATTACGAATGTTCTCACTCATATTTATATGTCAGATGATTTTCTCAAATTATAGGATAGATAAAATTTGGAAGACCTATTATATAAAGCCGTGATAGCTTAGTAGTTAGCGCACATGTCTCAAACTCAATGGGCGCGGGTTTGAATCCTAGCCAAAAAACATGTACCAGTTAGGCAATTTTCTGACCTAGTATTCATATTGCTACAATTACGACATACTAACTGTGAAGGAAACATCGTAATGAAACTTGCACATCGAGATAACCTATGTGTCAAACTCGCCAACCCGCTTTCGATAAGTGTGGCGGGTACTGTTTGTGCACCTATAAAAGTGGGAGGCCCGAGCCCAGCAGTGGGACGTTTATGGTCTGTTATTATTATTATTATTGTATAGTGGGTCAAAAAATCTACTCAAAGTGTATTGTTCGAAATAACTTCATTAAGTATTTTTTGGGGTGGGGTATAGATACACGGCACATTTCTTTATTATGAACAAATCGGAACTTTTTTAATATAGGTTAGAAGGCTAACGCGGGTGCTCCGCTTCGTGGTTATTTTTTTATAACCACCCAAAATTAATTTTATATCTCAAGTAATAAATAAATGTGCGGTATATCTATACCGCACCCATTTTTTGTCTAGAATATCGACTTTTCTACAGAATTACTAAAAACTAGCTGACCTATCTCCACTTCACTAGACGTATTAAATTTTTTTTTATTAATTACAATCAAATATAGCCTATATTACTCAGTAACAATGTACCTTTCTACTGGTGAAAGAATTTTCAGAATCGGTTCAGTAGTTCAAGAGATTACTCCCTACAAACAAATACCTCTTTATAATATTAGTGTACATAAATAAACGAAGCATTTAATCGAAACAATCTCATATTTCATAAACTAATTTATTAGTCGCATTTATTTATATCAATAAGTTAAGAATATTGAAACAGGAACTTCTAAATGTAATAATTCTAATTCAATTTATGTAAATCAAAAATGTTGAAAGTGAGAGTTGAAATGTTGAGTGTAGATAAATTAGAATTACGTAGTTATTAATAGTTATTATAGCCACTAGGACCGGTCAGGAATCATTAATTCGATTGCAACGTGTCTTGTATGCAAAGGAAAGAAATTGCTCGAAAACATATACGTCACTTAGTCTAATGATAAATTCCTAGTGTGGGATGTTCTAGCCCACTGATAATAAGCTGGTTCAATTTGTGATGGACTGTATGAAAGAGATGTGACCTAGATGCTTGCAATTGAAAAGTAGAAGCTCTACCAACCATGAGATCCGCCCTCTCCTGGTTCGGTTCAGGTTGCACACAGGAACAGCACACGGCACTCAATTTCACTGTGGAGCTAACACTTGTACAAAGTTTTAAGGATAGCAAATGTTTTTGGCACGGCCAGTAATCACAATAAGTTGATAAGTTTTAAAAACGAGTAAGTGTCCAAAATGGCAGCCACTACCATGCTGTGCATTGGCCGTCAGCTCACACAGAAGGAGGGTAGATAGCAAAATTCATGGACCGATGTTTTACCTACTTCACAAAGACCAAACACCTAGTGTCTCTGTTCCATCTGCGATAATGTAATAGCTTGTGAATGTCGTCAAATGGTTCTTTTTATATCGTTAAACATAACACCGTTAATAATAAGCTACATTAGTGTATGTACATACAGAATCTGTCTATGTTTAACGTCACTAATAATATCGTAAGCCGTGGTAGTTTAATGGTTAGAGCTCGCGTCCCAAAATCAAAGGGCGCGAGTTCGAATCCTGGTCGGAAAAGATGCACCACTTAGGCCGTTTTCTGACTTAATGTGCATATTATCACAATTGCCACGTGCTAACGGTGAAGGAGCATGTCGTTATGAAACCTACACATCGAGATACCGATGTGTCAAATCTGCCAAGCCGGCTTGGGTAAGCATGGCGGGTATATTTATTATCTGTTCCTTTACAATGGGAGGCTCGAGCCCAGCAGAGGGACAATTATGGACTGTTATTATAATATAATATCGCAGCACAAATAACGAATTAAATCTATTAGTACTTTAATGTATGTGCGATAAATTTATTCATTCATTAATTCATTCATTCATCGCATGAAACGGTCACTAACATTATCCCTTATGTAGCAGTAACATAAAACATACGAAGTTTTGTAGCAGATAAAATTATATATGTTACAAAATAATACTAATCTTCTTTACATAATAAGGATCAGGTCTTAAAATCTATATATTAATACGTGAACCAAAAACTTTGTACCCCTTTTTACGAAAATTGCGGAGATGCAGGAGTATGAAATTTCGCACACCTATAGTTTATATGGAGAAGAAGCGACGAACGCTAATATATTTTTAAAATTATGCATAAAAAGTACATTAAATCAATAAAAAAACATTACACACACTACCGTGTATTTGACACACAGACGCATATATACTCTTTTATGTATTGTTAAAGACAAATTAACAGTGCAGCCTTGGCGAAATCTGTGATTATAGAAGTATACTTTTTGACATTAATTGTTATGGTCGAATTTCGACCACGGGCGACCACTAGTTTATCCGTGCAGGAACGGAGAAAGAATACAATTTCCTGCGGCCGGGCGGCTTGTCGTAAGAGGCGACAAAAGAACCCACAGCCAAGTGGTAGGGCATTTGCCCGACTGGATGGCTACCACCCCTGGTCTAAAGTATGTCGCCATAATAACCTTGAGTTGTGTTCCGGCATTAGTGACCAGGTTCTAGTCTCCCTTAAGAGAGCAGCAGCGCATTTGTAGCAGCTTTGTTGTTACAAATGTATATAGGCGATAGTAATCGCTTTCCATCAAGTGGGCCGTCTGCCTGTCTGCTGATCTCCTGCAATAAAAAAAAACTCGTACCATCTTATTATGTCAATTTTAAAATATTGTCACATAAATAATTTTAGTGACTGTTTAAACAATAATTTAATTCGCTATTTGTCCTATCACTTGTACAAAATTTTCACGACGTATTTTTGTATAATCGTAAAAAATCTATGAGGCTGTGATTGACAGTTTGTAATGCCGAAAATATATCTGTCCATTGGATTAGGTTTACGTCCACAGGTATTGATATCTTTTAAAAAAATCGAAATGTGTGCTGGGACACATAGTAGAAGTGAAACTTCAACGGACAAGTGGCAAAACGAATTGCAACAAAGTTTTAACTTGAAGTTTTACGGGCAGATTGTTAATCTACTTGTCCAATTTGAAAACCTGCCCCTAAAACTTCAAGTTAAAACTTTGTTGTGATTCGTTTTTCCACTTGTCCGTTGAAGTTTCACTTCTACTATGTGTCCCAGCACACATTTTGATTTTTCGCAGGTTTACTGCAAATTATGATTTGGTTAGGTTAGGTACATTTTAATTAATGCATTTTTTATTTTATCTAACAAAATTACTGAAAGTGACCCAGCAACAAAAAACGCATCTATAGTATACTCTAAAATTATGGCACCTCTCACCACGTCTAGGCTAAATTTATGCCGCTCCTCCACGCGGCCGTAACGCTTTTTCGTGACAGAAAAATCCTAAGACCCCATTTATATAAAAGTTTCACTTCAAAATAAACGACCTCTTCCTGCCACCAGTTGTCTGGAAGAGATCGCTCCTTAGTAATAAGACTACCCATTGTGCATATTTAGAATACTTTTGGGCAATAAGGTTTTTTGTAACGGTGTACAATAAAGTATTATCTCTCTCTCTTAATTGTTAATTAAAGTTTCATAATATGTGACTTTTTTAACTGCTTATTCGTTATTTAATGGTATTTCTCAGATTATGGAGTGTTTTAAGGAAAGTGTTTAAAGTATAAAACATTGTTGTGTATAAATAATTAATAGAAATACAAGTAACAAATTTTGAATTATCTATATACATATAATAAAATTGTAGAGGTCGAATTTCTGTACAATGAAAAAAATATGCTAACAACCGAGTCAGGGGGATGTAAGAAGTGAAATAGAACTAATTTAGATTTTTTCAAATTTTCAAATTTCATACAATAAAACAATTTATACATTAAAAACAATTAGGCTATATATCATCACGCTAAAACCAATAGGAGCGGAGCACCAATGAACAATGTTTTAAAATCGGGAGGGTTTTTTAACTATTCCACATAGACGAAATTGCAGGCATAAGCTAGTGTACCTCTATACAAATTGAATACATAAATGAAACCGTCTAATTTCGGCCCTTATTAGTGCTTTATGTGATTGGCAATCTCGTAATATCTGGTTCCCTATTCCATTCCTCTATCTCAACCACTCTATCCCTATCCCAATCTAAAGGTTGACAACGCTTTGACTTCACACCTGGTTTGGCAAAGCGTCTATAGGGAAAGGTGACTACTTTCCATTGCTGGGCTGTGTGCCTGTTTATCACCTTCGAAATAAAAAATACTAGTAGTAATAGTAGTGGTAGCAGTAATACTGGTGGTAGTAGTAGTTGTAGTAGTAGCAGTATTTCGTATTTGTTGGAACAAATATTTGGTCGAAATCATTTGTGAAATTCTAAGGCTAGGGTCTAATAAGTTAAAATAACCGGAGGACAAGAGCGGTCAAGGAGATTGGTTATGTTGCTTAGACTTAAGCAATCGCATTCAAACCGGATCGTTGGGTTTATATAAATGAGTACATGCTCTGTATAGTATCTTAGACCGCGACTATAATATGACTGCAGGATTAATCGAAATATCATTACACAAACCGACTACTTGCGCACCATGGAGATTTGGAATGAGCTTCTAGCTGGGGTATTCCTATAGCGCTATGATATAGTTTTATTAAAAAGGATGTTATGAAATTTTTTTGAGACCGGCAGCACGTTGATGATATCCTAGTATTGCAACCGTCATCAGGTAGGCCGTCAGCTTGTTTGCTGTACTTCAGCTATAAAAAAATACTTAGTCGGAGACCTTCTCATTCCAAGGTAACGGACGACAGACCCGAATCAAATCAATCTGGTTTGTAGAAACGTGGCAGGATTACCGTTTATTTACATACATACATAACTTCAAGCCAGTTCCCTTGCGGGGTAGGCACGTACAACAGAGCGCCATTTAGGCTTATTCTTACACACCTCACTTGCTTCTTTGACATTCATAGTTCTTGTCATGCACGCTCGTCTGTTCTTAAGGCTCCTGACATCACCTTCTGCTAGTATAGGATCGATTTCATCATGGAAGGTGTGTCGTGGCCTTCCACGACTTCTGCATTCTGCATTCTGAATATATATATATATATATATATATATATATATATATATATATATATATATATATATATATATATATATTATATGTACTCGTATATATAAACAATTCCTTTTTTTTAGATTTCTTGTCTATTTGTTCGGAATTCACTTAAAAACTACTGGGCCGATTTCGATGTAATTTTCGCTGATCGACAGCTAATTCTTAGACTTAAAATTGCGCTACTTTTTATCCTGGGAATAACGCGGAAATTTTTCTGGAATTGATTTAAAATGACCAGATTAAGAAAAAAACTAATTCAAATGTAATTTTTTCTCTGATCGATAGCAAATTTTATGGGATAAAATGTGTGATTTTTTATCCCGGGAATTCCCGGTAGCGATTTTTATTTGTTCGGGTGCATATTTCGACACAGTTTTCACTAAAACGATTACATACATTCTTTTTTAAATGCTGCAGCACTTTGTGTCCAGGAAATCCAGCGGTAATTTTAAATCAAGCGTGGACCAAGTCGCGGGCATATCCTAGTTATCTTCCAAATACCTAAAATGTAATGAAAACGATCTTATCTCAAACAGCTGCCATAAGTTCAAGAGAAGAAAGAACAATGAATAGGTAAAGTAATAACTATTAGATTTATTTTGAGGTACATATATAACTTGCAAATACCTCAGAACCTTGACATATACACATAAAGATTAAATAATAAAACATTGCGAAACATGCATTAAAATTTTAAGTTAATCTGCGATCTTGAACAAGGTACTGACGTGACTAATTCCAGCCTGTCCAATTGCTCAATATGAAGATTTCAAACGCCTAGTAATTCCTTGACCGTTTGGTGAGTTCGCGCAGATGTATTAACCATGTGGTTATAGGTATTCTAGAAAATTTGGGTACTTATAAGTGCAGCCGTTCTATAAAGCCACATTTGGCATCTATCAAATTGATTTTACTAGTTACGTGAACTAGACGATGGTACAATTAAAAATTAAAATCCGTTTAGGAAGTCACACATTATCGAATTGATTAAAATATAATGATTTATTATTTAAAAAAAATCATTTTAAGTTTCGTTGCTTTTTTATTTATAAAATGTAAAACATATGCATAAATTAATCATGATTTATGTTCCAACTGTTCGATTATATATCGATCTCGAGAACACGTCACTAATACCTAAGCAGAAAAAGTGTTTGTTTGTGTGTTACGTTTCTAAAAAAATTAGCTAATTGGGGTGTTTTAATTTTGTATGAATTATCTTGTTACAAAGTTAGTTCGTCAGTATTTATATGAAACTTCAAAAGTGGCTACTTAGAGCGGCTCAATTATAGCCTCTTTATCGCCCAATAGCAGTGTCAACTTCGTTTGTGTTGACCTGATGACTTGTGTATTCATGTGTTGGAACTTCTATTGTTTTGGCTATGCTCGTCTATCCCACGCTTTGTCGGTTCCGTCATTTATCAAATTTTATTTATCGGAATAAAAAGTATCCTAAGTGTTGATTTGGGATATAAACTAGGTTTGCTACGAGTTTCATTTCAATCCGTTCATTAGTTTTTACGTGTTGCTTTAACAGACAAGCAGATAAAGATTCTAAAAATTGCATTTTCGGAATCTACTGGTCCGAATTACAATGGACTTTCTTTATTATAAATTCATTCTACAAACATGACGACACCTCAACAGAATTATTATAGTAAGTATAGATAGCGCAAATACGTCAATAACAGGAAAAATTTATTATAGGGAATCCTATAGCTAAAGAGCGATATCTTCCAGATAAACAGACAGGCAAACGGTTCACCTGATGGAAAGCGGTTACCATCGCCTGTGGACATTCGTAACGTAAACCAATGTGCTGCCGCTCTCTGACGGAAGACTGGAACCTGGCCACTACTGCCGGAACATAACTCAACATTTTTATGGCGGCATACTTTAGACCAGGGTTGGTAGCCATCTAGACGGGACAATATCTGAGGAATGTTTTGTCGCCTCTCACGACAGGCCACCCGCCGCAGAAAATTGTATTCTTTTCCGTTCCTGTACGGATATGGGCTCCAGTAACCATAAGCTATTAGGTTGTTTATCTACAAACACGAAAAATTAAAGAATCGGTAGGTACATAAATAAAGAAATCAATACAATCCAAATTATTAATGAGGAAAACCCAACCATAAATATTATAACACAACAAAAGTATTTTTTTAATGACATCATGAGATATTTAATCACGTTGCTTAAGAGACTATAGACTATTGAATTATAAGTATAAAAAATTACAACTCAAGTGTTTACCATTCGCTTTTTGCAGATATAAAATTCTGGTCATAATGTATTCAAGAGGTGCCCTGTGTTTCCCCGGACAAATCCGGCTGTTAGTGGTATTAGTATTCGTAATAACCAGCTAAGGTTTTTTTTATAATTATGACGACGCTTAAGTATAGAGCTAGAGTCATAATCTCATGTGTTTTTTTCTTACTGGAGTAAGTAGACAGGCTAACGGCCCAACTGTTTTGGAAAGTGGTTACGTATATACCTGTGGACACTTGCAATACGAGAGTTGCTACCAATGTGTTGCCGGCCTCGAAGGAGAGATTAGATTCCGGTCACGGATGCCAGAATACAACTTAGAGTTGTTATGGTGACATGCTCTAGACAAGGGGTAGAAGCCATCCAGACGGGCAAATGTCCTACCACTTGGCTGTAGATTATTTTGTCACCTCTCACGACAGGCTACCCGGTCGCAGGATTTAGTATTATTTCTTCGGTCTTGGACGGATAAAGAATCTATTTCACATAGGCAGAGACAATGGATTTCCATTTACTACGATCTTGCCATACGTCTTTCATTTCATCTAATTTCACTAATCTCTTCATAATTATATGCAAGTTTGTGTCACTTGATTTTTATCTGACATTGCATATTTTTCGGCAGCTCTTAAAGACCGTTGCTAAACGTATCATCTTTTACGTCAAGCCAATATTTTTTGAGCTTACCTCTTCTACCCAGACCTGCCGGACATGATAAGTTAGAATTCCCGACAGAATCGGCCGGTCTCTTAGCACATGTTAATCACGTAGATTAAACCGTGGTAGCACCTACATTCGCCTTTCACATGACGTGGATTCGAATCCTCGCCGGTACACATTTACCAGTTAAATAGTTTCTTAACCTAATTTGCATATATTGTAATTATCACGTGCTGATGATGAAACAGACATAGATCTTATTGTAATCTGCACATTTAGATGCTTATTAGACTTTGATGATGATATATTGTTTTTTACATTTTTATATTTATATTTTTTACATTGTTCTCCTATTTCTGACATTCACTCATACATGTATGAATACTTTGATATTGTAAATTTTTATCATCCTTATATTAATACGTGAAGCACAAACTTTGTACACCATTTTAGAAAAAATGTACGCACGGAGGCGTAGATTAATAGTCTATGAATTTGCTGTCGATAAGCAAAAACCGCATCGAAAGCGACCTAGTCGTATTTACGTGAATTTCAAACAAACATGCAAACCGACAAACAGGCAAGAAATCTAAAAAAAATGCATCGTGTTATTGTTATCATCCAGCATCAATCGTTTATCTAGTATTCCAGTTATCATTATAATAATACGTCAAGCAAAAACTTTGTACCCCTTTTTACGAATTTTGCGCGGACGGTGAAGTAAGAAATTTCACACACTTATAATTTATATAAAGAAGGAGTGCAGAATTCTAATACTTTTTTAAAAATTATGCATAAAAAATTAAATCAATAAAAAAAAACATTACACACACTACCATGTATTTGACACACTCATGCATATATATACTCTTTTGTTTATTGCTAAAGTCAAATTAACAGTGTAGCCTTGGTTAAATCTGTGATTATAGAAGTATAGTCTTTGACAACAGAAGCTTAATAATGTTCAAACTTATAATTTAAATTAATTATGGTCGAATTTTGACCAATGGGCAACCACTAGTATATATAATTATATAGAGCCCTGAAGTGCGATGTTTATGTGGTATTATAACTATAAAAATAACATGCACAAGAAACGAATAAGGTGCGCCTCTCTAAAGCAGCTTTATATCATGTCCCGGGGAAGTCCAAGAGACTGGTTTTGGTTTGTACGTATTCTCGTTGTAAAATGTAAAACGTGATAAATTCCAACGAACATGACTTTAAATATTGATATCAGTTTTCAGTTGTCTTAAGGAACAAACTTATCATTTTACAGAAAAGAAAAAAATGTTAGCTTGATCGTTAGGACAATTGAGATTACAATAATAAGAAATGTAGAAAAAATCAAGGACTATAGAAATACTTTCAAAATATAACAGTAGTTGGAAAAGAACTCCTACAAAAAAACACCGAGACTAGTTCGGAAAAGAACGCCCGAAGCAAAATAGTTCTTACCAAGTAATAATTCCCTGACTATGTTGACTATGTATGCTGCCGGGCATACAAAGTTCTTTATAAAAAAACTAGCGGACCCGTAGACCTTGACTTGCCCTGAAAACATAAAATTTTAGAACCCAATTGCTCTATCATCTACCTGGTCCAATTGTGAACCTAAGCCACCCCGGAATCCACTGAAACATTCACAAAAATGTCATTAAAATCTTAGAACGATTCCAGCGCCACCTGCCGGGTGCAATTGTGAATCTAAGGCATCCTGACACCCACATACACATAAAAAAATTCATTGCATTTTTAAAAATAGTGAGTTATATAAAAACATGTGCACGTACTCGCCAGCGCCTAAATGCGGCCGAATAACAACCGCGGTTACAAAACCTCCTATTATCAAAACAGCGCGTATTACTCTGATGGAAATTATTTTATTTTAGATCTTATTTTATTGCCTTATAGTTTGAAATTATATACAGCGCTGCATAATAATATACTGCGGTCAACATTTTTCATTTCATTTAACACTTTTTTCGTCTAGCTCCTATCCGCCGAGTAACGTGCGATAAGAAACTTCTAAAAATAGTTTCAATAAAAATTGCGATTTGTTAAGTAAGAACAATGATTCATGACATTTTACGCACTATCGCTCCATCCTTTCGACAATGTCTTTGGCAAGGCCACGACACTGGCCTTCGAGTTTTATTTAGTTTTCCTTTACATTTCCAATTACAAATCTTTGTTTTATTTGTTACATGGTTTATGTTGTTGTTTGTTTATTGTTTGCTGAAAATACGGCGTACAAATTCTGTTTCTCTCTTTTATGTTGTATCATATAATTTTTGTCAAATGGATTTTTTTTAATCAGTAAGTTATAAACGTTTGTAACAGACAGGTCTATAGAATTTTGTTCTGTTAATCAATTCTTATCTTATCAAGTTTGTCTCTTCATCTGCTAATTGAAAAACATTTCACATAGCTTTTCCAACGCAACAAACTGTGATATTAATTTTTAAATATTAAATACTATAAATAAACTAAGTCTAACTAACATCTATTAACAAAAACTAAAATATCCTATAAATAAACCTAACATAAAAATATATATACAATAATAAAAAAAAAAACTAAAATTAAAATAAAACCTATATTAAAGCCCGTCCAGCCCCACCAGACCACTGTCGCTGGGCATTGTACCTAGAAGGCTGGCAGCATTACCTCGCTGGATACAAAGGCTAATCCTTTGAGCGAGGTAAGCTCCAGCCTTCCGGTCTCCTGTTTTGTCGACTAGGCGTTTTTTAATTATTTTAAATAATTTGTGGGCACTTGGCCCCCATGGGCCCAAAGTCTCCACCCCAAACGGCTCAAATATGTAACCTGTTCCAAGGGTTACATATTTGAGCCGTTTGAGGTTTCTGGCAGAAGTGGCAGTGCGACCGGCCCTAACTTTGGACTCCTGGAGATGAGAAGGGGCCAGTGTGTCAACACAGGTAACATCCCACACAAGCGGCCTTCCCAAGCTCCAGGGAATTAAAGTCATACCGTCGGGCCTCTTGCCA
Source organism: Dendrolimus kikuchii (assembly GCA_019925095.2). Taxonomy (NCBI): domain Eukaryota; kingdom Metazoa; phylum Arthropoda; class Insecta; order Lepidoptera; family Lasiocampidae; genus Dendrolimus; species Dendrolimus kikuchii. The sequence goes on from CM034409.1 coordinate 9,744,918, forward strand.
TCGTCGCGGATCAGGCCGTTCGGTTCGAGAACGGCTGGCACGTCGGCGCTGACAAGAGCCCGACGTATTATATCGTTGAGGCCGGCATGTCGAGGAATTCTGCCTGCGCTTCTACCACACGATAGGCCATGGTGGCCAGGCAGGTCGACAGCCCGGCCGCAACGACAGCTGTGTGGTTCACAGCAATTTGCCCCAAGACGAAGGCAGATTGCTGACCTGAATGTGGCTGCATCCATTAGCGTTCCTATAGAAGGTGACGGTAGGGCCTGCAACCAAAGTCCTGATTCCCATACAGACGTAGCTAAAAGACGGGCTCGATCTGCAGAACTAATCGATGTTTCCAATAGTTTTTTACGTGACAGTTCACAGATCGGCCCAGAACCTCTGTATAGAGGGGACAATGGGCAGACTGCTACCCGGACAAACCACCAGCCAAGTATTCCTGGCTTCAGTTGATAATGATGGCTCTGTATAATAATAAATAAATGAATATAAATTATGTAACAAGTCGCTGCCAGAGGGAAGCGTGCCCAGAAGGCTGACTGCATTGCCACGCTGTATGGCAATGCTGATTCGTTGCGATAAATACGAACTAGCCTTTTGATCACGGGTGGTATCAAAGAGTTTCTTACAAATTTCTTTGAAGAAACCCTTTGCCGATGGACCTCTGCTAATTTTAAATCTATATGCTATAATTTTTCTCAAAAACAACTATTAAGGCTGGTGTGCATAGAAAATTAAACGAGGGTTAAAATAAAATAATCGCTAGAACTATATGGCAAAATAGCGATTATACTATTTTAACCGTTGGTTAGATATCTATGTATGCCAGCCTAAGTGTATAAGTTTTAATTGTGCTTATATTACAATCAGCTTCTAACCGCGGTTGCGCTCGCATTGTTGCAAATTTTGTATACTGAGTGGAGCGTCGGCCGTTGGTATTCCCGCACTCCTTAGAAATATCAAAATCAATTCTTAATTCAACATACCCATAATGCCATCCAACGAGTGTGGAACTAATCATGAGAGCAACACATTAAAATTGTGTTGTCATTATTGATTCCATTACAATGTATTTGTTAGTGAATTGCAACGCTGGCGCCAATAAAAAGCGTTCGGAGCGCCATCTTTTCGACTGTAATTGTCTGTCCTTCAGGAACAGTACTTATTTTCTAGATGGAAGGTACTTTATGTCTTATTAGATACCTCTGAAAGCGCGTTAGCAAAATTTCGTGGCGCTCTGTTGCGTAGTTAAGGCATGTAAAAGTCACAAACTAACAAACGCACACTCGTATTTATAATATTAGATAGGATTCTATATATTATGCCTCAAGACTAGACTGTAACAAGTCCACAAATTCTAAAATCAGTATGATGATTTTTTTTAGCTTGACGTGTTGCTGGGTAGTTTCTAGCCGCTTATGCGATAATACGTTGCGAAACTTGCGAAGCAGTGTGCATACCATATATGACCTTAAAAAAGTGTTCTGCCGTCAAACTTATTTTGAATAAAAACTTTTAAATTTGAATTTAGAAGTAGAATTCTCAGCCTAGTTCCTCACGATTTAGGGTTAAGGGGCCTAGAAGGCTGTACGTTACTTCACTGGTTTGCTATACTGATGCTTTGTCCGAGACAGACAGCAGTCCTCTGATCACCTTACGTCTAGATTAGTCGTTTTGAGAGCTTTTATAGAGGCTTTATAGCCTTAGAATTCCGTAACTCACACTGAAGATTGCACTACTATTTAATTAATACACACTGAGTGTATATTGAAGAAATTTGGCATGTAAACGTATTTATTCTAAATGCTACACAATAATGTGGTATTTGCCAAACTGGCTACGAAACCTAAATACAGTTCGGTATCTCACTCGTGCATTACGACAATTTTGGACATATAAGTTGACAGAATTTACTTACGATAAATCTGTATTCCACAAATCTTAACAAAAAAATTACAAATGTTTCACATAGGTTTTGATTTCATAAACATTTGTATAACAATACACAAAAATTAATTATTGTTAAAAAATATCTATAAAACCTTGTCTGCTCAATTTGTTTGTGAAGCATTGGTAATTTTATTGTTAAGACTAGCTTCTGCCCGCGACTTCGTCCGCGTGAATTAGTTAAAAAAACCCTCCCGATTTTAAAACATTCTTCATTGGTGCTCCGCTCCTATTGGTTTTAGCGTGATGATATATAGCCTAATTGTTTTTAATGTATAAATTGTTTTATTGTATGATGATGTTACCGGCAATATCAATACTTAATTAGGTGCATCACTTGTATAATAAGCTGTTTAAGTAATTAAAGTTTTTTAACTATCCCACGGGAACTCTTAAATTTTTCGGAATCAAAAGTATCCTATATGTTGACCAGAGATATAAGCTACCACCATACAAAATTTCATTTATATCGGTCCAGTCGTTTCGGAGATTAGCCGGTACAAACAGACAGACAAACAGAGAAACAAAAAAAATGAAAAAAAGAATCTAAATTAGTTCTATTTCACTTCTTACTCTGACTCGGTTTTTAGCATTTTTTTTTTCATTGTACAGAAATTTCACCTCTACAATTTTATTATATGAATACATTTGTGAAATACAGCTTTGTAGTAAAGCAGAAATTGGACGGTTCATTTTTGTCTTCGATTTGGGAATGGTGACAAAAAAAACATTGTATATACAAAATAAACCAATTCAATCGTTCAACTTTCTTTACAAGCGAATTTTTTAATTTCTTAAAAACAGAATAATGGCTTTTTTAACTGCTTAAATAAGCTGTTAAAATCGTGACTCATGACAAATATTGTGACTGTTAGGTTCGTTTATCTATAATATTATAAAATTCTAAACATACCGTGTCTGTATTGTGAAGCTTATAAAAAAAATGTGTGTGTGCAGTTCACACGCAGTACAAGTGAAATTTCAGAGACTTATAAATTACCTTATTATTCTCAGTTTAATTTCGGTCCAAGTTGGACCCGTGTTTAATCATCGGTCTTATTGACTCTCACAACAATGTAAACTCGTATCTCATTCTCTCGCAGGCTTAGTCCTATTATAGATTTATGTGTTTATCTCTTTTTAGTGTCGCTTTTTTTTCCTTTCACCGAGTTAAAAATCACAACGATTCTAAAGAAGTTTCACTTCAAAAAACAACGGATACACTATATAAACGATGAAAAACGTGGTGCAATTTTTTTTAGATTTCTTCTCTGTTTGCTCGGGATGCACATAAAAACTACTACGCCGATTTCGATGCAGAGTTTGCTGATCGACAGCAAATTCTTAGACTTAAAATTTGCGCTATTTTTTATGCCGAGAATCCTGCGGAAAATTTCCCGGCAGCGCGGCGGTTTATAAAAATACAAATTTACTTATTCCGACACAGTTTTCACTAAAACGTTGGTCTACATTATTTTTTAAACGTTGCGGTACTTTGTATCTCAGGAATCCCGCGGGATTTTCAAGTCCAGCGTGGGCGAAGACGCGGGCATATTTCAGTTCTTTTTTTGCCCCTATTACTATCGAACATGAAAAACATAAGTGAATCCGCGTAAGTTAGACTTAAGAAAATTCTGTCTGTTAATAATTTTAGAAATGTAGTTAGGTGCGAGCGAGACAGCGAACACCATTTAGGTAGATTCTTAAAATATTCCAGTATTCTATTGTTTTCTGTTGTATTAATAACTTTCTGTTGCATTTAGTATTTACTAAACTTGCTTCATACGTAATCACAACGTCGGTGTAGATCGTCATTGACACAGATAACGTATGTAATACGTAATGATACCTGCCAGTGATAAGGCTATGACGGCGCGGTTATTTGTTTAGCGATATTATTACAGGATTAAAACGATATTAAAATAGGGATGCGAACACGTGTTAGGGTTGCCAGATGTATTTGAAAAAATCGTAGATGTTTTTTTTTATTAACATAATATATATTTATTGAAAGCTAACTTTTTAGTCACTAAATTAAATTTTTCACATATTTAGTACTCGATGCCATTGCTTTTAATAAAGTTTTATTGAGTGAGATGGCATCTTTGAGTCAATGCAATTGCTAAGAGTTATCTATACTAATATTATAAAAAGGAAAGATTTGTTTGTTTACATTGAATAGGCTCCGAAACTACTGAACCCATTTGAAAAATTCTTTCACTGTTGGAGAGCTATAGTATCTCTGGTAGACATAGGCTATAAAAAATCTTAGATAACCGTGCGAAGCCAGGGGCGGGCTACTAGTATTAAAGAAAACACATTTTTTTACAGTATTTACGGCAAGATACGAACAGAGTTCGCAAGATAAAAAACGAATTAGCTTTAAATCCGGAGAATCTTTTGTCCGGTTCATAAATTTCCTTTACTGGACAAAAATAAAGAAACCGGACTGTCCGATCGAAAATCGGACATCTGGCAACTCTAGTTACAATTAAACATATCATTTAAATACAAAAGAACAGGTGTTAAAATTACATCATATCATATAAATTTTACATTAACTATGATAGAAATAATTTTAATTGCATTTTATGAATGCGGTATTTGACTCCTTTTACTTGTACAATGACGTTATAAGTAGGTAAGCTTATACGAAACCTATGAGACTACCGTATTCTGTAACTTTTTAAAAAGTATCTCAGTTGATTGGGCTGTCCGATTCCCTATTGTATTTCAAGGGTCTGTTACAAATGATTATAAATTGGATAAGTGCTTCGCAATCGACGCACGAGAAAGAGTTCTGTAGAGCTGATAAATGACCACTGCTTTCATTATTTGGTTACCGAACCATTAAAGAAGCCATTATTTCAAAGTATCCTATATTTCTACTCAACGGATACTATTCATTTTTTTATTTATTGCATGAGTTCAGCAGACAGACAGACGGCCCACTTAATGGAAAGCGGTTACCGTCGCCTATGGACATTTGCAACACCAAAGGTGCTACAAACGCGCTGTTGCTCTCTTAAGGGAGACTGGAACCTGGTCACTGATCCCCGAAAACAACACAAGGTATTACTTATTCATTCAAATTTTTGCACTTTGCAGCTGTATAACTTTCATTTTTTCAATTTTTTTACTCCATAGTTTAAATGTTAGAAGGGGGATATAATTTTTACGGTTTTAGGAACCTATCCATTAACTTCAATAAAAAAGTAATTTAGGGATATTCCTAGGTTTTTTCAAGATTTGAATAACGATACGAACCTATTGATAATTATGGCGGCCATGGGCCACTCCTAATAAATTGTTTTCACGATTTAACTACATTACTTTGTAGTGCTACAGATAAAATCTTCTTGTCAAGGGTTCTTTGACATTTGATATGAAGATTTCATAAGTGTTGCGTTTTGACAAAATGTCTAACGGAGCCTAAGTTTTGAGTGCCACCTGTTAGTTAGTAGAGGAGCAGACAGTTATATTAACTGAGTAGATTTTTGTAAACTTAGAGAATGTTCCGGCCTCAGAAACTTTATACGAGTGTATCTATATATGACATCATAAGTAGTTGTAGGCGTGGTAGGGTAACAAGGGCAAGTGCACGCGTCCCAAACTCAAAGGGCACGGTTTCGAATCTTAGCCGGAACACATGCACCACTTAGGTAGTTGTCTGACCTATGGAATGTACATATTATTATTACAATTGCCGTCGTTGTCGTCGTCGTCGTGCTAATAACAGTGAATGAAAACAAGTGTCAAACCTGCCAAGCTGCCATGGACAAGCGTGGCCGGGTATACTGTCCGTTCCCTTATAGTGGGAGGTGTAATAGAAACGGAACACGCCTGTCAACGTCATTGACAGAGCAGAGTTTGACAGGCGTGTCAACCGTGACATACATCAACGACACCTTGTCTTGTTGTACGCGGAGCCTCCCTGAGCAGACATTAATTAACATTTAATAAATTAAGATGCCGCCATTATTTATACGCTAAAATAAAACCCCCGAAGACCTTAAAATATCTTTTATTAACAATATTACATGGCGCAGTCATCAAGCCCGAGCCCAGCAATGGGACGTTTATGGTAGTTCTTAATTATTATCTTAATATATATAAATTACGTGTCAGGTTGTTTGTCCGCGATGGACTCCTAAACTACTTGACCGATTTTAATCAAATTTGCACACCGTGTGCAGTTTGAGCTGACTTGAAAGATAGGTTAGCTTACATTTGGACCCGGTAGGTGGCGCTGCAATCGGGTTCTAAATTTTATTTCTTCAGGGCAGAACAACGTCTGCCGGGACAGCTAGTTTTAATATAAATCTTAGTTTTAGCAATGGTTTGTTGTGTGTCCGTGTTCGGTTGGTAGAAGGGGGCGCGGAGTTCGGTGATAAGTCACCAAGTCATTAGTGTCAAACAATATTGACAGTGACGTTTTATTGTACAGATTAAATACTGTTAGTACAGTATGTACAAGTATAAGCAGTGAAACAGTATATATTTGATAATTGTTTGAAAAGTAATGTAAATTATTTCCATGATGATATTTTAAAAGTTAGATAAGATGTTATTTAACGCCTGTTCCGATAAATGTAGAAGTTTTAGAATTTAATGTAACATATTGCGTCCGCATCCCTATTGACAAACTTCAACTAGGATTCATTTTTCCTGTTTCTGGATTGCGTAATATTATTATCCTCGATACGTCGCGCGTCTCACGTCGAGTTACGGTATAGTTTCGCAATCGAATCGGCGCTCGTAATACGAGCGGAGGTCATTCAATGGTGTGTACAGTGACGTCATAACTTAAAGACAACTTGATTCACTGGTTTTAAAACAAAACACATATTAATTATGTTTTATGCTTATATTTATATACAAGCTGTGATCGCCACTTTGTTCGCTCAGGGCGTGGACTGTCACGCCTTTTGAATCCTGCAAGATATCGAAACAAAACACACGTCAATCGACGATCTAATTTTAATACATAAAATAATTAATGAGATTCATTAAGACATTTAAGTTTTTTTCAAATTATTATATCACCATGGGAAGCACTGGTGACCTGTTAAACAGATCTTTTATAAATCAAATTCAGGCACCAGGCTCACATAGTCCAAAAGCGGGAAGGTAATAAACTGTACTTTATGGCAGGCATGTGTGCATTCACTTCTGTCGGCATGTAACAATATAATTCAAAATAAACTTCTTAAGTATCACTTTAAATTTTTCACTATTTAAGTCTAAAAAATATTATTATCAGTTTTATTTCGGTCCAAATTGGACCTATGTTTAATCATCGGTCTTATTGACTCTCTAATCTCTGCTGCACAATGTAAAACTTGTAACTCATACTCTCGCAAGCTTAGTCCTATATATTTATGTGTTTATCTCTTTTTAGGGTCGCTTTTTCGTTTCATCGAGTTTCAAATCACAACAATTTTAAACATGTTTCACATCAAAAAAAATCTTAATTTATTCATTCAATTTCATACAATACATTAGTAATAAGGCACCACATAAACCTATGAGGTTTGCGTGTGATGCAACATACCCTCGAATTAAAAATTAATACGTTATGTAGATATAACTATGCAGACGCACCTAGAATGAAATAACGTTTATTTGGTCTTCACAGAGCGAGACACATGGCACATACATACAAAAAAAAAAGTCTCGCGATGGCACCAAATAGGTGCAGTTCAGCATGTGTCAGGCAACAGGTGCCTTACGCTGGTTTCCAACTGCACCCTGAGACGGACGGATGTTACACTGTTATTTGATTTGAATTTGATGTGCACTGGCAGTGGGGCCTAGTGTCCAAGCTACCAGTGGTTAAGGCTTTAGAGATATCAATTAAAGATGTTTTCCAGGGCAATTTAGTTGTGTTAAAAACATTTGAATGTGTCACGATGTATAGACATGCTACCATAGGGTAGCGGAGCAATAATTAAGCCAACTATGACCTTGAGTTCAATTATTACAGCTTATATCTAAAACCAAGGTCCGTAGCAAGGTTTGCCAATTTTTATATTATCTAAAGTATAATTTGACTAATTATTGAAGATATTATTATTCGTGGCAATTATGTTTGTTTGTTAATGAGCAAAAATGGTGTTAAGGTAAAGATAACAAAAACAACTAATTGCCGTTGAACTTTGCGAACTAATTACATGTTCAATTTTAGACACAAATCGGTCAAGTACATGTTAGTTTACGTACAATAAAGAATTCCTTAGAATTCACCACCTTTCAGTGTATTTATCATGTAACTAGTTGACCCGGCAAACTTCGTACCTCCTCAGAATCAATAAATAAAAAAGCTGAATGATAATTGCAGAATGTTTCAACTTTAGTAAAAAATGTGGTCAAAACTTAACCGGAACAAAAAGAATTCGTAATAAAAATAAAAAATAAAATGATTTCTGAACGATGGGACGAACATCAATTGTTTGACAGGTAGGAATAGTTTCTAAGGGAAAGCGAAATTGTTGTTTTTACTATATTCCAAGCATTTTTTTCATATTTACTCACCTTTTGAACCTTCCCTGTACTTCCACAAATAATTCAAAACCAAAATTAGCCAAATCAGCCCAGGCGTTCTTGAGTTTTAGCGAGACTAACGAACAGCAATTGATTTTTATATCTATAGATTATAGAAGTACGAGATATGCCCGCGAGTTCGTCCACGCTTGACTTTAAATTCCCATACGATTCCCGGGACACAAAATACCGCGATATTTAAAAGAGAACGTAAGCTATCATTTTAGTGAAAACGGTGTCGGAATACGGTAATTTTTATGCACCCGAGAAACTAAAAGTCGTTCCCGTAGGATTGCTGATAAAAAATCACACATAAAAATTTGCTATCGATAAGTGACAAAACCGCATCGAAAGCGGCCTAGTAGTTTTTACGTGAATCCGGAAAAACAGGCAAGAAATTAAAAAAACAATGCATCGTGATCTCCATCGTTTATATAGTCTATTCCAGTTTTTTTTTAATAGCTTCAGTGTACAGACATGGCATGTTTAGAATTTTATAATATTATAGGTAGATAGATAAAAAAGGAATATAATCAAAAATATAAATAAATAAGGGTTATTTTTTTATTTTATTAATTGGATTTGATAAAACACGTGATTTAGAATCGTTCTGTGTATTTAATTTTCCTAAAGTTTTAGGTTAAATATGACTTGCTGAAATCACGACCACACCGCTATCTACTTTCAAAATTCAAAAGATTTTTTAGTAAACTTAAGTTCCACAATTTCATCCTTTTTTTTTTAAATTTTACATCATGTGGATTAATTGAGATGTGTTTATAAATGTAGAATTATTATTTTAACGTGTACCCAAATATTTGCATGACTAATATGTATGTCGGTCAAATACCATTTGACTTTGTTAGTATTTTATGTACTAATTTTACCTGTATTTCTACAAATAAAGGATCATTTATTCACTGAAAATTACTTTCTAGAGTTATACATATGTATAATAATTACAGCCCATAAACGTTCTACTGCTGGGCTCGGGCCTCCCACTATAGGGCAACGGACAGTATACCCACCACGCTCGTCCAAGGCGGCTTAGTAGGTTTGATACATCTCTTTACCTTTACCGTTGTTAGCACGTGGCAATTGTAATAATATGTATATGACGTCAAAAAGCTGTTTATGAAAAGTGGTTTATGAGTTTTGGCCAGGATTCGCACATGCGCCCTTTTGAGTTTGGGACCATTAAAACAAAAATAATTATCAAAATCGGTTCAGAAACAAAAAAGTTATGGCTGAACATACATAAACAAAAGATTACACGACGACTTGATAACCTACTTTTTTTTTAAGGTGGTAAAAAAGACTGTATTTAAATCCGTTTTACCGTAAGACAGAACAATCATATAATGTTATTAACACTGTATGTATTCAAATATCGTGTTAAGTCTCGTGATTTAATTCACGAGACTTACACGTGCATTATTTAACGTTTTAGAACAATGTGCTGCGGAATTTAAGAAATTTACGCCGCGGTTAATGCTCTCGTGTTTAAAATATCGTACCTTTGGTCGGGTGAAAAATCTCAGTACGGGTTTAGTCGGATGCACATGTCATAGTAGATAAGGGTGGCTAATTATTTCGCGAGAAGTGAGACTTAAATAAAACAGCTATTATTTTATGTTTATTTCATATGCATTTCTATATATAAAAACTAGTTTTTCTATGCCGCTGGTCAAACCCTCATGGGTAGCTCTATTTCACATAAAAACTTAATTAGGTTCTTATAGATTGCGAGCGAGGTCGCGGGCAAAAGTCAGTTATATATATATATATATATATATATATATATATATATATATATATATATATATATATATATATATATGTACCTTCCTTGAAAAATTGTCTAACTGATAGTGAAAATCGCTTAAACATTCGTTACGTAGTTAGGCAAGAACAATTCTTGTGAAAAATAGATATATAATTGTGAAACCTTGTTTAAATATTTTTTTGTAATACATTCGCAACTAGCTTCTGCCCGCGACTTCGTTCGCGTGGAATAGTTTGAAAAAAAAGTAAGTTAAAAAATCCCCGCGATTTTTAAACATTCTTCATTGGTGCTCCGCTCCTATTGGTCTTACCGTGATAATATATAACCTATAGCCTTCCTCGATAAATGGGCTACCACTGAAAGAATTTTTCAAATGAGACCAATAGTTCCTGACATTAGCGCGTTCAAGCAAATAAACAAACAATCAAACTCTTCAGCTTTATATATAAGTATAAAATAAAACTCTCTCACCGACACCACAACCTGTCAAAATCTTCGCTTCTATTATGTTACGTTGCATAGAAGTTACTTTCAGTCTTTTATAAGCTGTTTAAGTAATTAAACTTTTTTTAACTATCCCACGAGAATTCTTTAATTTAGTATCCTATATATTGACCAGAGATATAAGTTACCACCGTACAAAATTTCATTTAAATCGGTCCAGTCGTTTCGGAGATTAGCCCGTACAAACAGACAGACAAACAGAAAAAAATTTGAAAAAATCAAAATTAGTTTTATTTCACTTTTTACATCCCCCTGACTCGGTTTTTAGCATTTTTTTCATTGTACAGAAATTCGACCTCTACAGTTTTATTATACGAGTAGGTATAGATGTTGTTGAATTTCTTAGAATACATATTTCTGTCGTAAATAAATTCTGTCAATTCACATACATATTTTCACGCCTGTCCTAGCGTATAACCTACCCCAATTGGAATTGGGATAGACAGAAACGATGTATCTCCACCTGCTATGATCCTGACAAACAGTTTTCGCCGCATCAACTTTCATTAATCTCTTCATATATACACGTTTACGTCTTCATACATACAGAATAGATAAATTTTGTCAAATGAAAAATATGGCGATGCGCGAGTGAGACAACGGACTCCATTAAAATTTTATCGGTGCAGGAATGAGGAGAGAATACCATTACCTGCCGCCTAGCGGCCTGTCGTAAGAGGCAACAAAACAACCCACAGCCAGGTGGTAGGGCATTTGTTCCATTGATTGGTTACCACCCCTGGTCTAGCGCTAGCGTATGCCGCCACAACAACCTTGAGTTGTGTTCTAGTATTAATGGCGGTATAAAAGTCGAGGTAGCGTAATGGCTAGCGTAGGTATTCCAAACTCAAAGGGCGCGGGTTCGAATCCTAGCCGGAACGCATGCACCTCTTAGGCAGTTTTTCGACCTAATGTGACAATTACCACGTGTTAGCAACGCTGAAGGAAATCAGTGTTGAAACTTGCACATCGAGTTAACCGATGTGTCAAACCTACCAAACCACCTTGGACAAGCGTGGCGGGTTTATTGTCCGTTCCCCCTATAGTGGGAGGTCCGAGCCCAGTGGGACTTGTATGGGCTGTTATGCCATAAATATTGTAATAAAGAATTATTTTTTTTCTATTGCAAATAACATTTATAAGTTTTACTTGTGTTAGTTTAATAGATAAATATAAAACAATTTAAAATATAAAAAGCTTATTCGAAGTGGTCTCCATTGGCTGCAATACAGTCCTTTAAACGTTGAACGTTCCAGTTATCAATAGAAGCACGCACTTTTTCCATGGGAAAATTCTTCACTGCCAATCGTATGAAATGTTTTAGGGATTCCAAATTATCATGGCGTTTAGAGCAAGCCGTACTCTCTAAAACTGACCATAAATCATAATCCAGCGGATTAAGATCGGGACTAGACGACGGCCAGTCTTCAGTTCTGATGAAGTCCGAAACGTTTGTTTCCAACCAAGACTGAGTGGACCGAGCTTGATGACCCAGCGCCGAGTCTTACTGGAAGGACCATTCTTGGTTATTGAACATGGTGTTGTTAAGGGGCTTAATTACCTTCTCAAGAATGGTATCTTGATACACTTGTGCCGATGTTTTGATACCTTTTTCACGAAAATATGGCTCAGTCACTCCTTCATAGCTAACACCCCACCAAACCATCACTGAAGACGGATAATGCCCACGTTGCACTCTGTCGACTAATTGAAAACCTTTCTTAGAGCTTTGAGCATAAATACGGTCTTTTTTTTTGTTAAAACGTTGCTCAAATGTAAAAATGTTCTCATCCGTAAACAAAATTTTTCTGTGACCTCCCTTTGCGTACCGCTTCAGTAGTTGTTTCGATTTTACCACCCTATTCTTTTTTAAATTATGAGTTAAGAAATGACCAGTGCGTCTCTTATAGGCTGCAAGTCCTAAGTCATCATTTAAAATACGCGACATGGTTCTAGGTGATATCTTCATCTCCCAAGATAAAATCTTTTGCTTTCGGACAAGATTTCTTCGAATTCTTTCCCTTACTGCTTTGACTACCTTTTTCGTACGAACACTACGTGGACGGCCAGATCTTTTTCTGTCACAAACAGAGGAGGTGTCATTGTACCTATTAATAGCCCGGTACAGAAACATTTGACTAATACCAAGCGTATGGAGAGTTTTAAAAATTGCATTTGGCTACATACCTACATTGTGTAATGCAATCACAGTGATTCGGTTCTCTTTATCGCCCCACTCCATTTTAATATCGCAAAATGTTGTACAATGTATTGGCGCCAAAATGAGAAAACACAATGAACAATCATATAAAAATGACAGACTCCAAATTCAAATGTATTTTGTTTCTTTTTAACTGTAACAGTATTTATGGCCAGACTAAGTATATACTAACGGTCAAGTTCCAATCTCCCTTAAGAGAGTGATAGCACATTGCATACCTTTGGCGTTGCAAATGTTTATAGGCGATGGTACCTGCTTTCCATCAGGTGTACCGTCTGCATGTCTGCTGAATTCGTGCATTTAAAAATAAATGTGGTTCTTTAAAACAACCTCGTTAAACCCTGCGTAAAACCCTGAAACGCAGTGGGTTCGATTCTCGGGATGGTATATTTCTTAAATGATCTTTCCGTTATTTGTTATGGTCTGGTAGTTAGTGATCGGTTCCAGATTCTTCCGTTGTATATTAACAATAACACAAGGTTAACTTGATTAGGGTTATGCCATGTTTCATGTACCAATTCAACCCACACAATTTTTATGCGCTTATTCTTCTATACTATTTTTTCATTATATTTGGAATCCATTTTTAATTATAGAATAGAATGGAATATTCTTTATCGCACACAAGAAAATGATACACATGATTTAACAATCATTTAGCTAGTACAATCGCTAACAGCGATTTCTTCCAGACAACCGTCTGGAGATAATTGTACATTTCTAATAGTGGGTCGGTATTATATATATGTATATAATAGTTATATTTCTATTTTAATGTTTTCATTGTTTTAAATTATCTTAATACTTATAGAAAATAAATTATTGTAATTATTGTAACATTGTCATTCTTATCTAAGCTATTCCAAATATATTTTCTTAAATGTTGTGAAACCAAATCACACCCGTTTCTTTCACTGTACCCATCCGCTATTAGTTTTGAAGTAACTTCTTATGGGAGGGTAAACCGCTTCGTTACGTAACGCGTTACAGCGCCAGTCTGTCTGGCTTCCTTTTCTCTCACGCATACGGCAGCGGTAGGCCGGCTCCTCCTCTCTCACTCTAACCCAATGCACTAGCCGTATTTCGGTAATTAGATTAAATAATGATACTAATAATGTACATACACAAAATTCTAATGTACATATTCAAGAATTGTAATTAAAAATAAAATATACTTTATAATCAATAAAAGGTTTTATTAATAAATAAGCTTTTCTTACATTATCATATTAATATACATACAATTAAAGTAACAAACTAAGCTTTTCTCAAATTAAACAATTTCAACATTAAATAGTTCAACTTAGATTAGTTTAAGTTATCACTTCTGTCGGGCATCCCGAGACGCACACGTTTTTTTTCACGAAGTTAACCTTTGCAGTGTGCAACAGTGTGACAAGTTTCTATGTCAAATGTGACCTAACTAGCAAATACTAAGAACAGCCTCCGGATTATAATTTCAAAGCAAAGTGAATACAATGAAAGCTTTTTAATTAATTTAATACTTTTTGTTCTGCAACTCTTGTTATTATCACGTAATGAATTTCCCGAGTCGTACTGCAAAGTAAACTGCGTAAAACAAAATTTATTTAAACAATGCTTTTCTAAATGGGATTAATTTAGCATTTTGCGAGTTTTAATGAGGTCCTCTCGCTTATTTCTGAAATCATTATACTGTAATGAGTTTATCTTTTATCCGAGATATTATAGTCACCAATCTCTTAGTTTGGTTCCAGTTACAAACCTATTGCGTGTTGATTTTTATTAGGCAATATACCAATAAATAAAATATTTTAAATAAAAGTCGAAATAATTAAGACTAGTGGTCGCCCAGTGGTCGAAATTCGACCATAATAATTCATTTAAATTATAAGTTTGAACATTACTAAGATTCTGTCGCCAAAGACTATATTTCTATAATCACAGAATTCGCTAAGGCTACACTGTTAATTTGACTTTAACAATAAACAGAAGAGTATATATGCGTGTGTGTGTCAAATACGTGGTAGTGTGTGTAATGTTTTTTTTAATTGATTTAATGTAATATTTTCTTAAGTTTTCGCGACTTGTCTACATAATAAAACTACGTTTTAACGGTTTTAAGCGCGGTAATTTTATTTGATTTTGGTTTTTCCGACGTTTCGGTCACTTTTCAGTGGCCGTGATCACGGAAGACAAAGATGTCAAGTGTCAACGAGTATTGTTAAAGTTTTATTTAGCCTACCGCGAACTTGTTAATTTTAATTATTTAGTTTTAATTTTGTTTATGGTTATTATTTACTCTATGGGAGCCTAATCTAATTTACTACCGCTTCGCAACATGTTATGGCTTGAAGAGAAGAAGCGGCGCAAGAAACTCTTCAGCAAACATGCCTAACTCTAATAATTTTATATAATACTAGCGGACCCGACAGACTTCGTTCTGTCAAAAAGATTTGGAATGTGGCAGTTTTTTGTTCCTACCTATTTTATAGCCGGGGCAAAAAATTCTCCTGAACAGAATCGTCTCCCTGGTGATAGAGCGGTGTGTGGGGTTCAGCTCGGGTAACCAAAGTATCTTCGCTTGCACGAACTTTGGCCACCTTTCTGGGACCCACTTGACAAACTAAATTGAATAGTCACAAAATGTAAGATCTATAGATCATTAGTACTGATTTTCAATTTGGTCGGCTTCGCGATATTATTTCTTTTGTTTTAGTTTCGGCACGTGACATTAGATCCTCCAACGCGCACACGCACACTGTTTTGATAGATATGATTGAATTTGAACTTTGTGCAGCGGTTAATAAAGTGCAAATTGACTCTTTAGCGTTAGGAATACACCTACATTGCCTAGAAAACAGTGAAATATGAACTTTATTGAATAGCAATAAAGTTCAAATTGACTCTACATTTTAGTTCGAAAACGTTTGTATGGGAAAAAGAAAAGGGCTGTTTTTAGGGTTTTTCCGGAAATTATTCATTTTTTTTAAAAACCATCCTTGGACTTCAACGAACATTTAAAAAAAAGAATTGGCCAAATTTGTCCAGGCGTTTTTGAGTTATGCGCTTACCAACACATTTTGCGATTCATTTTTATATATATAAATTAAAATGGGTGGAAGGAAAAATAAAAGTAATTATCAGTCAAGTTGGTTTGTGTTCCGTTGTACGCAGAAAGAGCTCACAGTGTCTTGAGGTCTGGCAGCTGGTTTTTGGTGGGTTTGGGCCTTAATAGTTTTGATGATTGGATCCCAAACAGGTGGTACTAGCCAACCATCTTCTCTATTGAAATTTTGGTGTTTTTTGATTTCAATAGCCTCACGCATCATTCTAGGTATGAAACGATTCTCTTTCGCGAGGATTTGTGGGTTATCGAATCTGATGTACTGGTTGGGTTTATCCAGCGTGTGTTCACTGATCGCAGACTTCGTAGACCTTGTGTGTTTCATGTCAGCAATGTGTTCTTTTACTCGTGTTTTTATGCTCCTCTTTGTTTGTCCAATGTACGACAATCCACACTCACAATCGAGCTTGTAGACCCCTGCATCCTGGAGTGGGATATTGCATTTCACAGGTCTCAGAAATTGGGTAATCTTTTTCTGCGGCTTGAAATATGTTTTGATTGAAGCTCGCCTGAGGATGTGGCCAATTCTGTCTGTGACCCCCTTGATGTAGAGTAGGGTAGCAGGGCACCGCTCAACTGAAGGTGGTTTGGGGCCTTTGTGACGTTGGTGTGGAGTCTTCAGCTGATTGCGTTGTAGAACTCGCTTGACATGCTGAAGCTCTCCAGCTACGTGGTTCTCGTCACAGATTTTCCGTGTTCTCCGACTGCATTGAGATTGTCAAAACGAAGCTAATAGATAATAACATGCCTGAGAAATATGCAGATCTACTAAAACATTGCCATTATATTTATAATTTCTAAGTTTTAACGGTTTTAAGCGCGGTAATTTATTTGATTTTTGTTATTCCGTCGTTTCGGCCACTTTTCAGTGGCCGTGATCACGGAAGACTAAGAATAATGTATTATTCTATCTCATTTTCTTGTAGGCTTAGTCCTATAGATTTGTATTTATCTCTTTTTAGTGTCGCTTTTTCGTTTCATCCAGTTTCAAATCACAACGATTTTAAAGAAGTTTCACTTAAAAAAAATTGAAAATCAGTTCACAATGGATGGATAATTCGTGTAACACATATTTGCTAAGCATTTGTCCTATTTATTATTGTCACAATCTCTTAAGCTTGACTTACAATTGAATAGTTAAGAAGAGAGTTCACCTGCAAAACTGGTGAGTTAAGGTCTTATCGTCTGAACAGACACTCGCTAGTTAAGTAATAAGTGAAGTAATATGTGGACTGTTTCTTATGCAATGCTAGTGTAAATCAAGTTTCAGGCGTACCACTTGAACACGCAAAAAAGCTGGCATAATTTATGATCTAGTTGTCTATGCTAATATTATATTGTTTATCTTAACACAGCATCTCTATACGCAATAGTACCATTGCCTACGTAATTGTATTTGAACAAATCCTATCATAGTAACATATAGGGATGTGGACACATGTTACAAATTCCGACATTAACTATATATATATACACACTAGCTGTTGCAAACGGCTTCGCTCACGTAAATTAAAAATAGTTAGTTTGAGTATTTAAAAAAAGTTGAAAGGTTTGGTTTGATGTTGAAATTTCCAAAGGCGCCGAAAACATGTGCGCTTTTATTTCTTACCAGAAGCAGGTACACACAATTTCGTTGATCTTACTTAAAAAATGACGTATTTTCATATAAACTTTCATACCCTTTTTCATCCCCTTACGGGTTAAATTTTCAAAAATGCTTTCTTAGTGCGCACCTACACACAGTAGTATAGAAGGAACCCGCATCTAAATATTTAGTGGTCCTTATCCTTGTAGTTTGGGGTTGTGCGTTGATATGTCAGTTAATCAGTCAGTCAGTCATTGAGGGAAAGCAATTATATATAGATATACTTAAGCTCACTGACTGACATATCAACGCACAGCCGAAACTGCTGGAGCTAGGCCGGCGATAATTTGCACGCGGCTTCTTTATATACTGTAAGTGCCTAAACTATAGTGTAAGCGTCACCGAAACTTCGTGTAATAAATCAACAAACACATATAAGAAAGAATACCTCTATTCAATCTTTCTAGAGCTACACATTCAGATATATTACCAAGATGACATAAAGAATGGCCCCAACCTGGCCCGGTGACTTCCAACCTCCCCTCAATTCACCCCAAGCCCCGCAAGAGTCTTTATATCATCTCGAAATTATACAACACATTTAGATACACAAATAATTTCATAGACTCGCAAATAAAAAACAAATGTAACACTTACTCTGTTTTCCAAAGATCGTAGCGCTTGGAGAGTGGTAGAACAACTGTGTCTGCCTGGCTTCACGCACCCCTTTAATACTATATATTACTTAAAAGTACCGTCAATTAAATATTCGCAATCTAAAATGTCCAGCAACTTGTTAATACCTGTTACAAATGCCACCAAAACATTTAGTAAATATGACGGTATTGTATTTATTAACTAATCTTTTATTCATTGTAACAGATCAATAAACATCTGCTATAAAATAACTATTGATTTGTGACATCTAATATAATTGATTAAATTATGACATTATTATACAAATAACAACTACAACTGTAGCGTCATAACATCTCCTATAAACATATATTAGCTACCATAAATTTAGGTTGCTGACAATAGAAAGATACTACTAAGCATACTAAGAAAGGATTTTTTTAAATTCAACTCCTAAGAGGGTGAAAAAGGGGATGAAAGATTGTATGAAAATCCGTCATCGTTAAAGTAAGCAGCGACAAAATTGTATGTACCTGCTTCTGGTTAGAAATAAATGCACACGGATATCGGTGTTTTTGGAAATTCTACCACTGAGGACGTGAAAAAGGGGCTATATTTTAACTTTTTTGAATACTTAAATTATGACTAGTTTTAATCTGCGCAAGCGAAGCTACAGGCAACAGCTAGTCTTAAAATAAATTCTAAAACAATGTACATATAGAAGTGCGTGCGTTTAAATATCTTACAGTTGTATTACTTTCAAAGTTTAATCATAGAAATAATTTCATTTATCGTTTATAGTTTTGAGTGATGATAAATAGTGTCCCTAATGGCCAGTTCTTAAATCTTACTAAGAAAGAAAGACTTTATTTAAAGAAATATACATTATTATACAATGAGCATCTTTTGAAAATTTGTACGCCGCATTTTCATTTCAGCAAACAACGTTTGAAGTCGGCATATTGCTGTGCCGGAATTATATCCGATATAACGCTGCTTTCAGTGTAAAACCTTCATTTTGGCTTAAGATCAAAACGACCCAATTTTGTTAAATAATAATAATACTATTCATTTACTTGCCTTACCATCGGTTAAATTTTGACAATACTTATATGGAGCTATGTCGAAATAATAACCGTTAATAAGGTCAATCTACGATTGGCAAGATATAGGAACCGGGCCTTATTAGATTAGCCAGGTGGTAGGGCATTTTCCCGACTGGATGGCTACCACCCCTAGTCTAAAGTATGTCGCCATAACAACCTTGAGTTGTGTTCCGGCATTAGTGACCAGGTTCCAGTCTCCCTTAAGAGAACAGCAGCGCATTTGTAGCACCTTTGGTGTTGCAAATGTCTATAGGCGATGGTAACCGCCTTCCATCAAGTGCGCCGTCTGCCTGTCTGCTGAACTCCTGCAATAAAAAAAAAGACAGTCAAATACCCAATTGAATGCCTTTTTATCTGCAATTTGCTTTATATAGCGAACTATGTCTGTGTTGCCTACCATGGATTATACATCTCTAACATTTAGTATAAATATTTTTTTCTTTTTCAGAGCCAATATGAACAGTAACAAAAGCGGCATTATGTCCGTTGTTGCTTCAACAATCTTCATTCTCCTTATCAGTAAGTATATTGAAACTGTTATACTTTCTTTTTTATTCGTCATAGATTTCCTCCTACTTTAATTCCTTTTGTAAGACTGATGTTGTAACGAAGTAAAGACAAACTTGATATCTTTTACTCAAACTTACACAATACGGCTTTAATACATACATATAGATTTTTTGTAACAAAAACAAAACCGACTAAAAACTAAAAAGCAAAAAATAAATATTTTCTACCACATCTTGAAGTCGGTGCGAAGTAACAGCATAAAAATGACTATATTTTGCATATATGCATTTTTTTTATTGCACGAGTTCAGCAGACAGACAGACGGCCCACTTGATGGAAAGCGGTTACCATCGCCTGTAGACATTTGCAACAGCAATGGTGCTACAAATGCGCTGCTGTTCCCTTAAGGGAGACTGGAACATGGTCACTAACGCCGGAACACAACTCAAGGTTGTTATGGCGGCATATTCTAGACCAGGGGTGGTAGTCATCCAGTCGGGCAAATATCCTACCACTTGGCTGTGGGGGGAATCCCGCGGCAATTTTCCCAGGAGCGGTTCGAAGTTGTTCGGGTGCATAAAACTTAGCTTATTTCGACACAGTTTCCACTAAAACCATAGATTACATTCTTTTTTAAATGCTGCAGTACTTTGTGCCCCGGGAATCCCGCGGGAATTTTAAGTCACGCGTAGACGAAGTCGCGGGCATGTCCTAGTACTTAATAAAAAATAAATCGATGATTTCTGGAACACCATCTATCCTCACACATATGTGTTTTTCGATGCTGTAGCCAAATGACGAAAATATTTGCACTTTGTTCACCTCTGCGAGACCTTTTAATATGTTGGGTCCAACTCGCACTGGACCTATATCACCTTTAGGTATTGAATCCTTAAGAATGGATCCAAAAATATTGACATTAACACTTTTGTAACAATGGGTGCTTGTATAGCAATGCTCAAATTATAGCAATTGACTGTTAAAATGAAAACCAAACGAAGTTCAGCCTTGTTTAATCAATTTGATATACACAAATAAATGCTGTTAGTGGAACACCTTGTCCACGACAATAACAGAATGTTGATACTTTTAATTAAATAAATTCACACATAAAATAAACATTTAATAAATTAATAGAGTGAGATCCCAGTCACCCCAGACTTACGTGATTTTAGGAAAGATGAAATTTTCAGTATCGGTAGTTTAAAATAAACTTAGAAAGGAATGGATACTCGCTAAGCTGAAAGCGGGGCCGTTTTTCAGATAGCAGGTATTAAAGGTGGAAAATAACCATGTTAACTTACGTCAAAATAGCAAGGCTAATTTTTACATTTGTCATATATGATATTGTTATAAACGAAGATATACAGTTGCCAGACACTTCCTGTGGGCCATAACTTTTGACAGACACTTTAAAAAAAAGGGAATTTGCGACATTTTAAGAAGGTTGAATTTTATATATACTATCAAGTATATTGTTTTAAAATATTTTCCAATGAGCCAGACAAATATGACGGGCCAAAATATCTTCCCATGGTTATTTTCCACTTTTGATAGCTGTTACCTGAAAAACGGCCCCGCTTTCAGCTGAGCCAGTACCCATTACTTTCTAAGTTTATATTAAACTACCGATCCTAATAATTTCATTCTTCCTAAAATCACGTAAGTCTGGGGTGACTGGGATCTCTATCTATAAAGAATGAAATAAAAAATAGCACTGACTGGGAATAACAATTATGATCACTATCAAGCTCTTAGCTCTCTCGGAAGTTATACAAATGAAATACCTTTGCTATCTATCTATATATATTAAAATTCCGTGTCACAGTGTTTAACCGCGATTAACTCCGAAACTAGTAAACAGATTTGATGATTTTTTTTCTAATTTGCTGGATTTGTTTCAGCTTAGGACATAGAATAGGTGTCATAACAAAATTTTATTTAACTTGCAATAGATGTACCTATCTATGTATGTACGTATGTAAGTTCGGGTGGAATCTTGCAAGTTAAATTAGACCAACTACCCGGTTTTGGATTGAGCTGAAATTTTGCACACATATGTATATCGCGTGACAATGCAATAATATGGTACCGTGGAGCTGATCTGATGATGGAGTCGGAAGGTGGCCATAGGAACTCCTGTACTAAACAAGATAGACCCGTCGTGTTTGGACTCGTTTTACTTGTCTTGGCTAGCACTCTGCCGCTGCATGA
Source organism: Dendrolimus kikuchii (assembly GCA_019925095.2). Taxonomy (NCBI): domain Eukaryota; kingdom Metazoa; phylum Arthropoda; class Insecta; order Lepidoptera; family Lasiocampidae; genus Dendrolimus; species Dendrolimus kikuchii. Next base: position 9,767,079 of record CM034409.1, read on the forward strand.
TATGCAGGATCTCAAAAGCTTGTATTTAAAAACCTTTTTAAAAAAGCTTATTTTAATTTATAATTAAAAATAATTACTGAGCCAAAGCAACGCGTGGCCGGTTCAGCTAGTAATATTATACAATTCGAAACATGCCGTGTCTGCAGATTGAAGCTATTTAGAAAAAAAAAGATCTGAAATACATTATATTAACGATACAACTTTTTTACGTTTCCTGTCTGTTTGTTCGTGATTCCTATAAAAACTACTGTGCCGATTTCGATCCGGTTTTCATTGATCGACAGCAAATTACTATATTTAAAATCTGCGCTAATTATTATTTGGGATTTACCCAGGAGCGATTTGTAGTTGTTCGAGAGCATAAAAACTAGCTCACTTCGACATAATTTTCACTAAAACCGATAACTTGCTTTTTTTTTAATTGCAATACTTTGTGTCCCCAAGAATCCGATGGGAATGTCAAGTCAAACGTGGGCGAAGTCGCGGGCATGTGCTAGTACTATATATTATTTCTAAATACAACCACATCTCTTTAAAAACTGAGCAAGTGCTTGATAGTCCACGAACTATAAAAGTTTCCGAAGAGATAACGAACGTCCGCCATTTTCATAATTTGGAGACGAAATTCTAAAAATAATTTTAATCCTATATAACAACACCCCAGATCTGAAAAAAACAACTTACACTTATATATAACTAAGGGGTCATGTCAGAAGCGTGCTCGTCGCGATCCCCGCTGGCCCAGAGGGCCACAATTCTGACCGGAATTCACACTAGTGCAGGGCACGATAGGGCGTCCCCCGCAGGCGACGCTCACCGATGCGCCCCCGTCGGTGTGAACTCTCGCGCATGCGGCGAAGGGGGCCGCCACCCTTCACGCAGCGCCAAACCTGGCGGGTCGAGAGGAGCAGAGTGCCGTATAGGCACGTGGAATGTGAGAGGTGGAATGAAAGATAAGATGGACGAAATGATTGATATAATGCATGAGAGAAGCCTGGATGCCGTATGTCTGACAGAGACAAAGCGGAAGGGGTGCAGCGTCGATGACCTCCCCGGTGGCATGCTTGCTCTGTGGTCCGGCGTGGACCTGGACGAGCGTGCAAGTGGGGGGGTAGGCGTCGTACTCTCATCCCGCTTTGTGTCTGGAGTAAAAGACTATTGTCTGGTGAACCCGAGACTTCTCTGGGTACGTCTAAAACTGGGGATCACGCGAGTTTTTCTGGTCGCAGCTTATGCTCCCGTAAGCTCAGCGGATCCCCAAGAACTCGAGAAGTTTTGGGAGTCTGTGAGAGAAATTCTGGATTTGGCTGAAGGGAACGAAAGATTAATTATGTGTGGTGATCTTAATGGCTGGGTGGGGACCAAACGAGACGGCCTTGAGGCTGTCCTTGGACCCTATGGTGACAAGAGAGTGAATGATGCTGGTAGGCCAATCATAGACGTATGTATGGAAAGAAACTTGCTTGTGTCGAACACCTTATTCCATCATAAGGATATTCACATGTATACATGGAGAATGAATGATCAGAAAAGTATGATTGATCTGATTTTAATAGATAGTCGCCTCCGAAACACAATAATGGATACAAGAGCCTACAGAGGCCCCACTCTTGAAACGGACCACTACCTGGTGATAAGCCGGTTTGTGGGCCTTTTCAAGAAGTGGAGACACTGGCGAGTGCGTACCAATTTCGGGGAGCTTGAAAGAATAAAGTGTGAAAAATTGGAAGATGTTAGTGTAAGGAGTATGTATGCGCGCCTAGTCGAAGAAAGGCTTGCAAAAGCGGACTTCTCCGACTTAGATGTGGATAATGACTGGGATAGTATGAAAGAAAGTATAGTGGAAAGCGCAAAAGAAGCATGTGGATGCGCAAAGAGGCACATAACAACGAAAGGTGATGAATGGTGGGACGCGGATGTTAAATCCAGCGTAGAGAGAAAGAGAAAAGCCTGGCTGGATTATGTTGCTTCTTTGCAACAGAATGACAGTATGAAAGAGATGAAGAAAGAAATTTATCGCCTCTGCAAGAATGAAACCAAAGCTTTAGTGAAAGAGAAGCGCGAAAGAATAAAATTGAAAGAAGAAGAGAAGCTGACGGAGAACTTCGAGGCGAATACCAAACTCTTTTGGAGAGAGGTTAAGAAGTCTCGGGGTTGTTCGTCAGCTTCCAGAATGGAAAGAATAAAATCTAAAGCTGGGGACGTTCTTGCTCACCCACAAGAGGTGTTAGCGCGATGGAGTGAATATTTTAGAGAAATGTATGATAATATCCCGGATGCTGGCACCACGACTGAGTCTGTGACCGACTCCGAGGAGTCAGCATCCGAGATCACTTTGGAAGAGATCGAATGGTCGATAAGAAGTCTGAAAAATGGAAAGGCAGGAGGAATCGATAGTGTGTCTGCTGAGATGATCAAATATGGTGGAACCTGCGTCCGGGACGCTTTCCTGTCCTTATGCAATTTGTGCTGGAGGACGGGAAAGGTTCCCAAGGACTGGAGGCGCGCTGTCATCGTGCCCTTGTATAAAGGCAAGGGGTCACGTATGGAGTGCGCCAGCTACAGGGCCATCAGTTTGATCAGCACAGCATCTAAAGTGTATACGAAGATTATTGAAAAGAGAATGAGAGTGGTATCCGATGGATTATTGTGGGATGCACAAGGTGGCTTCAGAAATGGAAGGGGATGTATGGATCAAGTTTTCTCTCTCCGCAATATCGTAGAGAAGCAGCTGGCTATGGGCCGGAAGGTTTTCTGCGGTTTTGTGGATCTAGAGAAAGCATTTGACAGGGTTGTGCGGAAGGACCTCTGGGACATATTGCCCAGATATGGGATTGATGGCCAACTGATGCGTGCTGTGCAGTCCACTTACGAGGACTGTATGGCATGCGTGCGGCTGGATGGCAGCCTGTCGCCCTGGTTTGACGTCAATATTGGCGTCCGACAGGGCTGCGTGCTGTCGGCTTTGCTGTTCATCCTATACCTGGACGATTGTCTCCAGAGAATAAGATTGATGGATGTTGGGGTGCGGATGAGTGACCTAGTTGTAAGCCGAAGTAAGAAAGAGAGTTGGTCTGAAAGAGAGTGTCGGGGTGAAGGTAAGGAAAGGCATGCTCCGGTGGTTCGGGCATGTAGAAAGAATGCATGATGAAAGAATGAATAAACAGATATACAATGCAAAAGTGGATGGATGCAGAAGTCGTGGAAGGCCACGACACACCTTCCATGATCAAATTGATCGTGTACTAGCAGAAGGTGATGTCAGGAGCCTTAAGAACAGACGAGCGTGCATGACAAGAGTTATGAATGTCAAAGAAGCAAGTGAGGTATGTAAGAATAAGCCTAAATGGCGCTCTGTTCTTCATGCCTACCCCGCAAGGGAACTGGCGTGAAGTTATGTATGTATGTATGTATGTATATAACTAGCTTCTGCTCGCGACTTCGTCCGCGTGGAATAGTTACTTTGGACTAACGCTAACTTTAACCCGCGACTTTGTTTACATAGAAGGTGAAAATATTTTTAAATCTTAATGACAGCTCGTCGGACTTCCACATCATAAATGCGCGCGCAGTACTTGATCATTATTTTACTGCGATGTTATTTTAAAACTCCGATATCTCCTAAGATATTCATTGAAATCGAATGATGTAAATGGCAATTTTGTTTTAAATTAAATATTTGTGATGAATAACGTATTTATTTGGATAAGGATTAATATCATGTTTATAAAAACACCTTCGCAAATAATGCATTATTTTAGAACAAATTTGGTTAGCATAAAAAAGGTTATAGTGGGTCAACCTTAAAAGATAGATAATATATGCTGTCGCGGACTTTTTTTTAGAACTTTTAAAGGGGAACAATTATGTCACACATGATTTTTACGAAACTTTAACCGTTACGCAGCGGAAGCTCTCAAAAGGAAAAAAAGCCCCCAATTTTGAAACATTCTCCGCTCCTATTGGTCTTAACCTGATGATAAATTGCCTATAATAGCCTTTCTCGATAAATGGGCTATCTAACACGGAAAGAAGTTTTCAAATCAGACCAGGAGTTTCTGAGATTAGCGCGTTCAAGCAAACAAACAAACAAACTCTTCAGCTTTATTAGTATAGAAAACGAATAAAATAAAAACCTTAATTTACTTATATTGTATTCTACTTTTATTCTCGTAAAATTATAAGTAGAATACTAGGCCTAGGCCACAGTGGATTGTTATACTGATTACTTGTCAGAGGTAGGCATCAACCATCAGATCATATTATCCGTGCAGAAACGGAGAAAGAATACAATTTCCTGCGGCCTGGCGGCCTGTCGTTAGAGGAGACAAAACAACCAACAGTCAGGTGGTAGGGTATTTGCCCGTCTAGGTGACCTCCGGTTAAGAAAATGCCGTCATAGGAACTTAGAATTGTGTTCCGGCATTAGAGGCCAGGTTCCAGTATCTCTTTAGAGAGCGGCAGCACATTGGTGTTACATTTTTCATAAACGATAGTCACCGCTTTCCGTCAGGTAGGCTGTCTGCCTATCTGCTGAACTCATGATAAATAAAAGATCACTTGAAGATTCGATGCACCGTTTTGATATTTACTCTTAGTTGATTACTCAATAGTTTTTATTTAAGCTATAGTAATTAATAATACTAATTATTGTTTATATTTTCATGTAGTTATAATGATGATTATACAAAGCATTATTTATTTAGCATATTAATTAAGGCTCGCACGTAACTGTCACGGTGTGTATTCATAAATATATCCCGTTGGGTTGATTGTGCTCAAGACACAGTGCTGTGCTATTTAAGTAGGTAAATACTGAAACTTGGTTGGTAAATATTGTCCAATACTAAAGTGTGTTTCACAATTTCTGAAACATTAAGTAGATGTCTACTGACACAATATTTCAGAGATTTTGTTCTCTATTGCAATAAATGCGATTACCATTATGTAATAAACATTCCCGTTTTTGGTTTGATTTAAATTTACATTAGTATTTATTTATTTAAATTACGAAACTGTCAAGTTAAATCATCAATCATCATTTAGACAGAATTTTTCAGATAAGTTGTTGATTAAGTAGACATGCCCAAACGATGATAATGTCTTATTCGCAGGTTAAATAACTACTTAACTAATGAAAATGTAAAAAATCACGCTTTAACCGCAAAAGTTTAGAATGTTTCAGAAACATGTAGATTTCATTTCTGAAATAAATGTCTCTTTGTGAATTGCGTTTTAAATTGATATTAAAAATTTATACTAAGAAAGTTGCAAGTTTGGGGAATAGTGTGACTGGAGCGTTAGGTAAACTTTTAGGCGCTAAGAACCTCAGCCAGAAGGCCCAGCTTACCATATACAATGCGGTGCTGGTACCTACGCTCACGTATGGAAGCGAGAGTTGGGTATGGAAGAAAGAGCATGAAAGTAGAGTAAACGCGGTCGAGATGCGAGCACTGCGCAAAATCTGTGGAGTGACGCTCGCAGACCGCGTTTGTAATACCGAAGTAAGAAAGAGAGTTGGTCTGAAAGAGAGTGTCGGGGTGAAGGTAAGGAAAGGAATGCTCCGGTGGTTCGGGCATGTGGAAAGAATTGATGATGAAAGAATGACAAAACAGATATACAATGCAAAAGTGGATGGATGCAGAAGTCGTAGAAGGCCACGACACACCTTCGATGATCAAATTGATCGTATACTAGCAGAAGGTGATGTCAGGAGCGTTAAGAACAGACGAGCGTGCATGACAAGAGCTATGAATGTCAAAGAAGCGAGTGAGGTGTGTAAGAACAAGCCTGAATGGCGCTCTGTTGTTCGTGCCTACCCCGCAAGGGAACTGGCGTGAAGCTATGTATGTATGTAAGTTGCAAGTGGTTCAAAATAAATGACAAAAGTTAAGTGAAAACTTATATGTATTTACGGTATTTACAATAGAGCCCATAATGAGGAGTTTACAATTGCTTGCCCGAGTTCATTAAATATATTAAAAAAGGTTGTATACTAAATTAAATATACTGTGTACATATTCAATATTCATGCTTGTCCAGTGGTGCGTTAAGCCATGAGCAGACTCGTGGTATTGCTAGCTCATATTTTATCCAGATTTTTTTATTTGAAGCTATTTTTCAGTTTAATTTAATTCAACACCACACTCAGTAATCATTTAAATGAAATATAAACACTAACAATAGTATGTAAAAGTATGTGACTTTTTCTATTATAACTATACTATACTATAAATTAGAAAATAAGAATTTTCTATTATATTATAGACTTCTTTATTCTTAGGTATTTTGACCCTTATTCGTAATAATTCAATCTAAATTACACTTTAAATTACTAGTATACAGTTCAAAATTCGATGTACTGTTACGCACAATTTCCTTTGATATACGTATAAAAAATTATTTTGAAATCTTTTAAGTTTTATTTAAATTGAAAATGAACACTAACGAGTAAAGATAAAATTTATGCGTTTTTCTCGTTTTAGTGCCGTTTTTTCGTTTCATCGAGTTTTAAATTACAGGAATTCTATAGAAGTTTCACTTCAAAATTAATTAATAACCTAATTAGTGCTAATGAATAATATTAGCTACATTAGTGTACAATCGTGGTATGAAAAGGTTCGCCAGTTTTCAATTTAATTCATTTAACATTCCGCGAGCACAAGTTAACTTTTCAAATTAAGTCACAGAATAGACTGTTCCACAGAAAATTATATTTAATTGTTTGACAATAAGTTTAAAATTACTTAGATCAAAGTTGTTTGATTTTCTATCTTGTCTAATAAGATTGTTTAGAGATTTCAAACCTTTTATTAAACCTTTGTTTTTAATATTTATGATAAGCATAATGATTATATCCTCTTTGTTTCTGATGATTAAAACTATTGTTAATCTCAGTGTCTGTCATTGTCAATATAGCCATTTTATTTTTTCACGTTTCTACATTTTATAAACGTAACATTTATTAAAATGTTGGCACTGTTTTTCTACTCGTGCAAGCAAAAGTCGACTTTAACCTGACGAGCTTTCTCATCCCACGACTGTACATACATGAGTTATCTCTCAAAGTTTAACGCCATTAACGATGTTTTATCTCAAATAACGCATTAAACCCTTGGATACATCTGCGAGACAATCATTAACACTAACATTATCCCATACTTATGATTACGATCCAGTGGCGCCACATTACGATGCGGAGAGACGCTAGAAGGTTTAGTGGGTAGTGGGGCGGTCGGTGCTTGTGACTTCTTCTATCATCAGAAGTTTGTGTGTAGCGTCGGATGTCGGGAGTCCCACACACTCCTTAGTGACCTCCCCCGGGTCCCGAGGGTATGCGCTAAAGCATTCCCCCAGTGTTAACAGAAAAAAAGTGTAGCAAAGGCATCAAATAGATACTTTAATTTTATTAATATAGACTTGAGCTGTTCTCGTGACTTTAATCGACTATGAAGTTTAGTTTGTATCGTATGCCACGGGAATTTCAGGATTTTCCGAAATTAAAACCCAAGAGTTTACGCAGTAAATGGTTCCGAAGTTTACGGTGCCTTAACCGCAGGGAAAATTTAGTGTACTCTAGAAATAGTTTAGAATTACAAAGAAGATATTTATATACAGATACGTTAAATTTAAATTTGTTTATTTGGTTTACTAACTAAATAGTTGATTAGTAAAATTGGGCTAACAAAAAATTGGGTCCTTTTGGTATCATGCCAAAAGATAAATTTGCACTGAATGTCAGCGTTGTGTCGGATGTAATTTGAACATAGCAATATGCCGAGTGCAATCCTTGTTTACTGAAAATGCGGCGTAAAAATTCTCAAAATATGCTATATTTTTAAATCATATTATAGCCAGGGTATTTGTCCGTCTGGATGGGTACCACCCCTGGTCTGGGGAATGCCGCCATAACAACTTTGAGTTGTGTTCCGGCATTAGTGGCTAGCTGCCAGTCTCCCATTAGAGAGCGCAGAACATTGGTAGCCCCTTTGGTGTTACAAATGTCCATAGGCGATGTAACCGCTTTCCATTAGGTGAGCCCTCTGCCTGTCTGCTGTAATCATGCAAATAAGAACTCAAAATATTATTTTAGGTTGCTTGTACTAAAATTGATTAATTATTGTCATTTTTTTGTTGTTTTCATTTCGTACAATACAGGGCCCTTTGTGGGGGTTAGACCTTACACGGCGAGATTAAGCGCCGCACGGCTTCTATGGGACTCTGATACAGACGTTCTCAACTACACCACTAAACCTGAACCTGCCCCCCATGTGCCCGCTCTTGATTTGGAATATAATGAATTTTCGACCGTAGTTACACCTATGTTCATCTGGGCAGCAAGGCCTGAGTTACCCCGGATTGATGAATGACTATGTGAACGTCGGGCAATTACAGTTTTACACAACTAAAAATTCCTATCGACGTACCTGTGCAGCAGACCAGTTTTAATAGCGCGTGACAGTGTACGGACATGTAAACGAGACAGAGCTAAGAATACATAGCAAGTAACACTGCCATTTCCGCTTGCGAATAAAGTTCAATATATATATTATTAACATGTTGGAAACCAGTCTGCACTTTTTGGTGCAAAAGAAAACTGCCAATCAGAATTATACGTTCTGTAAAACTGGACCTTCTTCATCTATTTTCTAGAACCCGATCCAACGTGTAGATAAGAAGTAGAAATATATTGAAATCCGGATATGGTTTATACGAACTAAGGCACAATGAGAACTTTTGAGTGTATGACTTACGAAAAACTTCATAAAGTTCTTTACAGAAAACCCCATAAGTTTCTATAAGCTAATGCAGTACTTGGAGCCTAAAAACCTTCACTTTTCAAACACAATGCAAATACATTTCCCAAAGTATCTAATCGCGGACCGATACAAAGGCTTTCAGTAGGAATACATCTTTAAAAGAACCCAGTATCATGCCCTTAAATTATTATGGAAATCCCTTAGAGGTTTTAGGCTCGAGTGGTCGACCCCACTTGTCTTGAGAGCCAAAACATTTCTTCGCTCGAACGGAGCTTATCGAGTTGTGAAAAAATAAGCCGTGATTAAGCTATTGAACACAGAAACTGTGTGAATAAAATTAATTGGTTTCTCTAATTCTTTAGGTTTTCGCAAACGTTTTGGAAATAAGGAAACTATTATGAATTTATTACTTCCATCCGCCTGTCTCTCCATATTTATTGATGTGCCATATGTTTTTTTCTCATAAAGTACTGTCTCTATAGTGATGTAATTTAGTAAGACTATGAAATGTGTAAACTGATATATAATGCTGTTATGAAATTAGGGAAAAATATAATTCAGAGGTGACCGCGTACAGTATAACTAATACTGATACTAAACGCAGCAACCAAATTAAACCAATTTAATTGAAAATCACAAAACCAAAAAGACACGACACTAATATGGCGCTGCTGACGTAATTGATTTGATTTTATCGGTGCAGGGACGGAGGCAGAATACATTTTCCTGCGGCCGGGCGGCCTGTCGTAAGAGGCGACAAAACAACCCACAGCCAGGTGGTAGGGCATTTGCTTGACCGGACAGCTTGGTCTAACTCTAAAGTATGTCGCCATAACAACCTTGAGTTGTATTCCGGCATTAGTGACCAGGATCCAGTGACCCTTCCACTCTCCCTTATGAGAGCAGTAGCGCATTTGTAGCATCTTTGGTGTTGCAAATGTCCATAGGCGATGGTAACCGCTTTCCGTCAAGTGGGCCGTCTGCTTGTCTGCTGCACTCCTGCAATAAAAAAAATGCCATTCAATGATTCAATTTGGTTTTATATGGATCATTTTGGTTGATACGTCTATAATTATGGAGCTTCATTAGACAAATTCTAAAGATTATATTGTAACAACGTTTTATATATTTTTTTGTCTATTCGCATATTTATAAAACCACTCATGTGAACTAAGCTTATGATTTCGTACCATAAATAAATAAAGGGTTTTAAGACAGATTAATGGACTTATGTGCCAATAGAGTTATTTCTTTTATTATGTGTAGATAAATGGGTTTATGCAAATATAGAATATTATGGAACAAGCTTTATTTGGAATGGTTTGGTTCGTTGATGACTGGGGCAATACAATAGGGACACGTTTTGTTATGATTTTACATTCTCTCTTAATTTTGGTGTTCATTAAAAGTACGTCAACATTATAACCCTAGTACAAGAGTATAATTATTTCTTATCGACAGATAAACACACACAGATTGTATGACATCAAGTTAAGCAAATTACGCTTGTGTTATGGATGATATACAACGGGGCCCCTCTGGGGCTGGTCACAGACACCCAGACCATAGTAAATAATGGAATGTTTGTTTAAGAGATTTACGATGTCAGTGCGCTCTCCTGGTAAAGGCTTAGCCTACTCAACCACTGAAGCAGGCACGTGAGCTATATATATATATATATATATATATATATATATCTATATATATATACTAGCGGCCCCGACAGACGTTGTCCTGCCTTTAAAAAATAAAATTCTAGATACCGATCCCAGAGCCACCTACCGGTTCTAATTGCCAATCTAAACCATCCGGGTACCCACTCAAACACACAAAAACAAAATCACCAAAATCGCTCCAGGTGATTAGGAGGATTCCAGAACCCGATCTCAGCGCCACCTACCGGTTCTAATTGTGAATCTAAAAGAGTAATATAATTTTTTTATTCTAAGTCATGATAAATTAAGATTAAAAATCTTGCCAAATAATTAAAGTTTATAATTAACAAATAAAAAATAGGAGTTGATCGTAGAGGGGTGAAAATTTAGGGTTGTATGTATTTTTAATGCTGTATCCTAAAAAAATAAAAATTTATCGAAAAAAAAAAATTTGGGGTGGACTTATCACTTGGGGGTTTGAAAAATAGATAGTAGCCGATTCTCAGACTTACTAAATATGCATAAAAAAATTCATAAGAATCGGTCAAGCCGTTTCGGAGGAGTATGGGAACGAACATTGTGACACGAGAATTATATATATATATATATATATATATATATATATATATACTAGCGGCCTGCCCCGGCTTTGCACGGCTGGAGATTTATAAAAAAAAATTGGGATAAACATATAAGTTATAAGAATTTTTGAAATCGGTCCAGTTGTTGTTGTGTTTATTCGTTACAAACATACAAAAAACAAAATTTTATATAAGTAGTAGCTGTCCCGGCAGACGTTGTTCTGCTCTGAACAAATAAAATTTAGAACCTGATTGCAGCGCCACCTACCGGGTCCAATCGTGAATCTAAACCGTCCTCGAATCCACTTGAACACACACAAAAAAAATCATTCAAATCGGTCCAGCCGTTTAGGAACAGTTCACTGTCAACACACGTACAGAAGATTTATATATATAAAGATATATATAATAAAATTAAATAAGTAACAATTCCATCAAGTGGGCCGTCTGCGTTTCCCTATATCACACAATAAAAAGAAGAAGAAAGATCTACAGTAAATTTGTTTACGTTTGAAATTTCATCATATTTTACACAAAAAATACAAAATCACAGTTTCTCGAGACTGGATTTTTTAGTCATTTAATTTTGCCATGTCGATTATGGAAGTAAAACAATGAAAATTAGTAAAGATACTCCGACACCTACCAATCTTCAGGAGTTATTATAGTAACAGTACATTTGTGAGCTATCGTATCGCCCGTACTTCGACGCTCCGTAAATGAATATGCCAAACTCAATATTTGTAGTTCAACTAATTTTGGTACTTTTAAGATTCTTTCAACAATACGGGTTTTTTTTTATCATGGTATAGGTTCGCGTTTGACAGCTATCTCGCCTGATGTTAAAAGAAGATACGATCTAGAATGGAACACGCTTACCTAGCAGATACCTATTCATTCGTGACTTGAAGACCACTAGTTTATATGAATGGGGGAACACAGACTCCGGCAAATTGTTCCACTGAACAGCGGTGCGCAAAAGAAAGATAGAGGCAAACCGTTTTATTCTTACTAATTAAATGTCCATCATGAAACGCTGGCGCAAACCTGCGTGTCTGGTTGTCCGATGATAGAAAGAGGACGGGGGAACTAAGTCGTGAAGTTCCATAGCACACTCCAAAGTGTATTCTCTTGGTAGTACCACGTGGTTAACGGTAGTTTACTCTCAAATCAACTGAGACACGTTATCAATTGTAGCAAATTTATGACATCTCTGTGAACTACGAAACGTCGTCACTTTGCAGGTATATAGGTTATCAAAGCTATATAAGAATTACTGTGAGGTTTAAGATGGTTATCACTGATATTCTTCTAACTTCAAGTGCACTTGCGTGTCCTACAAATGAAATACATGTTTTGGTAAAATTAACTTTGAATCTACGATACGCCACCGACTCGGTGCGTACTAACGTACTAGCAACAATGCCATAAGTATTCACACATTATAATAAATTGCAATTGTCGCATAGCCATTGGTGTTGCAAATGTCCATAGGCGTCAGGGACCACTTTCCATTAATAGTGTATTCCTATACTTACTATTCATTCATTGACTATACAAGTAAAGTCAAATTTCAAGAAATGGTAAGCCATTTCTTGAAATTTGATATTACTTGTATGGAGCTCACGTCAGTAATAATGCTAATCAATGGTTAGTAAGATATAGGAAGCAACTCGCTACATGTCAGCTTGTCTGCTGTACACCAGGAATAAAATGAATATAAATAATATTCAATAAAAGACACTGATATTCTATTTGCTTCAGACGCACTAACTTTGCATTTCCTAATGTATACAAATCAGAATAACAAATCTCAAACTAGCTTATTAGGAACAATATCTCACTGTATCAATGTCAAAAGTTTACAAAAATTGTGTGATGATGTCAGCGAAGGTGTATGTATTTTTTATGACTTCCGACCTTAAAGTGCTGCTCGTTTAGCGGTCACAGTACATGTCATCTTTATACAATGAAAAATTATCGCCTGCAAAGTTTCGTGCCTAAGCATTAATGACAAATTGTTAAGAATAGTACAATAAACACAACAAGGATATCTACAAACATTATCATTATATTGCGTTCTTAATAGCAGAAAACTTTGGAATTTGAAGGTATAATCTACCAATTTTTACATGTCTACACATTGTTATGAATTTGCAGGATACAAAGTAAAATGTCGTTTGAATATACACAAAGTTTATTAGAAGTACACAGAGCTAACTCACATTTCACAGAGGCTTTCTTCGTTATTTACTGTGGTCTGGGTGTCTAGGTCTGGCCCCTGAGAAGTTCGTTGTATATTACTCATAACACAAGCGTAATATGCTTAATTTGTGAATAAACAATATGTGTGTTTGTCTTTTTTTATTGCAGTTCAGCAGACAGGCAGACGGCCCACTTGATGGAAAGCGGTTACCATCGCCTATGGACACTTAAAACACTAAAGGTGCTACAAATGCGCTGCTGCTCTCTTAAGGGAGACAGGAACCTGGTCACTAATGCCGGAACACAACTCAAGGTTGTTATGGCGGCATACTCTAGGCCAGGGGTGGTAGCCATTCAGGAGGGAAAATACCCTACCACCTGGCTGTGGATTGTTTTGTCGCCTATTACGATAGGCCGCCCGGCCGCAGGAAATTGTATTCTTTCTCCGTTCCTGCACGGATTAAAATTTTCTGCTGCTTTATTTATTTTATTTCTTACAAACATAAATGAATACAACAAGTCGAAACCATAAGGCATAAAATCTTAATAACATAAATCGCGCAAAGTCCGTCATTATAAGATACTCGTTTCGAAAGTACACTAGTTAATGCCTCGATCGTATAGGGCCGACCTTATATATTCGTAAAATAGCCGTGGCCCCTCCAGCAACATGCCCACTATTCCTTAGAATTCTCAAACTGGTAAACTTAATGGCTTCTAAAAATCTGTAACGAAATTTGAACAATAAAAGGTTTATAATGTCTACAACTAGACAGCTGGCAGAGACAAACGGTCTTATTCATACTGAGTTGGAGTAAGTTTGAATGCTTCTTTAAGGTTCTTAAAGAAGCGTACAAACTTATAACTCAATATAAATAAAACCAAAAAGATTAGGGATTAACATAAGATGAATTTTAGAAAATTAACGGCAACAAAATCACTGTAAATAATGATGGCAAGTAGGTATATAAGGATTACAGACAATTTACATTCCAAGAGGTAATAAAATACGTGTTGCAAAGGATTTTATAGATTACATCTTCTCAGAAATTCAGTTGTACCAATATTAATATGCGAATGGAAATATTCATAACTTTTATTAAACGTATCTATTGCGCTCACCAAGATATGTGAGGTTTTGCTGCGTTAAAATTTATATAGAGAAAAAGTTTAGAAAGCTATTTTTTATATAATACATAGATATGTGTTAAAAATTTATATAAATATTAAATTATTAAAATAGGCAATGCACATGATGTAGAGCATAGTATACATGAATGTTAGAGTGAAATAAATGGATAAGACTCACGTAGGTCAGGACCAAGTAGTACACGCTAACAGCTTAGCGTTAGTTGAGAAAGAAACAAGTCTCGATTACTTTTGTAAAATCTCAGAGTTTTATATTTTAAATTGGTGTCTCGCATAAATGATAAAATATGAATCGTCTGGATTATGCTTTAACTGGTGAAATTAAATTTTTCATCCCCTTCAAGATTTTATTTTGAGACATAAAGTAGCTCTTAAGCCTGGTTTATATTTACATTAGTTCAGTTTTTTGTGAATTTTCGAATAACTACTTATAATTTTTTAGAAAGTCATCTACTTAAACGACAATTTATAACTTGACTGAACAATTTATGTTCAAATGATGATAAGGACTTAACTCGCTAGTTTCGCAAATTAACTAACTACCTTAACTAATGCAAATGTAAAATACAATTCAATATTAAGCCGAGATAGTTTACAGATTACCAAAACTATCAAAAGTTACGATTTCAATTCCAATCGATTGCCAATTTGAGTTACAGACTCGGGGCCCTGTTCAGCCGTTTAATTGTAAATACACGTTTGTTACAAACGATATAATTACTTTCCCATATGTAATATATATTTTATTATTTTTTTATTGCAGGATTTCAGCAGACAGGCAGACGGCCCACTTGATGGAAAGCGGTTACCATCGCCTACGGACATTTGCAACACCAAAGGTGCTACAAATGTGCTGCTGCTCTCTTAAAGGAGACTGGACCCTGGTCACTAATGCCGGAACACAACACAAGGTTGTTATGGCGGCATACTCTAGACCAGGGGTGGTCGCCATCCAGTCGAGCAAATACCCTACCACCTGGTTGTGGGTTGTTTAGTCGCCTCTTACGACAGGCCGCCAGGCCGCAGGAAATTGTATTATTTCTCCGTTCCTGCACGGGTAATATTCGAAAGGTCAGCTTAGGTCTTTTTCTGCGTTACGACATGGACTTGTTTAAAAGCTGTTCGACACTGGTAGCACCTTGGTGTTATACGTTTTCATAGACGACGACAATCAATCCAATTGCATTACTTACAATAACTTACAAATGCTTACTTAAATTGAAGCATCGAGATTATTTAGTCGTAGTTTCAACACAATAGACGAATGTGGCGATTAGTCGGGCGAGTCGGTACATCCTTGATCGGTGGTGCGACGACTGTAACGCGACAGTTGCTCGATTGAATTGCAAGTACGGCTATCTGTTGACGATGTGGCATGGATACTTGTTTGCTGCACTGTACTCGTGAGGATTTGAGTGTTTATCGACTTGTTACCAGAAGATCGTTTCACTGAATATATAAATTTTATTGGCTTATCCCTGGGTATAGAGGCGACGTTGTTTATAGACGCTTTTAGCTCTAGAAGAGTCAATATCATGTTGAAGTTTATAAAGTATAAAATATGTCGTATTTTCTGAATGTTGTTTTGTATTGCTAACGTAACTTAAATTACAGCGTACATTATAAAGTTTTTGTTATATGTGTTGTGTTTTTGTATGTGTGTGTGTGTGTGTGTGTCGCATTTTAATAACAAATATTTTCTTTCTTTCGTAATAATAGCAGCTTGTAAAAGTAGGTACTATTTTTCGTTAGAGCCGTTAAGTTCAAGAAATGGAGATAATACTCGCTTATTTAATACGAATTGGTGCATTACATACATCGGGTATCGTAGGTGTTGTTCGTCTAAGTACGTTTTCCTGCGCTATCAATTCAGTATTATGACAATTTACCAAGAATTCATACACTATAAAAGGTTATGTAAAGATGACAACTATCTACTAGTTTCATTGTTTGGCTAAGAAACTTTAGAAAAGAATTTAATTGACAATACCCCAAAAACTACAATGGGTCTTATTCTCTTGCTGTTTTGTTTTTTGTTATTAATTTTTTTATTTTTATTGGACAAGTTCATTTCATAGTTTAAAAGTCAGTAGAGGACACATAATTTTTATGACTTTAGAAACTAATAATAGTTTCTATGTAATGAGTAAAATAAAAAAGTTATTAAAAAATATCGTTATAAATTTCCAAGATTTGACTGACGATACTTGAAAAAGATTATGTTCTAGTATGTACAGTTGCGGTATGAAAAGGTTCATCACCTTAAACCCGAGTACAAAAAACAGTACTGCCAATATTATAATAAATGTTATGTTTGTAAAATATTGAAACGTGAAATATGAAAATTGCAGTGTTGACAATGACAGCCAGTGAGATTAACGATAGTTTTAATCTTCGGAAACAAAGAGGATATAATCACTAAGCTTATCATATATACTAAAACCAATACAAAGGTATTGCATCTCTGAACAATCTTCTTTGACAAGATAGAAAATCAAACAATTTTGATTTAAGTAATTTTAAACTTTGACAATAAAGGTTTTTAGGCAGTTTTTTTATTTTTATTAACAAGTCTACGGACTCGAGATTCGTACCCTTTTTCACAACTTAATTTCGAAGAATTTTTACTATTTATACACGCTTCTTGGTTATTTTTGTTTTTGTGTGTGCCATTTATTCATTGATATTTGTGTTATGGTGTATCTTACGAAAAACCTATTTATATTAATTTATTCTAATTTTAATACTAAACTTATAGTAATGCAGAGTGTACCTGTCAGACAGTTAAACCATGGAAAAAAATGGTTAAGTTGTGGAGTAGTCTGTCGTGTGACTTAGTTTGAAAAGGTAACACGTGCTCGCGGAACGTTAAATGAATCAATTTGAAAACTGGTGAACTGTTCATACTACGACTGTACATTGTAAAAAGATCTATACATTTACCACTCAAAGAACTAATTTCTAGACATAAAATATCTTCTAAATGTTTTATCGTTTTACTATATTTGCCTAAATCTAGCAGACGGCTTACCTGATGGAAAGCAGTCACCGCCACCTATGTATGTATGGAGTTCCGCGACCACATAGGTGCTGCCAACGCGTTGCGGGCCTCTAAGGAATTTTATAACTACGATATTATGACTATATCTCTCTATTAAATATCATCGATATACACCAAGTAGTGTCGAATAAAAAATTACTGAGCTGACTAACGCAGACAGATGGACGGACATAACAAAAACATAAGGGTTTATTTTTTTCATAATATTCTTAGAACTCAGGTCTAGACAAACACAAAATCCATCTGCAGATCTGAAACAAAGCACATTTATTACCCGTCGGCATTTGAACAAATAACATTGAAAATATTTTATTATCATCTTCTTTTGTTTACTTATTGGCATACGGCCTATTGTTGTAATCATTTTGTTACGGATTTTAAAGTAAAAGCTGATTCAAGGAAATTCGGTCACGTTGCCGGGCGAACATGTTGCATTTGTGCAGTATAAAACAATGACCTAATGGAGGTGGGAGGCAGTCGAGCGAGAACCACCAGCGAAGCGAGACGTGTGTACTACAATCGGGAACCTAATAAGTGACGGACTTTGCGCGTTTTATTGAATTAAGACCTTCTGCATTACGTTTGGACTTGTTGTGTTCGGTTATATGTGTACCTGTGTTATACGTGTTTGTATAGTTCTAATAAACTCTGTAGTAATTCTAATGGCATTTTAATTCGAGTCTTGCGACTCGTAACAATATCATAAGGTATCCTAAAAACTTGTAATATGAAACTTCTTTAATTAAGAAAGTAACAGCTGTCCCAAAGCTAAGAAATCCTTTTTTAAGTTTATGTTAAAGTGAGCTAACAACTGTAACTTAGTCTAGATTCGAGTTTTTATTTAAAGATAAAATAAAGGTTTACAAAAGCGAAAGTAAAACGTATAATTAACAAATTTACACTATTTTTAACAATACGAGCACTTTAATCATTCGAGGTAAATATTTTGGTTATTTACAAGAGATAAAGAAGTTTTCTTAGGAATTAAGTAAAGGTTGACAGTATTCGTACAATAGTTGTAAAAAAAGACCTAAAGACGTGTAAGTGCCATTACTATTATTATGTACTGTAAGTACATACATTGAATCATTCCTGAGAGATGATCAATGTTTATTGTTTTTAAGCGAAACTTCTATATAAACGGGGGGTCTTAGGATTTTTCTGTCACGAAAAAGCGTTACGGCCGCGTGGAGGAGCGGCATAAATTTGGACTAGACGTGGTGAAAGGCGGCATAATTTTAGAGTATACTATGGATTCGTTTTTTGGTCCCGGGTCGAATTCAGTTTTTTGGTTTGATTAAATAAAATAAAATTAAATAAAAAATGCATACTTTAAAATGCATACTTTAAAATGCATGCTTTAAAATGCATACTTTAAAATGCATCTAACCTAACCAAATCCTAATTTGCTGTAAACCTGCGAAAAATCGAAATGTGTGCTGGGGCACATAGTAGAAGTGAAATTTCAACGGACAAGTGGAAAAACGAATCGTAACAAAATTTTAACTTGAAGTTTTACTGGCAGGTTTTCAAATTGGTCAAGTACATTAACAATCTGCCCGTAAAACTTCAAGTTAAAATTTTGTTGCGATTCGTTTTGCCACTTATCCGTTGCCATTCGTTTTTCCACTTGTCCGTTGAAGGTTTTTTATTAGACTAAATGCTGCGATACTTTGTGTTCCAAGTGAAGTGAAGCCACGGGCATATACTAGTACTTTATATAATTATTTTTAACCTACTAGTAAAAGGAGGAAGTTCTCAATTGGACTGTATGTTTTTTGTATGTTTGTTACGGAATTTCTCCGCCAATTGTGGACCGATTTTCATTTTTTTTTCTTAATTTGAAAGTGTAGGTATACTCCTGAGCAGTGCCGTAAATAGGGCGTTGCCACCGGTGCCCAGGCACAGGTCGTAGACTCTGGGAGACGCAAGAATGGCCAGACCAGTCAGGACTATTATATTTTCGGTTTGCTCCTGATATGTTCCCGCCGCGCCCCTGGTGCTCGATTCCAACACATACGTATCTACATGCCAGTATCATTAAAAACGTCTGTTAAATTAGACAAAACATCGCGCTCGTTTTTTTGGCAGCGCACAGCGTATTTGTGTTCTAGTTCTTTCAAAAAATAGATTTTTCTTCCAAAATATTAGATAATTGGTCCACCAACACTAAGGTCCTTGTGCATTATTTTATCACCCTGAATGAAATAAAGTATACCTATACATAGCATTGCTCTAGCTAGGGTGGGTACCTCTAATATCTAAAAAAACAAGGGCGCAGTTATAGAAGCTCGCATAGGGCATATAAAAGCCTATTTACGGCACTGCTCCTGAGGAGGTCTCATTGTCCCACTGTCAAAAATAAAACAGCAAAATTGCAAAATTTACCCTCTTCAAGATGTTGTATGGAAGTTATTCATTTTTTACTGTTTATTTTGAATCGGTATGGTTTTTGTTAAAAAAGTTATTACTCATAAAAGTTAACCGTATAAACTGTAGCAAACCCTTTAAATAGCTCATCAACAGTTAAAACATTTCTGTATATATTAAAGAAAGTTCAGGATATAGTGGTTGGGTTAACAAAAGGCTTTATACCTCTCGATTCCGTTACAACGGCCGCAACGTGTTTTAAATCTTAAATTAATTAATTAGTGTTATATTTCGAGAGCTCTGAAGGTATTCAAATATTTGCTCATAAATTTTCTAAAGCGTTATTTCTGAAGAGTTCAAGAACTTGTATTAGGTATTGTTACTATTTTCCGAGATCTTTAATAGTAGATTGATAAACAAGGGATAAAAGCGACCTATTTAAGCACGAGATGGTTTGGCGCACGAGCGCAGAGAGGGTGATAATTGTTCGAGTGCGTAAATAGGACTTGGAGGTAAACACTGCTTTTTATTTCGAACTAGCTAACCCGGCAAACTTCGTACCGCCTCAGAAAAAATAAATAAAAAAGCTGAATGATAATTGCAGAATGTTTCAACTTTAGTAAAAAATGTGGTCACAATTTAACCGGAACGAACATCAAACGTTTGACATTCAAAACCAAAAAATTAAAAAATAACTTCACTTTTAAATTTAATTTGATTTCTGAACGGCTTTTAAATTTAATTGATTTCTAAACGATGGGACGAACATCAAATGTTCGACAGGTAGGAATAGTTTCTAAGGGAAAGCTAAATTGTTATTTCTCTCTGTCTGAATGTTTTTTTTTTGTTTTTATTAAAGTGGATTCGAGAATGGCTTAAAATAACTATTGGTCCCGGTAAATGTCGCTGCAATCGGGTTCTAAATTTTTATTTCTAAGGGCAAGACAACGTCTGCAGGTACAGCTAGTATTAAAATAAAAGTAGCAGATTGGCTGATACGTGTAGCATTTCATACGATTGATGAATATTTTAATTTTGAACAGATGGATAATAAGAACGTAATATAATTACTAACGAACGTAATAGAACTAAATTATATAAAATTGTTAATGACATTATCTTAATTTAATTGTTTTATGAATAATATATAACTGAAAGAGACATAAAATAAATTGTATATTAAATATTTGTTGTAATTACAAGAGCAACATAATCAGTAACATGATCATAATATCTATCTGTAGTCATAAGGACTACAAACGGCTTGTAAACAAAACTACAAAAAAAATTGTATGCCTGTCAACGCGAAACATGTAACTTGACACTTAGCATGACGTCTGCAACAATGTCCATGTTTCAAACAAATAAATTACTTTGACTTTGTTTTTTAATGGGGGAAAGAGGGGGGAATTTCGACACATTCATTATTGTTGCACTAGTATCAGCAAATCACTCAGACTCAGAGTCTAGGTGAACAAACGTGTGAAATGAAGTGAAACATTTTTTTTTTAATTTGTACACGTAAACTTATACGTGTGGTTTGCGTCTGTGTGGGTGGGTAATAGTAATGTATCCACTCGACACTTTCCACCTTTATCAGTACTAATTCTTTAATTGTAAGTTCTCGTCGTTTTCTCGTCGTCGTATTCCAAAATAAGCGTCCTTTAGCCGACTTCACGCTAAGATTTCGGGACTCGGTCTACCTATTTTGTTCGTCTGAGGCAAAGTATTAAACAAAAGAATACTAGAAATTGAATATATTGAATTCTATTACTAATCAAAATATACAATTACCAACATATTTACAATACTTTCATGGTAAAACAATACACAGCGTTATTGCTTGAAGCGATTGCTTCTTTAACTGAAAGGACTTTTTTAGCTAATCTGATGGGGTATACAGGTAGTGTAGAGATGTTTTTATATTTGTGTAAAATAGGAAAAAGCTAATAAAAACGAATATATATAGTTGAAAAGACGAGGCATAACAATCTAAAATAAAGGCGCCAGCATATTTTCTAGTAACTATACCGCATGAATACAGAGTTAAAGTTATTGCAGCTATATTTTCAGCAGGCGCTGCAGAAATATTGCTGAGCTTGTTGTGAGGGTGAAAACGTAATGAAACTTAAACTCTGTTTGATTTGTCTTTAATATAAATCTAAAACATTATTTCAGACATAGTTTTGTCAATTGCCATTTGGATTCCTTATTCTTTGTTAGTATTTTTAGTATTAACATTTTATAATATTTCCATAAAACGTATATTTATTTCATTCGAGTTCGGCTTGGAGAAGCATAGTTATTTTATCTTCGCTGTGTAAATATTGTTTATAGTTATACTTTAGATGATAAGTAAAAAAAACAAATATGTCTACAATGTAGATATTTTACCTACTTTAATTTTTACATACAATAAACAATTAAGAGCTAGATTTTAATATGTGTATTTGCAATTATCAAATAATTGAAGTTTGTTTCTAAATATGTATGTTTGTTTCAGATATACAAAATATCAACACACAGACAGAATATACAACTAAAACAGCTATAACCGAAACAACTATTAATGACCTGAACCACTCCTTAAATGACACATTAAACAGATCGACAAGAAGTCGAAACAATAGTCAAGATGATTTAAATCTAGACAGAGATGATGCACTTAGTGTTAAAGTATTTAAAGATAAACCAGTAGATATTTTAGAAAGTACATCAAAAATAACAATGCCCGTCGAAAGCTATCCCAGTCAAAATTACAGCAAAGTCGATGTAGATAACATAGAAAAAGAAGATGCATCTACAGCTAAATTCCTAAAATACAAACCAGTTAAACCTTTAGAAAGTGCATCGAAAGTAATAATGCCTATCAAAAGTTATCCTCTCAATGAAATATTAAAAGAATTTAATCGCAAGAACACAACAGAAGGCCTAAAACATCCGGTTGAAAACCTAACCGATAATTTAACAAAGAAGATTCCCAACAGAAGTGTGTATAGGAAATCAAATATAAGAGCACACGTACAATACGATGAAGTTACAGGTGAAGTGATGAGTGGTGATCACCCCTGTCACAGACAATGTGAAGAAGGTGAAGAACCGATGGTCTGCTATTATCATTTTAATTTGGAATGGTATCAAACTATGAGCAAGGCATGTTACGATTGTCCGTATAATGCCTCAGATTGCTTACGACCTGACTGCATACCAGCTGATGGGATGAACAGACCTTTGAATGTCGTTAATAGGAAAATGCCTGGACCTGCTATTGAGGTGAGTAAACACTTTATAAAGCTAGATAGACATATATTTTGCATCATCAAGCCAAGAACAAACCGGTACAAAACTAAATATATCCTAATATAAATGTATTAAAGTGTGTATATTTGTGTAATTATTATTTGTTTCTAGTTTATGGTCCTTGATAATGAATTGAGTTTAATTAAGATTAAGAATGTTTAAAGACTAGAGTATAGGATATCTTTTGATTTATAAAGTAAACGTGGGCAAAACCGCGTCCAAACAATGCTTTTTACTCCGTTCAAAAATCCATAAAGAGGTTTAGTATTATTATTAAAATCTTGAAGGGAAAGCTCTAATTTAACTTATGACTACGATGTTTTAAATAAAGACGCACTAACGCCTACCATTTTTGCACAAAAACAGCAACATTAAACTATACTCATATTCTATTATAAGGTTATACATACATTTATACAAGACGCGAAGAGAAAAAAGCACGTAAGAGAAAATACAACTTCCCTATGGTAAGAGAGAGAAGATATGTTATATTTTGTATACCATATCTCATATAACGTGATGTTTAATGCAGACAAAGTGGACATTGGATTTTTGACGTGTTTCTTTCAGTGTCAAATGATAAAAAAAACATTTGTTTTAAAATATTCATTTACAGTATTTGTACTGAATGAATATTGTGTGTACTTCAAAGTCTAACGAATATAATAGGTAGAGCAAGACTAGAGCTCTCAGCGTGCAGCCGGCTAAAGGAAGCCAATTTTAGAATAGGAAGCCGATTGGATCGTCGTGCCTTACTTATTATTAAATATTCAAATTATATATATATATATATATATATACATACATACATACATACATAACTTCACGCCAGCTCCCTTGCGGGGTAGGCACGAACAACAGAGCGCCATTTAGGCCCATTCTTACACACCTCACTTGCTTCTTTGACATTCATAACTCTTGTCATGCACACTCGTCTGTTCTTAAGGCTCCTGACATCACCCTCCGCTAGTACACGATCAATTTGATCATGGAAGGTGTGGGATTATTATATATATATATATAATAATCCCTATTTCCTTTGGTCACGCCATCACGCGTGAACGACTGGACCGAAAATTGCGCGGTAAATTAGAAAATTTAACAATACTTAACCACCATATAAAATTATTTCTAATCTAACCTTAGCGCTTTGGACAACATTTTTTTTAATGTAACCTTAAGACGTTTGGCATAGAATTGATAGAATGCCTGCTGCAAATATCGTCAAAGAGGGTGTAAAAAAAACTGAATATCGTTTAAAACAGATGATTCGGTCGGAGTCATTTCATTGATAAAATACATGTAAAATAATTAATTTAGCTGTAATCGGGTTCAAATATTTAGGTGAAATTATTTTTGTGTGTGTTCAAGTGGGTCCCGGAATTGTTAAGATTATAGATCTACCGGTAGGTGGCACCGCTAAAGTCTTCCTAAACGATGGGACCTATTTTGATGATTTTTTTGTTTTTATTAAAGTGGATTCGAGAATGGTTTAAATTAACTATTGGTCCCGGTAAATGTCGCTGCAATCGGGTTCTAAATTTTTATTTCTAAGGGCAGGACAACGTCTGCCGGGTACAGCTAGTTACGGATAAAGATGGAGTAGCTTCCAGTGGATACATTACTGTTAACCACATAGACGCAAACCACATGCATACTATATAACTTTACGTACCTAAGTTTAAAGCAATTAGTCCCAGGCGGCAGAACAGCGCTAGTCCTTCTTGGCTAGCATTGTACTGAGACTGGGTCCAATTTAGGACTTACTTATTTCTATTGTCTTTTTATATACTTTATCTTTTTTTGGCCTGAATAAAATCATTTCATTTATACTTTTTTTTTATTCGTTCGTCTAAGACTTCCGAACTATTTGCGTCGTCTATTTAGGCCACAAACCTAAAAAGATTTGATTTTGAATCGTACAGCTACGAAGCAGGGTGATGCATGACTAAGTAAAAATGCCAGTGAATTACCTTAATTTAATGTTGCTATAATGAAATGCAGTAAAACGTGTCTACATTTAAAACTATCTCAGCCTTATGTCAGAACCAAGACAGAATTAGACACAACTTTTCAATTTATCGCTTTTTTTTCTAAAGAAGATTGAAATGGATATCTTCCCTGCAGGAACCGCGAGGATTATCCAATTTCCTGAAAGTTAAAACTTACAGCGCTTCTCTTGTGCGACTTGGCAGGTAGTTTTTGTAAAGAAAAACTTTTACTGTTAGAACTGCTACGTTTATTTAGTGCTCTTATATACGAAGTCTTATAAAGTAATTTTTAACTTTTCTTGTTTTTTAATAATAATATGCTTTAATGTAGGAGTACGCGGCATCCCTCGACTTAATGTAAATACTGTAGAGAAAATTGAGGACCAGCCGCTGGGAGTCCCACACTCCCTCTTAAGAAATATCCATGGCCAACGATTTATTTTCTTTTTAACGTTTGTACGCCCATCAAGTTACACATTTTTGATAGTAAATTTCACATGTCACAATTGTCATACTTCATTGTGCAAAGCGACGTAGCAGTGCCGTTCTATGAGTCATCTATACTAATATTATAAAGAGAAAATATTTGTATTTTTGCGTTTTGTATATTTATTGTAACGAATAAACTCAATAACTACTAGACCGATTTCAAAAATTCTTTCACCATTCGAATGCTTTTTTTTTAAGGCGGGGGAAATCCTATTTACGCACAATACTGGGTCCTTTGCAAGGGATTAGACCATAGTTGATCACGAAGGCTTTCCCCTTTGATAAGGGGCAATTCGAACAATAATCAAGCCAGCTTGTGTGGAGACTCAGAGAAGTTGCACGGGCAACAACCACTACCCACTAAAACCACCCTCCTCCCATATGCCCCGCGCTTTTTATGTAGGAAAGGCTGAGACTTAGAACGTAGTTGCGCCCAATCCGATCCAGCGCAGAAAGTGCCTGAATGTGCCCCGGGAATCAGAACACATTCACTTCGTCAGCGGGGGTGATGAATCATTTGCTCCCTTGATAGCTAAAGGCCCCCCGAAGTCATGCGCATACCTGCGTCTCCGGACCATTCGAATGCTACATTAACCCTGATTAATATAGGCTATATAAAAAAAAATTAGGGATCCTTGTTAAAACTTCAGCAATGTAATCCATCAATCTAAACAAAATACTTGCGCTGGAATCGGGTTCTACAATTTTGATGAAATTTTATGTGTGTGTTTGAGTGGGTCCCGGGATGGTTTAGATTCACAATTAGACGCGGTAGGTGGCGCTGGAATCAAGTTCTAGATTTTTATTTTTTTAGGGCATGACAATGTCTACCGAGACCGCTAGTATTAGACTAGCGGTCTCGGTAAGTATAGACAATAAACTGTCGTCATCATATCTAAATGTAATCGGTTTAATTTAATTTATTTCGTTTTAATTAAAATAAAAAAAAACAGCATTTATTTAGATTCAAATTTTATACTTGCTTTTATTTCACTTAAGGTGTGAAAGCATTGCAATCAAATAGACAAACATGCATTCGGATTTAAAATATTAGTTAGGATTTGTAGATCAGTGAATACTATGAGAAAGTAGGGGTTATCTAAACGGAGTTCGCTAGCAGGATCGCGCGACTTCATTTTTGAAATTATATTTTTTATTCCATAAATGTGGTATTAAAAAATACCTCATTAATATTACCATCTAATCCAAATAGACTAATAAATAATTCAAATATAACCTAAATTAGCTAGAAGTATTCACACTAAGAAAGTATCCATTAGCACTTTTCTTATTGTCTCTATTAAGGGGAAGACCCTTTGTTCATGTGTTCTTTATTAAGCTAGCACAGTACACTACACTTTAGTTATGTTTATAACACTAGTTCTAATATTCTGCAAATGCCTATCTATCTATAATATTTAAAAAATCTAAACATGTCGTCTCTGCATATTGAAGCTAATTTAAAAAAGTCAACTGGAATAGACTATATAAGCGAGGGAGAACACGATGCATTTTTTTTAGATTGGTTATCTGTTTGTCGGTTTGTTCGGTATTCACGTAAAAACTACTTTTCGTTGATCGACAGCTAATTCTTAAACTTAAAATCAGCGCTACTTTTTATCCCAGGAAGCCAACGGGAATTTTCCCGGGAGCGGTTTGTAGTTTTTCAGGCGCATACAAATTAGCTTATTCCGACACAGGTTTCACTAAAACGATAGCTTACATTCTTTATTAAATGCTGCGGTATCGGGAATCCCGCGGGAATTTTCCCGGGAATGGTATAAATTACTAAGATTGCAGATAGATATTCGATGAATTCGATACGATGTCACTAGAACGATAGCGAAGTCCTTTTTCAAATGATTCGATACTATATATTGCGGAAATCCCGCGGGAATTTTCCCGGGAGTGTTTTAAAGTGTACATAAAAATTAGTTGATTCCGATCCAATTGATACTAAAACAATATAATCCGGGACTTTTTATATTTCCCGGGATTTCCTAACTTCGAAACCACGTGATATTAGGACTTGCTTAATATGACAGTTTCTATATTTATTACACGTCTTAAGTAGAACAGACGTAGTGTATGCCTTTAGTAACATTTCTTATTCCGGGTGTTTACGGGAATTTCTGTTAACGGTTTCATTTCTGCTATAATAGCCATGGAATCCTAAAAAGGCTTAGGAGGGATTTAGAAGTCTCTGAGTTATTACTGAAAGTTCTGAAAGAAAAGCAATAATACAAAATATCTTACTGTGTTCAGAACATAATTGCTACATAAAATTTAGTTGTTCAACTAAAAGTTGCTTGAATATAACACATTTTTCGATCCGAAAATTATTTCGTACAGAGTTAAAAATTTGAAAGTGCAGTCTGGAATTCTCCAACCATTTAAGTCTTAATTGTAAGTGTTGAAGTTTTTAAGTCTATCCAAGAGTTGGAAAGTTGTATTAAAATTTTGTAATTATTGTGGTTCGGATACTGTCTAATGCTACTGCTTCATCTGGGATTGTGTTATAGTTATTGCCGATTTAACGCAGATTTAGTAATGCGTTATATTTGATGCGATATTGTTATTAATTGATAATGACGTTAAATATTGAGATATAACTTATGTATGTAAACTAATGTAGCTATTCGTTAACGGCGTTGTTAAGGTGGATTCCTGGTCTGGGAGAGCTATTTCTATGTACAATAATTAAAACAACATTTGGATAAAATTAACTAATACCGTGCCAAACCGAAAGTAGACATGTCTGTAAAAAATATACATAAAGAACTACATACTAATAAGGATCTTTACAGATAGGCGTTATTTTTAACGCTATCAATAAGACGCGTTTGGCCACAGTCAATAACTATAACATTATTGTGGGACTTAACTGTGAAGTCCAAGCATATTAATATGTATTTTAAGAAGTGAAATTTCTTTGTAGTCGTTGTGATTTGAAACTCGATGAAACGAAAAAGCGACATTAAAAAGAGATAACAAGTCTATAGGACTAAGCCTGCGAGAAAATGAGATATGAGTTTTACATTGTGCTGTACAGATTTGATAGTCAATAAGACCGATGATTAAACATTGGTCCAATTTGATCTGAAATAAAACTGATAATAATATTTTGTTGACTAAAACCGTGTAAAATTGAAAGTGATACTTAAGAAGTTTATTTTGAATTATAATATGTTGACGGATGGAAGCTAACACGACAGATAGACCGAGCCCTGTGCTTTCTTGAGTGAAGCCGGCTATAGGAAGCCGATTATGAAATAGGCAACCGACCGCGCCGCTGTGCGTAACGAGATTTTAGTATTAATTAATTGAATTAGTACGAACAATTTCCAGTCGATACATTATTATTTCCCACATAGATGCAAGCCACGTGTACTACATAAGTCTACGCACACAAGTTTTAAAAAATACTTCACGTTGTTTGACGCCTGTATTCTCACCTAGGCTCCGTCTATACTTTTATTCAATTGTCTGAGAATGAAAATTATATTTTCAAGCCTTTGACAATACGTTGAAAAAATAACTTAATATTAATTCTTTTTCAAAATAATGCTTACAATGAAACAAAAACACTCTTGGTTTTAACAAAAGCGATTATGTTAACGTGTAAATGAAAACCGAGAAATGTTTTTAATTCTTTCTAGCCTTTTGTCAATTGTTTAAGTTTTAATAGGGCACTTATAAGCTTTGTTTTTTGTTGTTGTTGGTTGTTGATGAAATTTCATATTGCAGGTCTGCCAACATGACCGCGTGATAGTCGACGTGGAGAACGACTTGATGACAGAAGGCACCACTGTGCATTGGCACGGTCAGCACCAGAAAGGCACACCGTACATGGACGGGACGCCTTACATCACGCAGTGCCCTATCTTACCTGAGTCTACTTTTAGGTATGTTTACAATATAATGCAAGTGTAATCTAATATTATTAGATGGTATGGCAGTTGCCAGTCTAGCTAGTTATTACATCAGTTACATGAACCGTGTTATAGCTAGACTGGCCGATAACCGCGTAAGAAGTGCGACGCAAATCACGAATTCGCGTAAGACAGGATGTAAAAGTACATAAGGAGTTATTTACATCAAGAAACTCTGAAATAAACACTCCAAAAAATTAAATAAAAAATATTTAATATCGATGCGGTTGAAATATCCCAAAAATCAATAAAAAATTTGAAAACTTCGGTTACCCTTTTATGTAGTCCAACTAAATTTTTCTTTTGAATGTCACTTTCCTGGTCAGCCTGTATAAATGGTTTATTTCAGGTACCAATTCAATGCAACTCTCCCGGGAACCCATTTCTGGCACTCCCATTCCGGAATGCAGCGAGCGGACGGTGCGGCTGGCGCTTTTGTAGTGAGACAACCCAAGTCCCAAGATCCTCATGGGAAACTTTATGATTACGACAGGTAAACCAAAAATTACGTCTTAACGGATTTAGTTAAACAAATTTTCATTGATAAACATTTTTTAAGCTCTACTATAATTTGTTTAGAATTTGTCACTTCATAGCTTAAAAGTTAAAGAGGACACATAATTTTTACGACTTTAGAATCGAATATTTATCTCCTTTTGATGTTTAACCGACTTCAAAAAAAGGAGGAGGTTCTCAGTTCGTCGGAATTTTTTTTTTATGTATGTTCACCGATTACTCTGAGATTTATAAACCGATTTACGTGATTCTTTTTTAGTTCGATGCGGAATAGGTACCATTTGGTCTTCTAAAAATTTAACATAGTTTGACCCCGTAGTTTTAATTTTATGAACATTTTTTTGTGAAAAATTTTTCCCTTTCGTTCCGTCCTTAGGACCTATATTTTTTGAGGCGCGCGGCCCCTTTCGTAGGCCTACCCATAGCTAGACACTAAAAATTAACAAATAAAATTTCGTTCAATAAAAATTTCGTTTAAAAAAACCGACTTCGAAGACTATAAAGTATAAAATAACTTATTTCTAAAGCTATTTTTAATTATAATATCTTATTTTTTATATATTATATCTTAAAGTCGGTGCTTAGTAATTTTTATGTTTTACTTCACACCGACTTCAAGATGTTTTAGATATAATATATAAAAAATAAGATATTATAATTAAAAATAGCTTTAGAAATAAGTTATTGTATACTTTTTATTTTCTGAAATAAGAAATATCGCTAAAAATCATAATATTGTTCATTATGATTTTTAATACATTTCTAAAGATATATGTACTTCATATCTTTCTTATCAACACCGGAAACCATTTTCATCTCCCGGTTATTTACATTGCTGACACCGCAAATCTTAAATTTTTACACGATTTTCCACGTGTATTTTATACCCCACGATATCATTGAATATTTTATACGCCACTACACTATGTGCATTTTATATGCTATACACATTACACAATTATGTAGTTGCGAATAAAATACGCTTTTTGGCCGAATCTACATAGAGCTCTTCTATCCGTGCAGGAACGGAGAAAGAATAAAATTTCCTGCGGCCGGGCGGCCTGTCGTTAAAGGCGACAAAACGACCTACAGCCAGGTGGTAGGGCATTTGCCCGACTGGATGGCTAAAACCCTCGTCTAAAGTATGTCGCCATAACAACCTTGAGTTGCGTTCCGGCATTAGTGACCAGGTTCCAGTCTCCCTTAAGAGAGCAACAGCGCATTTGTAGCACCTTTGGTTTTGCAAATATCCATAGGCGATGGAACTGCTTTCCATCAAGTGGGTCGTGTCTGCTGAACTCCTGCATTGAAAATATAAAAAAGTCCTAGTTGATTTTAATAAACATAATTGTGACACATTTGGGCCACATTCTACTATAAGCTCACGAAGACCATGCTCATGATCGCGATTTTTCCCGTTTTCCTTGCGGATGATGGAGGATGCGTGATGCCTGTGTCCGAGAATGTTACTTATGGCAAAATCAGCGCTTATTATCTCAACCGGCTATTTTGCTGAGCTAGCACTAATTTAGAACTATACTTAGTAATTGTTATTTTTTTTAAATAGTTTAAGTGGTTTTACATTGTAGTTCTAAATAAATCTTTTCCTTTCTTTGTTTCGGTTACAATCATAAACTCAAGTGGAACGGATTATGGAGCATTTATGTAACTAATACACAAATGTCATTGGTTGATTTGAAAATCACGCTTTTGTCAACGTCTTTATAGAGAATGAATGTTCTGTGGTCAACGCCCACTTCGACCCCATCTCTTCTGAGCTCTGCGTGAGCAAAAATTATGACGTCATTAGTGGCGTTTTCGCAGCGACCATAACGACCATGGTCGCTATGTGGAACAGCTGAAGGAGTATTTAGAGCGTTGTGAGCGATAAGTGAAAAGTGTATATTTGTACATACATAGACAGATAAATGTACGTACACGACGATTATAATTATAAAGGTGCTGTTTTCGCTAAAATGATTACTTATTGAACGAAACAACACGATACGACGATGGCCGGATACACAAATAAGACAAAGCTATATTCAAAACAAAAAAGATATCTACGCTGTTCGATACAAACCCTATTATCTAGATTGAATAGAGGTCAGTCAATGCTATAGTTTAGTGAGATGCCTTCAATTTGTATTTGAATTGGTTCCGTCCCGACTATTTGAAGTCAAGTGCACTTTATGTTGTTTAAACACTGAGTCTGCGTAATATATGCGTCAATACCACTTATATACAGACATTTGATAATTTATAAAATGTTTATTATTACACTTATCTATACCAGTAAATAAAATTAAAGTGTCTGTTTGTATTTTTAAATTAAATATCAAAATTAACGTGAAAAAAGTAACCTATACGATGCGTAATCATAAATGGTTCTTTTTAGAATTTTTGTCTTTGTTCTGAAGTATTAAAATGGAACACATATATACAAAATTGAAAATGAAATTCCTGTTTTAATCACTAAGATTTGTATATATTATGACGTTTTGGAGCCTGTTCAAGACAAATCATCATCAGACTATCTAGCAATGATTGGGTAAACAACACACGTTACAGTAAATTCTAAATTATTTAGATATAGAAGAGCGGCCACTAAAATACTATACTATCGTCTTCCTTTTAAAATATCACAATAAAACAATTTTTATAACTGTTCAAACAATAATTAATAATCTATTTGACTTTTTTAAGTCATAATGCCATAACTTTCTATTTTCGTACAAAATCTAAACGCCTTCAACTATTTAGAAAATAATAAAAAGTTTCACTGTTGACTTAACTTGATATTTTTTATGACACATCATAATATAATAAGCATTTCTTTCTTAAATTTATTTTAAAATTTATGTTGAAATCACAGACAATTCAATTATATTATTATAGCTGTAGAACGTATCGTATACCCAATTGTTATTTTGAACATTTTGAAGGTATTTTCGTCTATAGTAAACTCGAACTGATTGGTTTGCAGAGTTCAGATGCAGATTGCAGATACTTGCCATTTGAAAGTCAGCTTATACATTCGCCAGCAAATTGTACTCCCAAAATTAGGTTTTATTTAGCTTTAGACTTAACGTGGAGGCTTTATATTTAATAGGTATTAATATTTAGGAACTGCTTTTAGGACCCCGTAGATATTTTAGCAAAATCGGAATCTTTACGAAGTTATAACACCCGTTTATCTGTCCATTTGTTCTAGTAGTAGTCACAGTCATTGTTCTCACTAACTACTGAGACTATAATATGAATGATATTTGGTAGGAAATTGTAATCTATACGCTGCTAAGTGTAATCGCAAAGAATACTACAGGTGGCCTCTAAGTTCGTAAATGAGGATTTTTGAAGTGAAACTTCTTTACAATCGTTGTGATTTGAAGCTCGATGAAACGAAAACCCGACACGAAAAAGAGATAAACACATAAATCCATAGGACTAAGCCTGTGAAAGAATGAGATACGAGTTCTACATTGTGCAGCAAATTAGAGAGTCAATAAGACCGATGATTAAAGATAGGTCCAATTTGGACCGAAATTAAACTGATAATAATACTTTTTTAACTAAAACAGTGAAAAATTTAAAGAGATACTTAAGAAGTCTATTTCAAATTATAATATATTGCCGGATGTAGGCCAAAGGAATTAATGAATTAATTAATTAAAGGAATTAATATTAATAAAAGATAGAGAAGAATTATCTGTGACTATATTCTCTGAGGTTTCACTACTACTGTTAAAATGTGTGTGCGTGTGAACTGCACACACACACACACACATTTTTTTATTTTTCAGTATACTATGTACATGAATAACGTTGTAAGAATGATGTGCCTTACTATTTCTTTTAAATCAATAACTGGGGAGGTATTTGCTACGAAATACATAAATATTATGCCGTTTCTTTAACTATTAAATGGTTAAATAGAAAATTCTGAAATAAGGTGCTAGAACTTCAACGATTTAAGTTTTGCGCCTGAAAATAGAAGGGAATTAATATAATAATTTTATTTCTTGCAGATCAGAACATGTAATGATCGTGACCGACTGGATCCATGAGCTATCAGTAGGCATGTTCACTGACCACCATCATTCAATTGGTGATAATAAACCACCCACCCTCCTAATCAACGGTGTTGGTAGATTCAAGGTCTTTAACAACGATACTGTGAAGCCTCTCTACATGCAAGCCGCTCGGTTTAATGTAGAACAGGTTAGTAAAAAATTCTATATTTTGTTGGAGATTTTTGTTTTAATGACGTAACATAATCATCATTTCAGCTATACAATTTCAAAACCTAGCAAGTGCTTTGTGTGCCTTTTGTTTAAAGAGCAGGCGGTACAAGTTACATTGTATCAAATTTTTATCTATTTGCCTCCGGAACATTCATTTCATTTTATATCGCAAACTATTACATTCTCCGTTTATCTGTAAACTATATAAATAACAAAACTTGAGAAAAATGACAATGAGACAAAATAAATAAAATACACAAAAATGACAAAATCACAAAACTTATCCTACTTTCCGGGATAACTCTTACATAAATCTATCCCCAAATCTATCTCATTATCGGAATAAAAAATATCCCTTGGACACCCTCGGTATTAAAATCTATATATATATATATATATATATATATATATATATATATATATATATATATATATATATATATATATATATATATACTGAGTTTCAGCCAATTCGGTCTCATAGTTGTTCCATGAAAACGGAACAGACAGACAGGTTTACTTTAGCATTTATAATATTAATAGGGATAGAAATGAATACTTGTAAATTTTGTCTTTTTATATCTAATTCTATTTGCACCATTTTTATGTATTTCATATATTACTTTATCTTTCATCTCTACACACAAGAGGTTAACTCTTACTATCCATTATCGTCTAAGTGACTATGGAATCCAAAAACCGAATAAAAAATACATGTAAAGTCATGTAGTTATATAGCATTTAGTAGCTTGTCAGGGTTACTTTTATTACCTTGCAAAAGTAAACAACAAATGACATTTTACTTAGCAAAATCATGTACACGCAAGTATACATAAATACCCGTATTACATACAAATTGTAGAACAATAGAAAACTTTTCTTTTGTACCAGACACTGAAATGTTTTTATCTCGAGCTCAAAGCATTATGAACCATAAAAGAAGAATAAGAGGAAAGTTTTATTTTACTTTATAAACAACGTCATGCCGCGGCCGTGCTTGTGTCGATTTATCGATTATTATTTTTAAAATCCATTGAAGATGGTATGAATGTTCCAACAAAAAATTTGATTGTAAAACATCATTTATCGTGTAATACGAAACCCAGGAATGTCAATCCTAGTATTTTTATGTTGCCCTCAATGGTTAGTTTATTTCATACAGTGAGTTTGTTTCAAATAGTGAGTTTATTCCTTACAGTGAGTTTGTTTCACATAGTGAATTTGTTTTATATAGTGAGTTTGTGCTGTAAAACCTTATTTTGAGCCAAGTGCGAACCTTTTATACAGCCACTCTTAAATCGCGGCATAAAATTGTAATGAAAAATTATCAACAATTTTCAACATGATTTCATACTTATAAATTACTTTTCACAAAATTTTTATTTAATTTACATTTTACATAATTTAAAATGTACATAATTTGAGCTAAATATTTCTCATCAGTGACAAAAAAATCTCTTGTATAACAATTTACTGTTAATGTCATAGACAAATTGCTCTAATGTGGAATACTAATTTAAAAACTGAATTCTCTAATAAAAAATATTGAACAAAGGGCTCAGTCTTTTCATTTTAAAGATTTTTCAGCAGTTTGTTTCATATAGTGAGTTTGTTATATACAGTGAGTTTATTCCTTACAGTGACTTTGTTTCAAATAGTTTGTTTCATGTAGTGCCTTTAGTTTACATAATGAGTTAGTTTAATATTATAGTCTGTTATCAATACACAAACTAACCTTCCCACCATAATACATTATTAGTCTTTCAGGAGCACATCATATCTAATTTAGACATTATTTCCAGGGCTACAAGTATCGTTTCCGCGTGATCAACGCAGAGTTCCTGAACTGCCCCATAGAAATGTCAGTGGATGGGCATAACATAACAGTTATTGCTTCAGATGGACACGACTTGGAACCTATTACTGGTAAGTGCTCATTAAAGAAAAGTATTGTCATATTGTCTTTGGATATATAGGAAGCAGTTGAAAGTTTTTTACAACTAACTTGAACTTAAGGTTAGTTTACACAGTGCGAGCTAGCGTACGAGTCAGCCTGTCGAGTAGCTGCACTGCTGTAACTCGCACTGTTTGCACGTAGTTTGCGAGTAACTCGTACGTGCGAGTTGGACAGCACCTCGTATCCCAGTTACTTCACCATTTTTTTGTTTTCACTCGCCTGCTCGCCCGGGAGCAACTCGCACATGACAGCAACTCGGTCATGACTCGCATCGTTTGTACACGTCAATATTAATCAATATTTAATCCAAAGTCTTTTCTTTGTCTCCTTTTATTTTGAAGTTTTATTGCATCGGTGGTGCCAACACCACCGTTGCAATTCACTAACAAATATCTCGCCATGGCAACGACAATGACATGGCAGCCACAATTTTAACGTGTTACTCTCATACTTAGTTCCACCTTCGCTTTGCTAGATGGCGGTACGGCTATCATAAGGTATTTTTATGTAAAAATCATGCTCGACATTTGTAAGAATTGTAACATGATGATGTACATATTATTTTTCAATGCGAGCGAAGCCGCGGTCAAATATAGTATTGTCATCGAAGTTATTCTATAGTATTTTAAATTTTCGCGTCTGGTATATACATATACGTTTAACGGTTTTAAGTGCGGTATTTTATTTGATTTTTATTCATACTACTGAAGATTTTCTTGCACTGTTTCTTCTTTTCGAGCGACAACACTTTGCAAAGCGGTGGTAAATTATATTAGGCTCCTTTAGAGTAAATAATAGCCATAAAAAATAAACAAAATGAACAAGTTGGCGGTCGGCTAAATAAAAACTTTAAGAGAAAGAAAGA
This sequence comes from Dendrolimus kikuchii, assembly GCA_019925095.2. Lineage (NCBI taxonomy): Eukaryota > Metazoa > Arthropoda > Insecta > Lepidoptera > Lasiocampidae > Dendrolimus > Dendrolimus kikuchii. Next base: position 9,804,153 of record CM034409.1, read on the forward strand.
AAATTATTTTATTCAGGACAAATTACAACAGATACAGTATAATTGCTAATTATTTGAAAAACCAAAGTATCATATTTTTTTTCCTTAAAAGGGGCATCAGTCTTGCATAATGCTGGTCTGTTAAAACTAGCGCTGATCTTCCACTGACTGATACTTAATATTTTCGTCTTCCGTGATCACGGCTACTGAAAAGTGGCCGAAACATTGGAATAAAAATCTAAGAAAACGCCGCGCTTTAAACCTTTAATTTTATTAAAATTATTCTACATAATAAAGATTTTAAATACAAAAACTTGATCCATATTACAGTAGTAGATATTGCCTGTACGTATAAATATGCATTCTTTTCATTATGAATTCCGGTCCTGTGTTTGCCCTTGAGACGACCGGTCGCTCTTCAAAAGTAGGTAACAAATGTACCTTATATTAGAGCTACAAAGACAGTTTAGGCTAAACAACGAAAGGCTAGAATTGTGTTGAATGCTAATTCGTTTGAAAGGTTCATTTCACGTAAGTACGATGACAAGTAAAGCGGCTTTATTCTCGACATCTTAAAAGTGTTTTCTAAAAATCTCTAAATAATTTTCAAGAAAAAAGGCTTGGTCTATTAAAAACAATTTACACTATTCCACGGAGAGGATTAATTGCCAAATTTTTCATCATTTGGAATCTTAAAAAATATTTAATCGAAAATGTTTTAAAAACTACACAATGGATCTTGTGCCTGGAATCCCAGTTTAAATAACCAGGATTTTTAAAAAATAATAAATAGGTTTGCGTTTGACCACGATCACGTCCAAGGACGATGATGCGGTCGAAGATGGAGCACGCTTACTTTAAGTCTCGTGTGAATAGGAACTATTCAGACTTGAAGACACCCGGAGTGTACTTTTCGGGAAACACGGACTCTGGCAGTGCATTCCACAACTCTGCTGTACGTAGAAGGAACGTAGAGGTGAAACGTTTAGTTCGCACTGGTAGCGTTTCCACTGTGAAACGATGTATGTCGTAGACCAGAGCGCCTTGTGGTCCGAAGATGAAATGGTGTGAGGAGGGATCACATCGAATAGTTCAACCGCACACTCTCCGAAATGATTCCTATAAAATGCTCTAGGCTTCGAGCCTTGTATTGACAAGTTGGTACCAATCAATGTCTTGGCTCTTCTCTCAATTGACTCTAGCGCTTCAACCTGGTATTTAGCTGAGCCGTCCCAAAGGTGAGAACAGTACTCAATTCCATTCCATTCGTGACACCTTTGCCTCTACTGCTAAGAAATAGACACGTTAGCTCACCCCAGTCAATAGTTTTTTGCAATGTTGCTGGGTCAGTTGCTATGTTTACACAGGCGTAGACACAAATACTTAAATGTAATTTAGAATTTTATACTCACCATTGATACAGCTTTTGCCCCTTTTCATATTGTTATTATATTAATACTCATCGAGAAAATTCAAGTGTTGAAAATGTTCGTCCCCGAGATTACACGAGGGGAAAGGAGAAAGATAAACATATACACTAACAAATAGAAAGAGAAGAAGTGTAGTAAACAACCTACAGCCAGATGGTAGGGTATTTGCCCGTCAGAATCGGTATCACCCTTGGTCTAGAGCATTCCGGCATAACAACCTTGAGTTGTGTTCCGGCTTTAGAGACCCAGTTCCAGTCTCACTTTAGACAGCGGCAGCATATTGGTAGTATGGTAATACCGTACAGAGTACAGATCACACCTCTGGTGTCACAAATGTCCATAGGCGATGGTAAATGCTTTCCATCAGGTGGACCGTCTGCCTGTCTGCTGAACTCACGCAATAATTTTTTTTTTTTTTTATGTCATAGTGCATGTTGTATGCGTGGCCGCATACACGTCAGAATTTAAAAAGCTATAGGGGAGACAATGACGGCCTCCGTGGTTGAGCGAGTGATAACACAAGAATAACTTGCTTAGCTACCGATTATTTATTTATTTATTTAATTCTCACGCTTGGTAACTTTGGAAGGACATAGAAAAATAAAACTTCAATATTCGTTTAAATGGCCACGAATTCCAAAAAGCACTAATTTATATAGCTTTATTAATAGATTTTATTAATATTACTGCAGAGCAATTGTGATATAGAGAGGGATGTAAGGAGAAGAATAAATGTATCATGGCTAAAGTGGAGACAGGTAACCGGTGTGACGTGCAACAAACTAATGCCACTGAAACTAAAAGGTCAAATATATAAGTCTGTCATACGACCAGTCATGCTATACGGGTCCGAATGTTGGGCCACTAAAGTGATAAACCACAAACGTCTCCACACAGCTGAAATGAGAATGTTGAGATGGATGTGTGGTGTTCAAGAATGGATAAGGTGAAAAATGAGTACATAAGGGGATCTTTGAAAGTTACACGCGTGACTGAAAAATTGAGAGGAAGAAGACTAAGTTGGTATGGGCATATTATGAGGAGGGATGAAAGTCACGTGACAAAAAGAATGTTAAACTACGAGATGGATGGGTACAGATGTAAAGGTAGACCAAAAAAAAGAGGGATGGATTGTGTGAAGGATGATATGTTGATTTGTGGTGTGTCAGAAGATGTATGTCAGAATAGAGGAGTGTGGAAGGAAAATACATATTGTGCCGACCCCAATTATTTGGGATATGGTGAAAGAAAAGAGAGAGATTAATATTAATCGGAGATTACGTAAGTGTTGAGCCCAAAATAGCTCTTCTTATAAATCTAGTGAACCAGACCATTGTATCCATATATTTATGTCTCGCTGAGTCGGTACAAAGTCTGTACAATTTATTCAGGGTTCAGTTTATTAGGCGCCTCGAACTAATTAATTCCTTACGCGTTTTGGAAGATAAGGGCATTTGTTAGTTTCTTTAATCTTGTTGTTTTACCTAAGACAGTGTCTAGGAGATAATGTTACGCGAATTCTTGTTATTACGGGAATTTATTATTTTTAATGCACTTCATGATTTTTATATCAAGCCAAGGTGATACGTGTATCAGCGTTTTTGGTCATTCAACCCCTAAGGTGGTGAAAAGGGGGATGAAAGTTTCCTTGAAAATCAGTAACTTTCAAAGAAGCACTAAATTTTATATACCTGCTTCTGGTTAGAAATAAAAGCATACGTATATCGGCGTTTTTGAAAATTCTACCCCTAAGCTAATAAGAAAGGGGGTAACGTTTTATCGTTTTTTGACTACTCAAACTATGACTATTTTTAATCTACGCGGGCGAAGCCGCGGGCAACAGCTAGTAAAATATGTACCGATTATGACTTAATTATATGATCTAAGTGTCTTTGCTTGCTACAGTGGGAAATTAAACTCGGACATCAACTTAAAATAGCGCATCAAAACTAGTTAAACTTAAACATCTTTTAAAGATACTAGCTAAACTCGACTAAGGTTTGCTGTGGCACAGTCTGACATTAATTTTATTAAGGAAGTCAATCCCTTGACTACTTTTCGATTTTTGCGCACACAAACACATGGAAGCTGAATTTTTATATATAGAATAAAAAGTATATAAAACATTCTACTAAAACGCCACGTCATATAAAAATTCCAAATCAATGCATTGATTATTCTTCGAGTTTTGCGGATAAAACTGTATGAAAACTGTTTTTTTATATAAAGACTAGCTGTCTCGGCAGACATTGTCATGCCCTAAAAAAATAAAAATCTAGAACTCGATTGCAGCGTCACCTACCGGGTCCAATTGTGAATCTAAACTATCCTCGAATCCACTTGAACACACAAAAAAATTCATTCAAATCGGTCCAGCCGTTTCAGAGAAGTTCACTGTCAACACACGTACAGAAGAATTATATATATAAAGATAAGGCCACGACACACCTTCCATGATCAAAATGATCGTGTACTAGCAGAAGGTGATGTCAGGAGCCTTAAGAACAGACGAGCGTGCATGACAAGAGCTATGAATGTTAAAGAAGCAAGTGAGGTGTGTAAGAATAAGCCTGAATGGTGCTCTGTTGTTCGTGCCTACCCCGCAAGGGAACTGGCGTGAAGTTATGTATGTATGTATGTATGTAAGATAAGGTTAGAAAAGTTAAAACGCTTGAATTGTAGCCTCTACAAAGATCAAAATGACTCTTTGGTTCTTTGGGTGCTCAGAGGGCTGGTACCTCGGACAATGGCGTATGGCGATCCAGCGAGTTAACGTAGCTAGCCTTCTAGAAACCTTAGCCATTGACTTCGAGGACCTAGATTCAGTATTCTATAATCTACTAGATTACAAATAGAATTAGAATATATGTACATAACTTCCCTTCATTGTGCTAATTTAATGTATAGCAAAAAACGCAATAAAATATAACCACATACGTTTGAAACAAACGCACAAAAATCTTATAATATTTTAGAACTCAACCAGAAACTATTGAATACAAGTACAAAATTTTTAATCTTGACCCGAGATTCTCGTTCGACCGTCCGACGAACACTTGCCATAGCCGACCAAGTTTTCCAATTTCCTACGATCGAAAAATTTCAAATTATTGGAAAATTCTCATTCCACCCTCATAGGCATTGCTCTGATATTGAAATGTTGCTCGTTATTGCGTGTCTAGAATTTTAATGTATTAAATTAAATATCTTAAGGCTTGTAGCAATGCCTACGTCCTTGAAGATTTTCGGTACTGATTTTTCGGGCGATAGTAGTTTTTCAGATGTGTTATTATTTATACATTATTTTATTATTATCTATATTATAAAATTATAAACATGCCGTGTCTGTACATTGAAGATATTTAAAAAACCAACTGGAATAGAATATATAAACGATGGAGAATATGATGCATTTTTTTTTAGATTTCGTGTTTGTTTGTCGGTTTGTCTGTGATTCGGGATTCACGTACAAACTACTAGGCCGATTTAGATGCGGTTTTCATTGATCGACAGCAAATTCTTAGACTTAAAATCTGCGTTACTATTTATCCTGGGTATCCCACGGGAATTTTGCTGTGAATGATTTAAAATTGCTAAACTTAAAAAAATCTAATTCTAGCGCGACTTTTTCACAGATCGATAGAAAATGTTATATAATTAAATGTGTAATTTTTTTATCCTGGCAATCCCGCGGGTATATTCTCAATTTGTAGTTATTCGGGTGCATAAAAATTAGCTTATTCCAATACAGTTTTCAATAAAACAATACTTTACGTTCTTTTTCAAATGTAGCGTTACTTTTTATCTTGGAAATCCCGCGGGATTTTCAAGTCCAGCTTCAACAAAATCGCGGGCATATCCTAGTGTAATATAATATTATTTTTATTACGAAGCTGGCGAATTGGTAGAGAGCCCAGCCCATGGAAAGCGGCCACCGTCGCCTACAGGCGTTCGCAATACCAGTGGCAAAGCCTGCCTTTAGAGTGGGTTAAAGAGGATGAGATATGGGACTGAGATAGAGGGTCAGACAGGACAAATGGAATAGAAGGGATAGGATTAGAATAGAGAGATGGGATATGGAAGATTCGATAAAGGGATGAAGAAGTAGGTCATCGGAACACTCACTCATCGCACGAAACATGATTAGCTCAAGGCTACCCGTTTCACGCCGATGTTCTGTGAGAGCGTGGTATCACACAAATCGAGCCGGCTCTAAGAGCTGTAATTAAGATAGTGATTCCAGCATGGCTCTACCACGTCAAAAATAGAAATATTCATGTAGTAGTAACTTAAATAAATTAAAAAATGTGTGTGTGTAATTCACACACGGCAGAAGTGAAACTTCAGAAAAGTAGCCTACGAGAGAATGAGATAAATATAAAGTATCAGGAGTATTACGATAATTATAAAGTTTATCAGTTTTATAATATTTTCACCAAGCTCAAAAATTGATTTTACATTTTAGTGCAAAATATTACATTTCATATATTATTCAGATTCCAAGTTTTCATTTTAAACAAATGATACGAGAGGCTTATGATAACTAAAATAGGAAACAAATGCTAGTTTCAATTTTATTTATGAACTTCAAAATATTTTTCCAACTCTATCTTTATAACAATTAAATAGTGTTTAAATGATTAAATATCTCTTTTTAGTGTCGCGTTTTTTCGTTTCATCGAGTTTCAAATCACACCGATTCTAAAGAGGTTTTAATAAAAAAAAAATAGTTTCTACTATTCTTTATTTGTCAGAATGCAGTCAATATCAGTTGGTAACAATAATACATTGCTCACTGCATTTTATTATTTTCATATTATGCAAATGCTATCTTTACAGCATTCATTTTACAATTTTAATTATCGTATAACCATCTTAACAATAATAGCTTCGACCCCTGAAAGTCAAATAAAATATGTGCATCACTACAATTTTAATATTATATGACTATCCGCTGTGATAATGTATTTATCTAGTGACTACATTGGCGACTGTGGCGTGGGCAAAAGCCTGCCCGGGAGTTCGGGATACGGCGGCTCCCAACTCTCTTTGATCCCCTCCTCAACATTTGAATATGCAAATTCGAAAATGGGATGACTGCGGGCAAAGCCGGCTAACTAAACAGGGGAGATACTCCCTACCAAAGGAGTTAATGTTAACTTTATTAGCGCTACGTTTTAATATTTCCCGATCGTTGGGAAATTTAACATCGTTATAATACTAACTAATATTATAAATGCGGGTGTTAGCTTGTTAGTTAGTAGTTAAGGCGCGAACGCGTTCTCGCCTTAACTACTGTTATCGATTCATCATAATCAGTAATTACAACACTACGGAATGGCCACATCACTAATATGCCATAGCAATAACACACAAAATCTGTTATCATGACAGTTGCAAAATAGATGTTTTATAATAATTAATAAGTTTGCCAATAAAAAGTCTTCTAAAGTGATTTATATTTCTATAATATTATAGAAAGAAGAAGAAAGAAAGAAAGTATTTAATTTCTAGGAAAACGACAATAGTTTTTGCTTCACGTATTACGTGAAGCAAAAACTTTGTACCCCTTTTTACGAAAATTGCGCAGAAGGAGGAGTATGAATTTTCGCACACTTATAATTTATATGGAGAAGAAGCGACGAATGCTAATATTTTTTTTAAATTATGCATAAAAAAATCATTAAGTCAATAAAAAAATACATTACACACACTATCAAGTATTTGACACACACGCGCATATATACTTATATAAGTACTCTTTTGTTTATTGTTCAAGTGAAAAGAACAGTGTAGCCTTGGCGAAATCTATGATTATAGAAGTATAGTTTTTGACATTACTTATTATGGTCGAATTTTGACCAGAGGCGATCACTAGTATATATAAAACTTAATATAAGTAGAAAAAATAATATTTTGTAGCAGAGTTGCCAAAGCATGCAAAATTTACTGCAATGTGTAATCTATGTCAACGTTTGCTAGCTAAATAAATAAGGAGTACGATCCAGACAGTAACCTGCGGCATAGCCGTGACACAAACTCTGGTCCGCCTATAAACTTGTCAGAATCGCGTCCCGTGACGGCTGGATATGACAAAAAAATTATAACAATCCGTTTCTCCTGTTTGAATACGGCTACGTTCCACTAGTGGCTCACAACGACACGTTCGCGACCGCGATGTTTCCCGTTCCACTTGATTGCAGGCTTTACAATCATAAACTCTAGTGGAACGGTTATTCGACCCACCTCTTGACATGGGTCGTTGTGAGCGTTGTGTGATCAAAAATTATGACGTCATTAGTGACGTTTTCGCCATGACCATAACAACCTCGATCGCCAGGTGGAACGGCTGACGGGGCATTTTGGGCGTTGTGAGCTACTAAGGGAACGCGCTGTACGGGATCATAAATAACCAGAAACCTCGCAGTTTAAAAGTTAATAGATCACCCATCATTCTGAATGTGTTTTCATTTGCAGCGACATCATTAGTGACGTACGCGGGAGAGCGGTTCGACTTTATATTGGAAGCCAGTCAAGAAATTGACAATTACTGGATCAGATTTAGAGGTCTGATGGATTGTGATGAAGTGTAAGTTTGATCTAATATGCTTTACATTCTACAAGCGTTTGTATTTATAGGCTTCATTAATATGAAAAGTAACGTCACTAATTCTTGACCTGAGATAGAGAATATATAAGACTAGCGTGGGTAGACGTTGTTCTGCCCTGAAAAAGAATTAGGTATATCTAGAACCCGATTTCAGCGCCACCTGCCGGTCTAATTGTGAATTTAAATCACCCTGGACACACGCAACTCACATAAAATTTCATTAATATCCTAGAATTCGATTCCAACGCCAAAGATGTTGTTTAGATTGATGGGTTACATTATTGAAGTATTAGTAGGGATCCCTAATTTTTATATAGACTATATTAATCAGGGTTAATGTAGCATTCGAATGGTGACGGTAATGTCTCTCAAAGAGGCCGCCGAACGAGATAGGGAGAGGAGTATTATTGCGCGTACTAATGCGACTCCACGCGGACGCCGGCGGTTGGCTGGCATCCGGAGACGCAGGTATGCGCATTACTTTCCACCCTGAATAATACCGCTTCGGGGGGTCTTTAGCTATCAAGGGAGCAAAGGATTCATCACCCCCGCTGACGAAGTGAATGTGTTCTGATTCCCGGGGTACATTCAGGCACTTTTTGCTCTGGATAGGACTGGGCGTAACTACGTTCTAAGTGTCAGCCTTTCCTACATAAAAAGCGCGGGGCACATGGGAGGAGGGTGGTTTTAGTGGGTAGTGGTTGTTGCCCGTGCAACTTCTCTGAGTCTCTACACAAGCTGGCTTGATTATTGTTTGGATTGCCCCTTATTAAAGTGTAAAGCCTCCATGATTAACTATGGTCTAATCCCTTGCAAAGGACCCAGTATTGTGCGTAAATAGCATCTCCCCCGCTTTAAAAAAAAAAGCATTCGAATGGCGTAATGTTTGAAATCGGTTTAGTAACTTTTGAGTTTATTCGTTAGAAAATCTTTCCTCTTGGTAATATTATAATTTTATATATCTATATATATATAAAAATTAATCGCAAAATGTGTTGGTAAGCGCATAACTCAACAACGCCTGGACCAATTTGGCCAATTCTTTTTTTTAAATGTTCGTTGAAGTCCAAGGATAGTTTTTACGGCGAGAAAAATTCGAATAATTGCCGGGAAAACCCTAAAAACAGCCCTTTTCTTTTTCCCATACAAACGTTTTCTAACTAAAATGTAGAGTCAATTTGAACTTTATTGCTATTCAATAAAGTTCATATTAAATTACAAGCTTTCAATGTTATCTAAGCAATGTAGGTGTGTTCCTAACGCCAAAGAGTCAATTTGCACTTTATTACCGCTGCACAAAGTTCAAATTTAATCATAGATGAGTTTGGGTGCTGTAATAAGTTGTTGATTATTGTAGGTATGTTTATTAAATCCCCATGACTTCCTTTGCAGATCATTATCTCCACTATCCGAGCGAGCCACCCACTTTTTAAATATTTGTCACCTTTAGGTTCCCACTGTCCCTTTAGATTATTTTCCAATCAGGTTTGAACCCTAAGTTCGCCTCTTAGTTTCAAGCCCTCTGGCAGACATCCCAGTCGGGGTTTTTTAGTGGGTCCCAGAAGGGTGGCCAAAGTTCGTGCAAGCGAAGATACTTTGGTCACCCGAGCTGAACCCCACACACCGCCCTATCACCAGGGTGACGGTTCTGTTCAGGAGAATTTTTTGCCCCGGCTATAAAATAGGTAGGAACAAAAAACTGCCACATTCCAAATCTTTTTGACAGAACGAAGTCTGTCGGGTCTTTATTTGTTGTGTATGTTATTGTCAGGAGAAGGTTCTTATGAAAGAAAAAAATAAGAAAATGGCGCGGAAAATTAGAAAATTTACGAATACTTAACCACCATATAAAATTATTTCTAATTTAACCTTAGCGCTTTGGACAATATAAACTTTTTTAATGTAACCTTATGACGTTTGACATAGAATTGACAGAATGCGTGCTACAAATATCGTCAAAAAGAATGTAAAAAAATTGAATATCGTTTATAACAGATGCTTCGGTCGGAGTTATTTTATTGATAAAATACACGATAAATAATTAATTTAGCTGTAATCGGGTTCCAATATTTACGTGAAATTTTTTTGTGTGTGTTCAAATGGGTTCCGGGATGGTATAGATTCAAATTTGAACCAGGTAGATGGCGCTGTAATCGGGTTCCAATATTTAGGTGAAATTATTTTTGTATGTGTTCAAGTGGGTCCCGGGATGGTTAAGATTATAGATCTACCGGTACGTGGAACCGCTAAAGTCATCCTAAACGGTGGGACCTATTTTTATGTTTTTTTTTTGTTTTTATTAAAGTGGATTCGAGAATGGTTTAAATTAACTATTGGTTCCGGTAAATGTCGCTGCAATCGGGTTCTAGATTTTTATTTGTAAAGGCAGGACAACGTCTGCCGGGTACACAGCTAGTATTAGTATAGATATGTACTTTGTGACCCTTTCTATAAGTGTTTGTGTCTATAAGTATACTTCTTTTCATTTGAAAAGAAATGCCACACTATTTTTAGCCAAATTGATACCTTGTGATGTGGAGGAGGTAAAGTTGCTAATAAATTGATGTGTTGTATATGACTTTTTCCTTTGAACTTTGCTCAATCAATTCTTTAAGGCTTGTTCTTCGGCTTTTTCTTTATTGCTGGAGCAGCTATACAGCAGATAGGCTGACGGCTCACCTGAAGGAAACTGGCTATCGTCGCCCATGTTCATTTGCTACAACAGAGATGGTGCCAATGTGCTATCGGCCTAGAAGGGGGGACTAGAACCTGGCCCCTGAACCCGGAACACAACTCTATATTGTTATAGCGGCATTCTCTAGAACTCGTCTGGTATCCATCTAGACAGGCAAATGGCTTACTAGTGAGTTGTTTAGTCGTCTCTTATGACCGGGCAACCCGCTGCCGAAATTAGTATTCTACGTTCTTAACTGTTCTTAAATGGATACATTGTCTTTTATTGTAGGATAGTTTTTACATCCCACCAAAAATCTTCAAGGCATTATTTGCATAATCTGTGAACCTTTTATATAGCCTACCTTTTGGTCTTATATATGCGTCTATTTTTAATTTAATATTATTTGACCACGCGTTGTTCATCCCACATTATAGTATACCTGTACCGCCTCAATCTTCCTTTCAATCTAGTTGGGGGTGTAATTGTTCTTGTCTGATGTTGAGCGAAGAAGTGTTCTAGGATTGAGCACGCTTACTTAGAAGGTACTTATTCACACAGGAATTAAAGACGCCCAGGTTATTTGTATACAGGTATCGACAATTGCTAAAAATCCCCTTGTGGTTGTTGATGATGCATAAGTATAAAGTATAATAATTGTGTTCGAATACAGGTTTACAAGAGCGAAACAAGTCGGCGTATTGCATTACGAAGGTGCTATGGAAGTAGAGCCCCCTGGTGACCCTACGTGGTACGAGCTGCATAATGAAGGATTGGTAAGTTCCTAATCAGGTAGATATAAAATATTTGCTTCCGTAAGTTAGCCTCCGCAAAACTCGAAAAACAATCGATGTGTGTTAAAATGTTTACTTAAGGTTGAGTTAGAATAGTGTTTTTATAATACATACACGCTTGACGCCAGAAAAATTCCCGCGGGATTCCCAGGATAAAAAGTAGCGCAGATTTCAAGTCTAAGAATTTGCTATCGATCAATGAAAAACGCATAAAAATCGGCCTAGTAGTTTTTACGTGAATCCCGAACAAACAGACAAGAAATTAAAAAAAAAATCATCATGTTCTTCTTCGTTTATACTATAGTCTATTTCAGTCGCTTTTTTTAAATAGCTTCAATGTACAGACACGGTATGTTTGGAATTTTATAGTATTATACATAGATATTATTTTCAATGTAATCAATTCCTAGAGCTCTGACGTCATTGCATTAAGTATTCATGCCGAGAACACACTATCTCAAGGTCATACTGTAGCCCTATAAACCGATATCGGCTTAACCGTGTTGCAGGGAAGGGAACTGTACCCTGGTTAGTCGTAAAACCTCAAAGCGACGGAGGTAAAAATGTGTTATGAAATGTTACGTTATCGGCATAAGAAATGCGGGTATAATCTATTTTGAAATTGAAGGTTTACACGTAATTTTGTTTGAATAAAATGTTTTGAATTCAATTATGTATTTGTAAAGGATTGTAATTGTAACAATATGCACATTAGGTCAGAAAACTATCTAAGTGGCGCAAGTTCGAATGCTGGGTGTAACGCAGGCGCCACTTAGGCAGTTTTCTGACCTAATATGTATGCATATTGTTACAATTACCACGTGCTAACAATGGTGAAGGAAAACATCGTGATGAAACCTCCACGTCGAGATAACCTATGTGTCAAACCTGCCAAGCTAAATATATACGTCGCTGCACAATGCTGTAGTTACATCGTGAAATCCGTTTTGAACAAGGGTGGCGAGTTTCTGCTGTTTACTCTAAAATACGGGCTCGAACCCAATGATGGCTTTAATCTATATAAGGCTTATGGATATGAACGCCAATTTACACTATTAAAACTATGTTTTAACGGTTTTAAGTGCGGTATTTTATCTGTATTTTATTTCATTCATTTCATAAACTAGATTACGCTCCCATAAAGTAAATAAAAACCGTAAAATATAATTATAAATACATAATTAAAATGAAAAAGTGTCTTCGCTGATCACAGCTACTGAAATGCGGCTGAAACGTTTAAATAAGAATCAAATAAAGTGCTGCGCTCAAAACAGTTAAAAGTTTTAATGTCTGAATACTGGTTTGTAATAATTATATGTTTTTTTATATTTAAATTATTTTCATAGTATTTGCAGATTAATTGTGATATAGAGAAGAATGTAAGGATAAGAATAAATGTATCATGGCTAAAGTGGAGACAGGTAACCGGTGTGACATGCGACAAATTAATTCCACTGAAACTAAAAGGTCAGATGCATAAAGCCGTCATACGACCGGCCATGTTATACGGGTCCGAATGTTGGGCCACTAAAGTGTTAGACCATAAACGTCTCCGATCAGCTGAGATGAGAATGTTGAGATAGATGTATGGTGTTACAAGAACAGATAAGGTGAGAAATGAGTACATAAGGGGATCTTTGAAAGTTGCTCTCGTGACTGAAACTCGAGAGGAAAAAGACTAAGGTGGTATGGGCATGTAATGAAGAGGGATGAAAGACACGTGATAAAAAATATTAATCTACAAGATTGATGGGTATAAATGTAAAGGTAGGGCAAAAAAGATGGATCGATTTTTTTATTGCCTTCTTCTTCCATTTTGAGGTATGATAAAGGGTTTTCATTTTCTTTTTTTACTTTTATAACTCAAAAACAATAAGGAAAAGGGAATAGGATTCTTTTATTTATTTACATTTCTTTTATTTTCTTTCTTCTTTCATATCTCTTACTTCTCTAATACAAAGTTTTCTACTACTTTCTTTACACTTTTACATTTACTATCTATTACATACTACGTCCTATAAGACTATTTCCTTACTATCTATTTGTCTTATTTTACTATATTTTGTTTTTATATAAACTTTATTGTAGTTATTGTATTTAAATATTGCTATATATTCAAGTATCTATAACCTACATTAGTATATACGAGATATTTCTAGTTTATAGTCAGGTTTTACTGCTATTTTTTATCAACGCTCGCAGTAATATATAATTATATATTTGCAGCGCCATTCACTGGCCTGTTTCTATTTAATACCTTTCTTACAATTCCATTTGTTAAGCTGACGAATTCTTCTCTCAGCTTTTTTCCATGAGCTCCTGAATCCTGTCCTTGGCTACAGTTGTGCGGTGGGTGCACTCAAAGTCGTATCGCTCGAAGATAGATGGATTGTGCGAAGGATATTGTGGTATATCAGAATAGAGGAGTGTGGAAGAAAAAGTCATATTATACTGACAACAAATAATTGGGAGAAAGTGTGTTAAAAACTTCTTTAAATATAATTTGTTGTGGACTGTAATTATTCTAATTATAAAAGAAAACTGCACGTGCGTGACATAATGACGATTTTAATAATATCGGAGGGGAAAAACACAGACAAAAAAACAAAAGAACATCTAATCTAATCACACATCTAATTCTAAATTCAAAATTTTAGTATATTTGGTGGCCAGTATTATGCTGCACCAAATGAATAAAATCTTTTTGTTGGAGATCCCAACTGCATGAAAGAAAAGAGAGAGTATCTAAGGAACTTTTGTTACCTGTTTTTACATAAAACTCTTCATTAAAACCAATATACTACGTGTACCAGTTGCGAAAACTTTAAGAAAATATTATCCAATATATAAATTGATAATCAAAGTAGGAAATTAGTATTAGACGTTCTAGATGTGGGATTGAGTGTATCTAGTGAAATAGGCGTTTAGTGCAGCACCGTTGGGCGCCTGCCAACCACTATCAGCGGACATGGGGTATGAAGATTAGAATAATGTAGCGCGGAATATGAACTTCACTGCTTGATCTGTTGCGTTGTTTATCTAGTGTTGGTAAATCAGTAGGGAAAGGTTGTTTTGAAGTTAAAGTAGTTCAACGCACAGCTGTGGTAAAAGTTAATCGGCAAAACAACACACATTATACAATTATATTCTCTAACTAAGTAAGTTAACACTTATTGTGCACTGATATTATTGATAGCTTTATTTTTGAAGTGAAACTTCTTTAGAATCATTGTGATTTGAAACTCGATGAAACGAAAAAGCGACACTGAAAAGAGATAAACACATAAATCTATAGAACTAAGCCTGCGAGAGAATGAGATAGAATACAATATATTTAATTACTAACTGATGCCCGCGACTTCGTCCGCGTGGTACGGTTTTTTAACTATGTCACGGGAACTCTTTAATTTTTCGAGATCAAAAGTATCCTATATATTGACCAGGGATATAAGCCAGCACCATACAAAATTTAATTTAAATCGGTCTAGTCGTTTCGGATATTAGCCGGTACAAACAGACAGACGAACAGAGAAACAAAAAATCTAAATTCGTTCTATTTCACTTCTTACATCCCCCTGACTCGGTTTTAGCATTTTTTTCATTGTACAGAAATTCGACTTCTACAATTTTATTATATGTATAGATTAATAAACACTATGCTCAAATAGATAGAGTTGGAAATGTTTTGAAGTTTTTCGTTAATACTTCAAATTTAGTGTTTTCAAAGCTTAAATATATTATAATGATGATATAGTATATTAAATGTGACGTCACTAAATTTAGAATCCTCCCACCCCTTGTCACACTTGTGTCAATTCTACTGCGTATGAACTGCACACAGACACATTTTTATTTTGTTTATTTAATTACCATTAAATAGTTATAAAATTAGGTTAACAAAAAATGGGTCGTTTTGGTATAACGCTAAAAGGAATGTTTGCACTGAAAATCAGCGTTCTGTTAGATATATTGTCGGCAGAGCAATAAACTGAGTGCAGACCAGTTTCCGGAAAATACAGCGCACAAATTCTCAAATTCTTATGAGTAACAATATATTTCTTATGGGTCAACAGACAATTTTAACGCTGACTCAAAACGTCCTAGCCAGGGTACATAATGATACTTTTGCGACTGTACTAAGTGACAATCCGTTTAATACTTACGACTTCACACTGATAGAAACAGGTTGATCAGCTGTAACTATTAGCACAGCCTTATAATGATCACGTGGCTAATGTGACAAATTTGTTTACAGCAACTAAATGCGCTGAACAAAGGGGAGGAAGAAGACGAGACGATCAGCGTTGCTGAGATGAGATCGCTTGATGGTTACGACGATAGACTGAAAGAAGTGGCCGACTATCAGTTTTACGTTGCGTATGACTTTTACGCTAAGAACAACTCGCATTTCCACAGATCACCTTATTACGGATATTACCAAGGTAAGAGTTGGAAATCATTCAGCCATGATTTTCATCGTTATTATACTAACGTAAAGTATTATTCCCGGTTCCTTACTTTTATCGAGGGGGTCATTATTGAAATAAGGCGAATAAATCCTGCTGTCTTTCGCACACTGGCTGATTGGACAAAGATTGTGAAATTGACAACAGTCACACAAGATCTCCTGCCCTGTGCATTAATCAAGGCTCGAGTACTGTGGGACTCCGGTAATAGTGCGACTTACTCAATAACTAACCTTTGGTGCTCCTCTAACACTCACTATCCGGGCTATGGGCTCGCTTAAAATGACCATTTTTATTGGTAGCATACTGGATGCGTGAGATTTCAAATTACTCATTAGGCCAAAACAATAAAATTAATATTCTAGACCGTCATATGTAGATTTTAAACTATGAAGTAGTACCCTAAAATTACTTTCAAAGAGAACTATGTTAAACTATATCCGTTGAATAATTTTTGAGAAATAGAGTATTTTCGTAGCCAAATGTCGGAAATGGAGGTCGTTTGTCACGCATTTATCCCATTTATATTTATTAACGTACTTAGAGTTGTACGTATGGTAAATTTAATCCAACTTCCGCGAGATACAGGTTTGCAATTTGAACATTAGAAACCGCTTGGCAGGTCAAATAAACGAATTTATTAGCAATTGAAACGTAGCTTCATTTCCAAAATTAATTGAAAAAGGTAATAGGTAATTTAGCATTCCATTTCAGTGGGTATGCCATTTATTAGATTTATTATTGAAATACGATCCGTTAAAATAAATTTGGATGGATTTTAAAAAATAATTTTTACATCGGAATAAGTATAGTATTTCAATGACTCTACTATAGCTTGTGTTCTTAACTCCTACGCATCAATTACAGTGTTCTTTTACATATGGAATACAAACATATGTTTTTTCGACAACGTTTTTTGAGAATTTTCTAATGGTAACTTCAATTTTGATTTTCAACTATTACTAGTACCACGGATGAATGAAAAGCGACAAGTAAGACACCGCAACTCTTTAAATTTCCTGATGACTGATTTGATGATTATTTAATGTAATTAATTTTAAGCTTATCGAACTTATGTTTTTTACTGGGCGAATGCCATCTTTATTATTCTTCTTCCATTCCATATTTATTAATTTAAAAATGTGTTGTATAGCACCAAAGTTTAATTCTATCAATAGATAGAAAAGCTTTTACTACCAGTGTAATTAGTATGGTTTTAGGAAGGAAGGAAAGAAATATTTTATTCAGGACATTTATATACATCTAAAAACTGCATGTTAACAAATTAACATTTTACTAATGCTTATTTTTCATTACAGTACCAGCGAAGTCGAATCGACTGTACACGCCGCAACTTAATCATATAAGCATGAAACTACCATCTAGTCCTCTGATGTTAAGTAGACCTTCCATGAACAATTTCTGTAACGCTTCAAGCATAGACAAAAGTTGTAAAGAAGGTTATTGTGAATGCTCTCATGTGCTTGCAGTTAAACTTAATTCAATTGTTGAAGTTATTATATTAGATGAAGGTGTAACCTTTGATGCTAACCACCCGTTTCACTTACACGGCCATAGTTTTAGAGTAGTTGGTTTAAGACGACTAAACAATGAAACAACCATTGAAGAAATTCAAGAGTTTGATAGAAAAGGCCTGTTAAAAAGAAATCTTAAGAATGCTCCTATCAAAGATACTGTAACAGTTCCAGATGGTGGATACACAGTCATAAGATTCAAAGCTGACAATCCTGGTTACTGGTTGTTTCATTGTCACATAGAATTTCATGTAGAAATAGGCATGGCTTTAGTTTTCAAAGTGGGTGAACACAAAGATATGGTGCCAATACCTAAAGATTTTCCTACATGTGGAAATTATATGCCTGAAAATATGTTAGAATTGGCAACTGAGAAGCCTAAACCAGAATCCGCGATCACGTTATCTCATTGGTGGCCTGTTGTAGTTGTTAATAACAACACTTTCTCTTCAG
Source organism: Dendrolimus kikuchii (assembly GCA_019925095.2). Classification (NCBI taxonomy): domain Eukaryota; kingdom Metazoa; phylum Arthropoda; class Insecta; order Lepidoptera; family Lasiocampidae; genus Dendrolimus; species Dendrolimus kikuchii. The sequence continues at coordinate 9,822,094 of CM034409.1, forward strand.
CCTCTATGTCGTGTTTATCAATATATTTACTTTTATTTAGTATTTGGATATTAAACGGTAAAACATAATCTTCTTTATCGAAATCAAAGTATGAAAGTATTTTTTAAAGAGATTCTATTTCAAATAAGAATTTGTACTTATTAATAATAATGTTATTTATTTGACTCTAGTTTTTATCTGTTTATTTAAAACAGTAAATTTCAGTTACATATTATTTTTCGTACTTATAATGTTGTTAAATCAAAGTGATATCTTTTTGTACAAAAAATTAACTTACAAAAGAATATCATAGATAAAAATTCTAGTACTTTAATATCTTGTACTCTGTTGGTTGGTATAATTTGGTTCGTTATATATCATTACTAGTAACGATTAAACTTCAATATTAAACTTAACTAAACATAATAAACTAAATATTTTATTAAAAAGTGAGAGAAATATGATATTTTTAGGGCCCTCTGATCAATATTAGAAATTTAAATTGTATGAGTTGTATGAGTGAGAGTTAGTGGTCAATTGTCATTTGAAGTAGATATTCTTTCTGTAAATTTACCTTGCTGTAAACCAAACATCATTTTCAATCACATTGTCTTAAACTATAATAATTACTTAAACATCTCTCTTTACACACAAATAAATATTCCATCTGTTCTATAATAATGTTAAATTCTTTCATTATTTCTAATGATAAATAATTTTTCAGAGTCTGTGATTAAAATTTCCAAAAATAAAATCGTGTATTTAGTAAGCATTTTGTAAAGATGCTCTTGCCTGTGTTTTATTTTATATATCGATATTTCAAATGTCGCTGGTGATATGTGATATTAATTAGTTAAGTTAGCATTAAGTTTGAATAATTTATAACGTATAATAAAAATGATAAGTACAGTTATTGACGAAGTATAAATCTGTGTTTTATTATACTTATCATGTAGATCCCCAAAATATATTATAGGACCTGTTGTAATAAGAAAACTTGTCTATGTCTTGAATTACAATATCACCGTTATTTACCTATGTAAGCCGTATTATGCATAGAATATTATACGGATTTAAATCTGTATCATATACTCTGATTTTTAATTACGTGGACTAGAATGACAGTTGTGGTTGACCTTTTTTTGATTCATAAGTGAGTTGAATCAACAACTCACCACTGTGAGTTGAACCCTACAGGCTATCTATAGACTTTCTATAGAATTCAACTCATAGTGGTGAGTTGCTGGTGAGTTGGTGAGCTTGCAACATAGAAAAAGGTAGATCGTAGCTGTGATTTTAGTCCAGGTAATTAAAAATCAACGTATACGTATGATTATTTTATGTATACTTTTGTGTTTCAAATTATTATCATTGTCCTTCAAGTCTATATTAGTACCTACAAGTATATCTCTTGCATGCCTGTTTCGTAGGTATATCTCTTGCATACGTGTCTTGTAGGTACATCTCTTACATACCTGTATTGTAAGTATATATATATATATATCTCCTGCATACCTGTCTCGTAAGTATATCTGATTCATACCTCTCTCGTAGGTATATATATTTCCTGCATACCTGTCTCGTAGGTATATATATTTCCTGCATACCTGCCTCGTAAGTATATCGCTTTCACACCTGTCTCGTAAGTATATCGCTTTCACACCTGTCTTGTAAGTATATCTCTTGCATACCTGTTTCGTAGGTATAGCTCTTGCATACCTGTTTCGTAAGTATATCTGATTCATACTTCTCTCGTGAGTATATCTCTTGCATATCTGTCTCGTAGGTATATCTCTTGCATATCTACATCTCTTTGCGATAAGACGGCTCATTATATTTCTCACCACAATTGTAATTCTTTAATTTTTATCTCATACTGTCACGCTTGGTGCTCATAAGAGTAGACGGAGCAAATGAATCTTTCATTATTACGATCTTGGCCTTTGCCTTCCACTACTTTTAAAACCCGTTTATTTGTGCTGCTATTCTGAGTTTTTTATTATTATTTTTATTGCTCAAGCAGACAGGCTGACGGCCCAAATGTGATGGAAGGTGGTTACGGTCACCTATAGACATTAGCAACAATAGAGGTGCTTCCAATGTGCTGCCGGCCTCGAAGGTGAAATCTGGCCACTAATGCCGGAACATAACTCAAGGTTATTATTGCGGCATACTCTAGTCTAGGGGTGGTAGCCAACCACACGGGCAAATACCCTATCACCTGGCTGTGGGTTGTTTTTTACCTCTTATTAGTGGTAGAGTAGGAATTAGTATTCTCTCTTTGTTCCTGCACGGATGAAAGTTTTCTCCTCTTGTAAGATTTTATACATTTCTTATGGATTATTAAACCACAAAATGGCTTTCCGCATAATTAAGTATTGAAAAGACTATAAATATCGCCTGAAAATTCATATTAAGCTGATTGGATATTAATTGGTTAATTAAACTTATCCAAATAATTAATTCATAAACGGATTAATGTGTACGACGGATTGCGGGCGGTTGTTTACCCAATAGCAACGGCCCTTATTTAGCTGTAATTTTGATTGATTAACCTGCTACATAATAAGGTAATTGCCTTTATGGTTAGTTCACGACCAAGCGTTCAAATATAATAGGAGCGAAAATGAAAGAAGAGATTGAATAGAATATACGTTAAGTGAAAATGCGGTCTAAGATGGAGCACGCTTGCCTAGTAGATACGTTATTCATGACTTGAAGACCACTGGTTTGTATGAATCGGGGAACACAGACTCTGGTAAATTGTTCCACTCAACAACGGTGAGCAAAACGTATAGTTTAAAAAAAAAAATTATTGTACGAGTTCAGCAGACAGGCAGACAGCCCACTTGATGGAAAGCACTTACCATCGCCTATGGACATTTGCAAAACCAAAAGTGCTACAAATGCGCTGCTGCTCTCTTAAAGGAGACTGGAACCTGGTCACTAATACCGGAACACAACTCAAAGTTGTTATGGCGGCATACTCTAAACCAAGGGTGGCAGCCATCCAGTCGGGCAAATACCCTACCACCTGGCTGTGGGTTATTTTGTCGCCTCTTACGACAGGCCGCCCGGCCGCAGGAAATTGTATTCTTTCTCCGTTCCTGCACGGATAAAAAATAGTTGTAACCAATGTTACGTCCACCATGTAACGACGGCCCAAATCAACCAAAGTGATCGATATGTTTAGGTATCTAAATCGATCACTTTGGTTGATTCATCTGAATTGAAAGATAGAAATCCGTGTAATATCGGCTTACATAATTATTTCATTTGTATTCTTTTCAGCAAACCCTTTAATTTGATACCCATATGGGAGTGCGCAAAAAATAAGTAGTCCACCATCTTGGGCCGACCGCCATATTGGATTTAGAACGAGGTCACTTAGCTAACCATGTATTGTCTGAATTAAAAACGTGTATGTAAAATTTCATCATAACTGCTTTGAAGTTTAGTAGCAAGATTTAACTTGAACATCTACACAGATAAATAAAATTGAAGTGTCTGTTTTTAATTTTAAAATAACAGCGTTTTGCTAAATACATATGAAAGTACGGTACTTATGTCAAAAAATCAATTTTTAACATTTTTGTCTGTCTCTCTGTCTGAATGTTCTGGCTAATGTCTGAAACGGATGGACCGATTTTGACGGGATTTTCACTGGTAGATAGCTGATGTTATAAGGAGTAACTTAGACTCCTTTAATGTTCTGCGAAAAAAAATCCACGCGGGTGAAGTCGCGCACAGCTAGTACATACATATAAACATTACAAGTTAAATAAAAGCTTGTAAAAATGAGTGAATGTTGTTATATTTAAAGAAATACGACGAAATTCTGAAGAAAACTATTAAATTCTTTCCCTTTTTAACCGACTTCAAAAAAAGGAGGAGGTTCTCAATTCGTCGGGATTTTTTTTTTTATGTATGTTCACCGATTACTCCGAGATTTATGATCCGATTTACATGATTCTTACTTACGTGGTTCTTTTGTTCGACGCGGAATAGCTGCCATTTGGTCCCCTAAAAATTTGACATAGTTTTGCCTAGTAGTTTTCATTTTATAAACATTTTTTATGAAAAAAATTTCCATTCCGTTCCATATGTACATCGATTACGCTGAGATTTATGATCCGATTTACGTGATTCTTGTTTCGTTTGATGCGAAATAGTTGCCATTTGGTCCCCTAAAAATTTAACATAGTTTGACCCAGTAGTTTTTTGTTCCCGTTTCTTAGGACCTATATTTTTTAAGGAGCGCGGCACCTTTCGTAGGTCTACCCATATATAGCTAGACACTAAAAAGTAATAAAAAAACTTCGTTTAAAAAAACCGACTTCAAAAACTAAAAAATATAAAATAACTTATTTCTAAAGCTATTGATCAGCGAAACCCGCATCGAAATTGGTCCCAGTAGTTTTTACGTGAATCCCGAACAAACCGATAAACACAAGGAATCTAAAAAAATTGCATCGTGTTCTCCATCGTCTGTATACTAGTGTATTGTAGTTTTTTATTTAATACAAAATTATTTTTTAATTATTTTAAATATAAAAGTAGTAAACTATAGAGTTGTTAAAGTAGTAATAACTATGTAGTTTATGTCCATTACTTTAAAAATCTCAATGGCATTAATAATAATGATTAATAGTAGTTATTACTAGTAACCGTATACAAGCTACATCCATTTCTATATTCAAACACTAGATCACTGACTATTGTTTGTCCATTAAATAAAATTTGTTGCAGTAAATAGAATTATATTATTGTTCGCATGTAGTTATATGTTATTTATATTATTATAATATATTTAATTATGTAAATCTATAGCAATTTATTATTATTATTTCAGATATATATTTATATTTTTTTACATTTTTTAAATACATTATTATTATTATTTTATTTTTATTTAATTATATTTAATTGCGATTGAATTAATTTTAATTTAGTTAAACTACCAAACATTACTTAATTTTTCTTTTAAGGTCTCCTTGGACACCGGGTTGCCTAGAAGAGATCGCTATAGGCGATAAGGCCGCCCATTGTTCTAATAGAAATGTATTCATATTAAATTGTCTAGGTTTAAGTTATGGTGAGAGATAGAGAGATATATAGATATATATAGAGAGTTTTCATTCATATCAGTCATGAGTTTTATAGTAAAATTAACATGAAATGTGCCCCTTAAGATAAAAGACAGGCAATTTACTCATAAGGAAATTATATAAGCACCGTCGTGTAAATTAGTATCCCTATAATGTTATAACTTCATAACAAAGTGATTTATATTCAAATTAACTTCAGACAGATCTCGATTCGTAAGATTATAAGGTGCCTGGGAATCAATATCATCCAATTCCTTCAAAAGCTAATACCTATTTACTGGTCTCGAAGGAGACGTGAGGCCTAAGGTGAATGTTACACCTTATCGTATTCGATTTGAAATCCTTCTCATTAGAATTTGAGGAAAGTTTGTAAAGTTTATTATCATATAACTTTAAGTCAAGAAAGTTGGATCACATACACTTAATGTTCCATAGACATGACAAAAGTTTCATTTGGCTACGGAACCATAAAAAAACGAATCCAATTGTTGTTGAAAGTTTTTTTTTAAGTACCATTCGGCAGACAAACACACATATTGTATATCCCCAAATTAAGCAATGTTATGCTTGTATTGTGGGTAATATACAACGGACTACTCTGGGGCAGATCTCAGACACCTAGACCATAGTAAATGACGGAGAACATTCGTTTCCAAAATATACCATTCAAAGAATCGAACCCGCAACGCAGAGACTACACTGCGTTGCAATGAGGTAGTCCGACAAAGGCTTAGCCCGCTCAACCACAGAAGCCGTCCTATTACTTTCTTTCTGAATTTTCTACTTCATAGTATAAAAGTTAGAGTGGTGGGGGTTACAACTTTGAGGCTCCTTCTATTGACGTAAATGACAAAGTAATTAATAAACATCACAGACTCGAGTAAGTTTACTATTGTGTATACAGAAAATGCATCCTTTAGTAACTTCTAGTTTTATACACTACTAGCTGACCCGGCAAACTTCGTACAGCCTCAGAACCAATAAATAAAAAACGTTGATTTCTGAACGACGGGACGAACATCAAAAGTTTGACTTTCAAAACCAAAAAAATTAAAAAAAAACTTCACTTTTAAATTTAATTTGATTCCTGAACGACTTTTAAGTTTAATTGATTTCTATACGACGGGACGAACATCAAATGTTTGACAGCTAGGAATAGTTTCTAAGGGAAAGCGAAATAGTTGTTTTTACTACATTCCAAGCATTTTTTTCATATTTACTCACCTTTTAAACCTTCCCTGGACTTCCACAAATAATTCAAAACCAAAATTAGCCAAATCAGTCCAGCCGTTCTCGAGTTTTAGCGAGACTAACGAACACCAATTGATTTTTATATATATAGATTTAATTGGACCACTGTATAACGTAATATCTTTTTGACAAATATCTTTCACACAAACGTAGAAGACTTTGAAAAAAACTACTGATATACATATATGTACAGGCGGGCAGACGGAGAGACGGACGGTGGGATGAATTTATCAAGGTTCCGTTTCTATCAAAACGGCTACATAAGATCTTAAACAGAATATTAAAGAATTGTATCTGTATAACAATTTAGGTGGAGCGGAATGGAATGCTCGGCTCCTCCGTTCCAAAGGACGATCTTTCACCGAGATTACTGTTATAACTCACAGAACTAAGCCTATCTCATATTGTTAGAATTTAGTAAACATTCTTTGTACGTGTCGGGAATCGTTTGCGACCTAAATTATTGCACAGTGCCATCTATTGGATAAGTGGCTCAGTGTTCCACTACAACAATATAATCTGTTTATCAGTTTAAATTCGCTTCGGTGTGTAACGCGGTTGATCTTTCGTAATGTACGCAAGCAAAGATGCCAGATAAGTGGCAACAGTGCCTATTTTTCTCGCATTCACCCGAAAGGGCCCATCCTTACCGTATTTATTACTTGAACCTTTCTTCCCCCTTGATTTAGACCCTGCCTCCGTTGCTATCTTAATTGGCAAACTTCCCAAGAGATACCACGTGATGTGTTTTAGATAATATATTTTAGATATTGTTCTATTTATTTGCTAGTAAACCTTAATTTATAAGTTTTAATCAAATGGTTCCCTAGTGAAGTTTCTATCCTTTATATAGAAAGAATAAAATTTCCTGCGGCAGGGCGTCCTGTCGTAAGAAGCGTTAAAACAACCCACAGTCAGGTGGTAGGAGTATTGCCCATCTGGATGGCTACCACCCCTGTTTTAGAGTATGCCGCCATAACAACCTTGTGTTGAGTTGGTTCCAGTCTCCCTTTAGAGACCGCCAGCATATTGGTAGCACCTTTGGTGTTATAAATGTTTTTAGGCGACGGTAACTGCTTTCCAACAGGTGGGCCGTTTGTAAAATAAATTCATTTTAACAAAAACGGAACAGTTATGAAATCGTCATGTCTGTCTTTATTTATGTCGTTTTCATTTTTCACAAAAGCTACTGGTTTTGTACCAGTACTTTAAAGTAGATAGATAGATAGATAATAACACTTTACTGTTCACCAAAACACGAATTACAAAAATGCACAACAAGACAGTAGTTACACACTAGGTAAACAAAAGGCGGCCTTATCGCTAAAAGTGATCTCTTCCAGGCAACCTGATGCACTGAAAGGAAATTCTTAACTTATCTAATTATTACAAATGAATGAAAAGAGAAGTAAACTAGCACATACATTGTTGCGTAAGGTTAACATAATGTTTCCTGAGTAAATTAAGTAATCTATATACCTGTACATAAAACTCAATTGCTGTTCATTAGTCTCGCTAAAACTCGAGAACGGCTGGACTGATTTGACTAATTATGGTTTTCAATTATTTGTGGAAGCCCAGGGAAGGTTTATAAGGTGAGTAAATATGAAAAAAATGCTTGGAATATAGTAAAAGCAACAATTTCGCTTTCCCTTAGAAACTGATGTTCGTCCCGTCGTTTAGAAATCAATTAAATTTAAGAGTCGTTCAGGAATCAAATAAAATTTAAAAGTGAAGGTTTTTTTCATTTAGTTTTGGTTTTGAATGTCAAACGTTTGATGTTCGTCCCGTCGTTCAGAAATCAAAGTTTTTTTTATTTATTGATTCTGAGGCGGCACGAAGTCTGCCGGGTCAGCTAATTTGTAACAATTAGATAGAAAATGATAAAAAAGTATGACATACATGGACAGCAGATTACTGTTTAAGACAGAGTAAACTAGGACATATATTGTTGTGTAAGATTAACATAATGTTTCCTGAGTGAATTAAGTAATGGTAAATAAGTATTGCTTTGATAGTTAGTATCCTTGTTTAGATGTCGTTAGTATTCGATCGGTTCTTCTCAAATGTACATATAAATATCCATAGTAACTTAGGTATGTTATAGTTAGACTAAAGCTATTGATGTATTCCCTTACTCATAATAATTACATGAACATGAGGTTCATCGGCATGTTAAAAAAGGGTTAGTTATTCATAATGCAATTATGAAAAACACTTTCTTTACGTACCGATAAACCTCGTATAGCTGTTATGACTAAGGAGGTTAATCCAAAATTTATTTTAGTTGGTAAAGCATTCAATGCGAGATAAAAAATAAACCGTGGCGCTATCTTTTGGCTATAAAGGAATTAGCATCAGTTTCGTATTTCATTCCATTCATACTTTATAATTTAAATTATGAATATGAATTTATGCCAGCAATAGCATATTTACTCGTATTGCTAAGACTTACAACACCTAATTTAGTGATATTGACTTGTTTCATTACTCTAAGCCTTTTTTTTTTTTTTACAAGGGGAAATCCATTTGCGTACCCCCCGCCGGGGAGACTTCGGCGGGGGAGTGTGGGACTCGCCGGCTAGAGAAGCCGGAATACCCACTAAAACCCCTTGGTGCCACCTGACGCCATGAGCCGGGGTCACGGGATATGCATGAGCTTTTCTTCCGCGACCCCGGCTGGCGTGGGCCCACCCCAGCAAGGGGCGGGCCTCTCCGTGCTCGTGTTTGAGAGGGGCGCGCGCGGGCACCGACGCTCATTACTCTAAGCCTGTATTCAAAAGTTTAACCCTCAAATCAATTATTGGAACAGAAACCACATATAAAAAATAAAAATATATGTAAGTTTAATTAATGTTAATATATATATAAATGTTATTGTATATTATGTGTATTTTAACATGTATCTATCAATGTATTTTATTTAGATATCTCTGTATGCATATGTATTTGTTATTATGTATGTATGTATATGTGTAAGTATATATTATTTTCACTTGTTAACTTATGTATATATTTATTGTATTTTTACAAAAATTTTGTTCGCTCGTTTGTTCGTAATTTAACGTTATAGAAAAACCTGTTATTAGCCCTACATTTGAAGTTTTTTTTGTTTGTATTATTATAATATACGCTGTTGATTTTTTTCAATAAATAAATGAACACCAGCAACATTTGTTACAAAATTTTCTTGAAAGCTTGTAAAGTGATAATGTTTATAATAAAAACGCCTTAATAAATTCGTGCTGAAAACTCGTTGAGAGCTCTCCACCATAAATATCCCGGCGTTAATTAATTGTCATCGTTAAAGAAGGCGATATTGAAATTGTAAAATATGCACTGCTTTAAAATAACAGCTGAGCTCTGGACTAATCCTTGGCTGAAGTGCCAACGCTGTAGTGAAAAGTGCCCGCTTACTTTAATTGCTTTTTAGGGCTGGGTAGCCGTTTTGTTAAAAAACATATCCGTTTTATCTGTCCGCTTCGTGCCTTGCCTTTGTGTCAGTATATGGCCTTCTAAAGCGCAATACACACTAAAGCCGCTGACTTATATCGGCAACTTTTTGTCGGCTCGAGATGAGGAACAAATTATACAGCATGTCACTACAGCTTCAGTGTCACGTGGTACCCTTTAACAGACTAGAAACGTCCCACTGCTGGGCTCGGGCCTCTGACTTGGAGAACGGAGAGTATATTTGCCAGACTTGTCCAAGGTTGCTTGGCAGGTTTGCACATTGGTTATTTCGATGTGTCATCACAACGTTTTCCTTCACCGTTGTTAGCACGTGGTAATTGTAATAACTTATAAATAGTTGTTGTAGATATTAATAAGAGTATTTAATCAATAGTAAAAATTAAACAATATTGTTACAATTTGGGCCACCTGCATACCTGTACGCAAAGCACATTTATTACCCGCCGGCATTTAAGTTAATAACATTGAAACTATTTATAACTGCCTTCTTTTGTTTACTTTGTGTTTAAAATTTGTAATTAGAAAAACAGCCATTGTGTATTGTAATCTTTTATGGTAGTCATTAGCCAGGTATGTCAACTGATTCTAAGAAATTTGGTCGGGTAGACATATTGTATCGGTGCAGTATAAAGCAATGGCCCAATGGAGAGATCGGAGTCGAGCGAGAACCACGATTAAGGCGAGACATGTGTACATTCGGTGATATATTTAGTGACGGACTTTGCGCGTGTTATTGAATTGTGCATTACGTTTGGACTGGTTGTGTACAGTTATATTTGTACCTGTGTTATACGTGTTTGTATAGTTGTAATAAACTTTATAATAATTCGAACGGCATTTTAATTCGAGTCCTATAACTTGTAACAATATCTTGGACAGTAGCAAGCAAGTGTCACTTGCTTGCAATTAACGAGACGAAGTTATAGGTTTTTCTTTGCTCTTATTAAGACAGAATTGCTAACAAGTTGCTCTCGATTTCTCTGAGATACACTCATCAAATCATGACTTGGCGACAATTGGATTACCTCTGGAGTATACATTTTTGAACAAAAACAATAGAATATCGGGCTAAAATTAACATAGAAATCGCGTAACAAACATACAAAACATACAGTCGAATTTAGAACCTCTTCCTTTTCGAAATCGGTTAAAAACTATGAAAGAGATAATACAGCATTCAGGAGCTACTAGAACTATTACAGTTCTGGAAGTATGTTCATATCAACTGACTGTATTCAAACTAAATTCAAACCATAATACGTATAACTGAGTACAGTAGTCCGAAATTATAACGACAGAGTCCATGAAATACAAAGGCCTGCAGTTCATTGTTACCGTTGTAGGAAAGGTCGTCCCTTTGTTATAAGGACATTATGAAGGGACTCGCCTTGGGGGTAATTGCTAAGAATTTTGGGAGAAAAATTTCTGACCCCGGCCAGAGATACGGATTTCAATGTTGTCAACTTCACTGCAGTATATTCCTCTAGACAATAATAAAACTACGTTTCAATGGTTTTAAGTGCGGGTATTTTATTTGATTTTTTCTTAAAATGACCAATTTGACGGTAGGCTAAATAAAACTTTAACAATACTTATCGACTTCACATCTTTGTCTTCCGTGATCACGGCTGCTGAAAAGTGGCCTAAATGTCGGAAATATAAAAATCAAATAAAATACCGCGCTGAAGACCGTTAAAAACTTAAGAAAAGTCTGTAGATAAGTTTAAAAATCGCTAAATTGAAGTTATATAGCATACTTTTTAGTGTTCTAGATCTACTTTGATAAAAATGGTAGCTTTATTTATTCCCTATAGCCACCCATTTGTGTATGTAAGTTATAGTTATTTTTCTTGGACACTTGACTCTATCTCTATGTATTAATTAATTAATTAATTATTAAGATTTTATTTTCATTATGCCGCTCTACCTTTACATTGGGGTAGTGAAAAATTTAAATATATTTGGTACGTGCTTGGGCAGTACATGCTCAAGAAATTGTTTTAAATAGGTAATAACATTTTCATCAATTGTCTATGGAACCATAAAAATAGATTAATCCAAAGTACTCCATATCTGAACTCAACGGATATTGTTGAAAATAATTTTCGTTGAAAGTATTTTTAAGCATTGTGATGGTAAGTGGTTACTGTCGTCTATGGATATTAGCAATACCAGAAATACTGCCAATGTGCTGCTGGTCTCGAAGGAGAATCTGGAGCCTGGTCACGGATGCCGGAACACAAATTAAAGTTGTTATGGCGGCATGCTCTATACTGCCGTGGGTTATTTTGTCGCCTCTTGCGACAGGCCGCCCGGTCCCAGGAATTAGTATTCTTTATCCGTTCCTGCACGGAATTTTCTTTTTTCAGAATTTTCCATTTAATAGTTCAACAGTTATAGGCTAGGTGCATATAATTTTAATTAGTTTGGGAGCTGACAATCTATATAAATAAAAATCAATTGCTGTTCCTTAGACTCGCTAAAACTCGAGAACGACTGGAGTGATTTGGCTAATTTTGGTTTTGAATTATTTAGAAGTCCAGGGAAGGTTTAAAAGGCGAGTAAATATGAAAAAAAAAATGCTTAAAATATAGTAAAAACAACAATTTCGCTTACCTTTAGAAACTTTTCTTACCTGTCAAACATTTGACGATCGTCTCGTCGTTTAGAAATTAATGAAATTTAAAAGTGAAGTCTTTTTTCATTTTGTTGGTTTTGAACGTCAAACGTTTGATGTTTTTTCCGGTTAAGTTTTGACCACATTTTTTACTAAAGTTGAAACATTCTGCAATTATCATTCAGCTTTCTTTTATCTATTGATTCTGAGGCGGTACGAAGTTTGCCGAGTCAGCTAGTGTGTCAATAAAAAGAATTATTTAAACAATATTACTACAGTTTTTCCAAAATTCGTGCGACATGATAATGTAGATTATATTAGTAGAGTTTCATGTATAGCGACCTTCCCTACTTTTTTCGCGATTTCACTAAATAAATCTATCTATTTTGTTTACGTCGATTCAGAAATCTCTGAAAAATACGATTATAACGTACAAAGCCAGACTAATGGATATGACAACTTGATGAGGGTTTTGTTTTTTCCATAATGGCTGCGTAACTCTACAAAGCGCTTGTCAAGTTAATGTCAAATTAACCCTGGATATGATGACATATTCATGATCTTGGCCACACTGGCCGAAATTTAAAACCTTTGTCATAAAGAATTTGGGCAAGTAAACTCGCGTTCTGTTCATTACCGTTTTGTTCCTGAATTTTATTGTTGAAGACTTTACCGGGTACAAGGAATGTCTTTTCTTGCTTTAATTATTTTATTGTACTAAAGGAACTGTTCTATTCACTGCAAGGTAAGGAAGTTATGCTTGTCGTACGGGTAATATTATGGAAGATGAGTAGAAAATGTTGTGATTGTTACCTCACATGACGTGCATTAATTTATCCCATACATGAATTTAGCAAGAATACAATTGTAAGCGGTCCAAAAAAGTATGATGTTCTTTTTTCAAAATTCTTGACTAGGCCAGCTAATATTTAGCCATATTGGCTTAAATATAAAAGTTATTACGAAACATTGTTATGGCTTTTCAATATCTGATTACTAAAAAATGTTTTCAATCCCTAATTATATCTATCATCTTAATTTTTTTGCGATTTCTTTATATAACTTTGTAGCGCTATACAGACTACAACTTTTTGTACAATTTCATCTATTTAGACCCAATAGAAGTCGTGGTAGCGTAATGCTGTGCTAGCTCACAAGTCTGAAACTCAAAGGGCGCGGGTTCGAATCCTCATCGGAGTGCATGCACCACTTAGGCAGTTTTCTGACCTAACGTGCGTATTATTATAATTACCACGTGTTAACAGCGGTGAAGTAAAACATTGTGATGACACATCAAAATAACCGGTGTCAAACCTGCCAAGCCACCTTGGACCAGCGTGGCAGGTATACTGTCCGTTCCCCGATAGTGGGAAGCCCGAGCCCAGCAGTGGGACGTTTCTAGGCTGTTATTTTGCAGTGAAACTTCTTAAAAATCGTTGTGATTTGAAAATCGATGAAACGAAAAAGTGACACTAAAAAGACATAAGCACATAAAATTCAACCTTATTTAATTCGAAATAAAACATGTCTTTTTACTCGTTAGTAGATATCAGTTGAAATAAAACTTAAATTTTTTTACATGAATTTTAGCTCTATCTATATACACATAAGGCAGATATTCTTTTTAGCGAGACTAACGAACAGCAATTGATTTATATATATATATATATATATATATATATATATATATATATATATATATATATAAAGATACTTTATAATATTATAATTACCGTAATCAAGAAACTATTGCGGTTGGTAGAGATCTTACATGACCAAAAGGCTGGCCTGTATTTAGGGTAACATTACGAAAACGTAAACATTGGCATTCAACGTGGAAACGTGTTCATCATTTCGGGAACGTTCCCGACAGTGATCTGGGGCCTATATTTTATTTATAAATTTATTCTCTTAATCAACTGAATATATTATTGTTTAAATGTAAATATTATTTAATAGGTCGCCTAAACAGATTACATATTCTTGCTACACAGGTATATACATATATATTTTAAACCCTAACCCGGATAGTGGTAAGGTGTATTATTTTAAAGAACACGACCCAGTGACGCTCGTCGCCCGCAGCGTATGAATATTTGATCAGGACACTCCTAACCGCAACACACTACTAGTCATGTTTTATTTCCTTTACCCAAAAAGCCTTAAATCTCTTGAAATTTTATGATTTTGTCTCGTTTTTGTTTTACAGTGTGTGGGGCTTTTTAGTGCGATGTTTCGGCGGTGGATGGCCTCTGTTGTATGTTTGTGAAGCAACACTAGGCGAGAGCCTACGGCCCAATTGCCGCGGTAGCTAGGCTTCACCGCTTGAGAGGGGAGTGCAAAATAAGACGACGATTTGTTGTACTCTTGTACAGACTATATGTAAAAATCTCTTATCGTATACGTGATGAATAAGCAGACAGCGGCAGAAGCAGAGTAATGACGCAGTCTAAGATGGAGCACGCTTACCTAGAAGACAGAAAAACAGACTCCGACAAATTATTCCACTCTTCGGCAGTGCGCACCAGAAAAGATGAAGCGAAACGCTTCGATCTGACTGGTGGTGTTTCAACCATTTAACGGTTGTCCGATGGTAAAATGAGGATGGAGGAGTCAGATCGTGACATTCTAAGGAACACTCCCCGAAATATATTTATTCGTTTTATCCGAATTTTTATCCATGCAGGAACGGAGAAAGAATACAATTTCCTGCGGCCCGGCGGCCTGTCGTAAGAGGCGACTAAACAACCCACAGCCAGGTGTTAGAGTATTTGCTCGACTGGATGACGACCACCCCTGGTCTAGAGTATGCCGCCATAACAACCTTGTGTTGTGTTCCGGCATTAGTGACCAGGTTTCAGTCTCCTTTAAGAAAGCAGTAGCGCATTTGTAGCACCTTTGGTGTTGCAGATGCCCACAGGGGATGGTAACCGCTGTCCATGAAATGGGCCATCTGCCTGTCTGCTGAACTCCTGCAATAAAAAAATATGTGCATATCAGGATTTTAATCATGATTAAATATTACATTTACATGTTTATAAGACTGGGCATTTTTGATGATATAGACAAATGTCCAATTTTATTGACTACTCTAACACCGATATCTACTATCTCTATTTACGTAGCATCACGTTTATGTATTGACTAAAGTCTTTAACTGAACGAAATTATTCATCAATAAATTGGTGCATGAAACGTGACGCAACACGGTGCTTTTATAATTGTAGTATGATATTTGTTTTCATGTGTGTGATTTAAATGGGAGTTTCAGTTGAATTGCTCTAAAGAGTGTGTGAACGCCGACCTATTTGGTCACCGCCTCCTTGTTTCTCTATTCTTTTTCGTCGCATCTGTCAATGCGTAATTTGATATAGTTTACGTTCGACCACTGAGCGCGCTGCTGCTTCCGCCAAAATCTCGGCGCATTTTGTGTATTGTGTCCCATACTATCTACACCCGCTTATATTACCTCGCGTGCTTGAAGATACCCGCTGTGCTGTACCGTACCAGCTGGTCTACTCGTCGGTGGAATCGCAAGACAGTGCGCTGCAAAGCCCGCATTGGTCGCAGCGCGTCTGGTGCGGCGACCTATCCTGTAAGTCGTTTCCTTTTCTCTTATTCCCACTTTCCCACCTGCGCCAACAGTGGTCATAAAACTAAGTAAGTATCGGGGCCGATTTGGAAAAAAAACTAAAGCGATATCATTCGATTTCTAAAAAAATCAATTAGTTACCATAGATAGGATTGCAATAGGCCGATTTAAAAATAGGTACTGTATCATTTACTGTAAAGGAATGTCAAATGTCAAACGAAGGACGAATTAAGAAATGTCGGATATAGTCATAGAGGGTAACTTGAAAAATTCACCTGTAGGGTAGGCTAGGGCTTTAAGGTCCACGGGTAAAAAGGACTACCATAAGTATTTAAAATACTAGTGAAATAGCGTTCTTTCCAACTATACGAGCGGTAAGAAGGGATTATAGACGATGGACCACCATATGAATACAACGATTATAATACACCTAAATCATATAAACTGTTACAAATCGACCAACAAAGTTTGCCAATAATCCCGACTTAGCTTATATCCTAAAATACAGGTCTAAAATAGTACCAACATTAAAATAACACGTTTAATAATATAACATTAACAAACATTCGCTAAAATTTACCCAATAGTTCGGTTTTAGGCTTAACACAACGTTTTATTACAAAACCACAGACAGTAATTTTGACCTTTTCCCCAATTAATATTAAAGTGGAATCTATAGAATAGACTTTAATTTTATACTACCCTAAAGACAAACTAGTCGGCGTCATAAATTTTGGAAATTAGAAGGAAATTGCGATTTGTAATAAAGATTTATTTTTAACAATATTTATTAATATTTTTATGTTTTCCTTTTCCGGATTATTAGGGTTCTCATTTCATTCTCAAAGCGGACCATTGGGCTCACATGAACACTCCTCACCTGGGACCAAATCAGAACTACGTACTAGTATGATGTTAACTCCACTTTTATTTATCCAATCATAATAATAATTAAACACTTGAAAGATGATGACAATTCCCTGCCTCTGTTCCTTTATTTTTGATATTATAATAATATTGTGTAAATTCATTCTCAAAATATCACTATGTATTATAACTTTTATGTATTTTACACGCCTTCCCGTGGCACGAATAAACCCAAGAGGTTCTGTGCCACAGTCGAAAATGTTTTATATACGAACTAGCTGACCCGGCGAACTTCATATATTTTCTGAATTCCTAAAAGACTTTGTTTCATGACACAAAAATAAAATCACCAAAATCGCTCCCGGTGATTAGGAGGATTCTAGAGCCCGATCTCAGCGCCACTTACCGGTCCTAACTGTGAATCTAAACCATCCGGGAATCAACTCAAATACACACATAAAATTTCATCAAAATCGGATGTATAGTTTACGAGTCTATAAAAGACATACACACATACATTCATTTTTATATATCAAGAACATCTGAGATTATTATGATCACCCTAACGTAAATCCTGGTTGCGAAACCAGGGGCTTGCTTTCCTACGTTTTTTTCTCCACTTCGCGTGGTCTTCAGCATCCCTAATTGTGAGACCGTCGGTACATATGTCATTTTACTTTACTCCGCATTTCTTGGGCCTACCCCTTCGACCTGGACCTGGCGGAGGCGGCACGGCAATACATTTTTTCCCCAACGAACTACCCGCGATTCTAACTAGAACTAAAGCGATAATACAGCCGATTGTACTAGTTGAATGATTGTTAACTCTGATGTATACTGTGTTCTTGGGTGCAATAAAAAATATTCTATTATGTTCTGTTGTGTTCTCTATCCGTCCTGTTCTGTCCTGTCCTGTCCTGTGAACGTGAAACGTGGCCGTACTAACAGTAGCTGTCGCGATCGACGTCTCCGGACGCGTGAAGTACATAGCCCAAGTATTTAAACTACTCCGTGGACTTGACCGTGTCTTCGCCTATGCAAAAAAAATCGTCTGAAATGTAAATGGACAAATAAGATATTTCTATTCGAAGAATAGCTTGAGTAACCTATTAATATTAATATCAGAATAATGAGGTAAGCCCATGGATTCGCAATATTAAAATGTTATTAAGCTCAAATTTCGTAGAAGCGAGGTCAATTTGAACATTAATCACGTTTCTTATTAAACGCGGAATCCTGTTCCTTTTTAAAGTTTCGGGGTTTTTTAAACAGTTTTGCTGACGTCACGAGTGATAAGGCACTTTTTTAAACTTTGCGACCTTTTTGAAACAGTATCGTAACATAAAAGTTTTGTAAAAGGGAATATGTATTAAATTCTAATGTAAATCATATATTTATAATTGAACTAGAGTATACCCTGCGGCTGCGCCGCGGGTCAACATCTAGTGCATGCTTCTTGTTTAAAGAGCAAGCGTTAATACAGGTTAAATGTAACCTGTTTTAATGTTAAATGTAAACATTTCTTACAATGGTAATAAATTTTTATGTTAGTGCTATTTGCACCCGGAAGATTAATTTTATTTTATACCGCAAACTATCCCATCTCCGGGCATGAAAAGTATTTATGTCCATTTTCGGTATTAAAACTACATTTAAACAAAATTATAGCAAAACCGATCCAGTATCCCTAATAGTTTTCCATGAAAGCTTAACAGAAAGACAGATCCAGTTACTATCGCATTTTTTTATAGGCGATAGATAATATTTTATATACATAAATTTGAGAAATGATTGGTCTCATCCAAACTTTCACCCTCTGTTTCAAATTGTCCTACTTTTATATATCTATCCCTCGTTTATGAAAACTACATAAATGAAAAAAAGGACAAATGGGACAAATAAGACAAAAGGGACAAATGGGACAAAAGGGACAAATTATTATTATATTATTATTATTATCAAATGTGACAAGTGGGACCAATGGGACAAAAGGGACCAAAGGGACAAAAGGGACCAAAGAGACAAATGGGACAAATGGGGCCAATGGAATAAAAGGGACAAAAGGTACCAATGGGACAAAATGGACCAATTGGGCAAAAGGAACGAAAGGGACAACTGGGGCAAAAGGGTCAAATGGAACAAAAGAGACAAAAGGGACAAAAGGGACCAATGGGACAAAAGGGACTAATCGGCAAAAGGGACCAAAATTATGAGAATGGCAAATCACAAAAAACCTATCCTACTTTCTGGGATAACTTTTACATAAATCTATCCCCTTATCCGGGATAAAAAGTATCCCATGTCTAACATTGGTATTAAAATTACATATATACCGAATTTCAACCAAATCGGTCCAGTAGTTTTTCCGTAAAAGTATAATAAACAGAGAGACAAATATATTTTTCTCCCGGGAACTCCCATTTTTCGGGGTGAAAAGTATCCTGTGTTCATTCTCGGCATCGAAAATATATATACATACTGAGTTTCAGCCAAATCGGTCCAGTAGTTTTTCCGTGAAAACGGAACAGACAGGCAGAGTTACTTTCGCATTTATAATATTAATAGGGATTTAACATATTTAGAGAAAAATATACATAACATTCACGGCAATGAGTCTATTTCTGTATATTCATTGGGCGTAAAATACTTCTCTGATTTTTTGTTATTCGAATAGGTTGTAAATGTTTTAACGATTGCGTTTCAATGTGTCTCGCTATATTTTCAAAGACCAAATAGATGCTTTCTTTTCCTTCTTCCAAATAAAACTAAATACGCGTATAGAAAAATGTATCACAAAAAAATACATATTTGTATATGTAAGTTTTTTCTCTTTTCATCATACATTTTTTACATTCATTAATGTTTTTTCTTTCATTTTTTATTCTTCCAATTAAAACTAAATGCGCGTTTAGAAAAATGTAAAATTAAAAGAGACATAAAAGATGTTTTCTATACGCGCATTTAGTTTTATTTTGGAAGAAGAAAGAAAGAAAGAAACACCATTTATTTGGTCTTTAAACAGGTAGCAAGACAAATTGAAAAAAATGACAATAGAAGCAAAAGAACATCTATGTACTAAAAAGTATTATTCATGGTCAGCCTTTGTTGGAGGTTTCATCAGCATTTTAATTACTAATTTAATTAATTAAACTGACAAATGCACGGCAGTTCACGCATAATTAAATATTCATTGTTTTCGTCATTTAGATATGGAATAATTAAAAAATGGCAGTTATAGAGACTGCCGCTAGAAGTGAAAACTTAGAACTTTTAGTATTAAAATTTGAAATTTCATAATGTTTGAATTAAAACACTATTTCAACAATGCACATTATATACACATTGAACTTTTCACTAAATCCATTCAATTTCACTTATATACTAATCTATACTAATATATTATAAAGCTGAAGAGTTTGTTTGTTTAAACGCGCTAATCTCAGGAACCGCTGGTCCGATTTGAAAAATTCTTTCAGTGTTGAATAGTACATTTATCGAGGAAGGCTATAGGCTATATTATATTTAAAAAAAATTTGGGATCCTTACTTTAGTAAGGATCTCTATATATTATACTATATTATTGGACTTTTAAGTCCAATAATGTAACCCAAGGTGTAAAAAAATGACCCGAAAAAATCCCTACACGGCGTGCGCTGCGAAAACTATTGATTATAGAACAAAACAATGTACTACCACTTTGCAGAACATATACAAGAAATATCGCGTAACCATATGTCTAACTATTGCAGTTATCTCACAATAAGTGTTTTATTTTATTTTTTTAAATAATTAAAATACCGTCGCTTCAAAAACTCTTTATTTTGTACCTTGGTATTAATCCTTATCAAAATAAATTACTCTATATTCAAGACGAATTCAATACCTTTCTAGAACTTTTTGAATTATTCAATTCGGACGTTTCATTCAAAAGATATCGCGATATTAAAATGTATGTATTAGTGTTGTAGCCAAATATACTAATAAATTCTTTCAGTGTTGGATAGCCCATCTATCGAGGAAGCTATATATCATCACGCTAAGACCAATAGGAGCGGAGCACCAATGAAGAATGTTTCAAAATCGGAGGGTTTTGAAAGCAAATTCCACGCGGACGACGTCGCGGGCACAGCTAGTAAGATATAAACAGCACTAATGTTGCACAATACGACAGCTGTATAGCGACAGATATATTGCTATAAGCATCCAAAAAGCGTCTAACGTGCACAGCACACGGCCGCTGCGCATGCGCCAATCATGAGCATGTCTGTGACGCGAACCCATAAGATTTTCCCCTACCAAAAAGTGCCCAACGCAGCTAAAGAAGTTTTCACTTCATAAACCTTTGCATCAAAAATAGCTCAAATCTGAAAAAAAATACTTAAAGGTTCTGGTTTACCAATTATCTTTGAAACTATATTTGAAGCTCTATAACTTTGATCTTCTCGAAGTTTTTCATCCAACAGTTCAAAATCCGTGATAGCTTAGTGGTTAACCCACGCGTCTGTAACTCAAAGGGCGGGTGCTCGCATCTTGGCTGGGAAGCGTGTACCACTTAGACAGTTTTCTGATCTAATGTGCATATTGTTTACAATTACGACGTGCTAACGGTGAAGGAAAACATAGTGATTAAAACTGGACATCGAGATAACCGATGTGTAAAACCCACCAAGCCTTGGACATGCGTGGCGGGTATACTGTCTGTTCCCCTGTAAATGGGGGAAATCCGAGTTAAGCAGTAGGCACGATTATGGGCTGTTATTATTATAGTACAAAAGTTGGAGGGGGCGAACGAATATTTTTTTTTCATAGGTTCACTACGTTACAATTTATAAGTACCTACATAATTATATATATCAGAAAATTCACATTAGTTAGCCCAACTCCGATATTCAAAGGTTGAAAAGACTTGGCCATTTCATTGATTGAAATCAATACTGCTGAATGGTATTTGTCTGAAATTGCCTATCATCTTCTGTATCTATATGTACTTAGTTATAATCGTACCCTTCTTCAGGTTGTTTGAGTGGACGACCGTTCTACACCGACGTGTGTAATGTCCAACCTTACGGTTTGGTACGTGCCACGAGTGGAAGTGATTAAAAGTTTTATATTTCTTATTTTACGTTATTTATCGGTTTGATTTTGCATATCAGACCTTGGTTACATAGAAAGAAGGAAAGATATTTATTTACAAATACATCTATACTAATATTATAAAGAGCAAAGATTTGTATTTTTGTACGTTTGCAATGAAAGAATTGCAAAAATGCTTTCACCACTAGAATGCTACATTGTCTCAGATTAATATAGAGTATATTTATTAATAGAAAAAAATTAAAGATCCCTATTAGAACTACAATAATGTAACCCAATTTTGAGTGGGTCTGGGGTGGTTTAGATTCCAAATAAGATCCGGTAGGTTGTGCAGGAATCGGGTTATAGATTTTTATTTATTCAGGGCAGGACTACGTCTGCCGAAACCGCTAGTACAATATAAAATAAACTTATAGGACAAGTTTTAAATTTGTCCTAATTCATCATGATGCTGGTTGAATCAATCAGCGCTGGTCTTCCGCTAGGGCATTACAGTGACACACGGACAGAGGAAAAAAAATACAAGCAGTTGTAATATGTAATATAGTTGTAATTTGCTTAATCTATTTAAGATATTTCTATCTACTGTTGCTTTTGCTATCTTCAAGTTAAACCGCTTCAAGAGCGGTCTGGTTTCTTTACTCCTTATAAATTACAAAACCTCAGTGACCTGAATTTCTGTAACAGTTTCAGATCGCTCCTGCATCGGCTGTATCAGGGACACCTTAAATGAACCGTAATACTAATATTATATTTAAAAATCAAGACAGCAACCAGTTTTAATTAAATATAATATATCTATCTCCTCCCATCCAACTTAGTCAGGGTATGTTTTTTCATAACGTATTTTCGTATATGTTTTTTATTTATCCCGTCTCTTTTTCTTTAACCTTATTTACAAAATTACTATTTCTTTTCTAAAAATTCTTCTATTTGTTATATTACTATTTATTCTAAAACGGTATTGATAGCTTTATTATATTAAGTTGGTTTAATTTAGAGGACCTTGATTACTATAAATTTTGTAAAAAAATTGTGTGTGTGTGTGTGTGTGTGTGTGTGTGTGTGCAGTTCACACGCAGTAGAATTGAAACATAGTGTGACAAGGGGTGGGAGGGAGTTCAAATTTTGTGGCGTCACATTTCATATCGTTATGATATATTTAAGCTTTAAAACATGAAATTTGAAGTATTAACGAATAACTTCTAAACATTTCCAACTCTATCTGTATGAACATAATGTTTAAATGTTTAAATATAATGTATTCTATCTCATTCTCTCGCAGTCTTAGTACTATCGATTTATGTGTTTATCTCTTTTTAGTTTCGCTTTTTTAATTTCATTGGGTTTCAAATCACAACTAAAGAAGTTTCACTCCAAAAAGATGTTCCATTATTTAATTTGGCTTGGCCCTTTTGTGATGTAAGCGTGACTTGCTTAGATAGGGAATGTGGAATATGTTTTTATGCATTAATATTAAAAAACACCACTTCACCTTTGCCTTGAACCATCACATTAAACAGTATAACAAGTCATGTGACGCGACCCCTGCGGCAAGCTCAGCACCACATTAGGGCGAGTGAAGTCCAGCCCGCAACTAAACCGGCCCTTTAATGTAACTCGACTCCCTTCACAATTGGACCCCGCCCTTAGCGCTCGCTGACAACGCTTAATTACGAACTCCGTACATTTTGTAACATTTTGCAAGGTAAATTTACGGTTCCAGGAAAGTTAGATGTTATTTTAAAAAAATCGGCTAAATGCGTATCTCTGTGGGCGTAGTGAAGGGTTATATAAACGTGTCGGACGGACGGATGAAAGTTTGTATGGGAGACCAATCATTTCTCAAGTTTAGAAGATATAATAATTCATCTATACTAATATTATAAAGTTTGTGAAGTTGTAGGGGTAATCTCCGAAACTACTGAACCCATTTAAAAAATTCCTTCACCAGTGGAAAGCTACACTATTCCTGAGTGCATAGGGGGGTATATTTGACTGTGATTAATAATAAGTATTTTTTTATTGATGCCCAGCGAAGTGGGCACGGGTCAGCTAGTCATCAATAAAAAAATGCGATAGGAACTCGATGTGTCTGTTAAGCTTTCACGGTAAAACTACTGGAGTACTCAATCAGTTTTGGTGTAATTTTGTACATATGTAGTTTTAATACAGAAAATGGACGGAAATACTTTTCATGCCGGGAGATGAATAGTTTGCGATATAAAATGAAGCGAATATTCAGGGGGCAAATAGTACTGATATAAAAATTGTACACAATGTAACCTGTACACAAGAGTTTGACCTGCGGCGTAGCCGCGGGATAAACTTTAGTAGACTATATAAACGATGGAGAACACGATGCATGTTTTTTTAGATTTCTTGTCTGTTTATCAGTATGTCTGTTTGTTCGGGATTCGCGTAAAACTACTGGACCGATTCCGATGCGTTTGTCGCTAATCGACAGCAAATTCTTAGACTTAAAATCTGCGCTCCTTTTTATCCTGGGAATTCCGCGGGAATTTTCCCGGAAGCGGTTTGAAGTTATTCAGATGCATAAAAATTAGCTTATTCCGACACAGTTTCCACAAAAACGATAGGTTACATTCTTTTTTAAATGCTGCGATACTTTGTGTCCCGGGAATGTCAAGTCAAGCGTGGACGAAGTCGCGGGCATATCCTAGTTATCTGTATAAACTAAACAAATCGAATCAATAAACAATCTTTCCAAAAATTTAATAAAGCTCGTAAAACGAAGGGCCAGCTAAGCGTTTATATTATCCCTAACAAGGCACGGTATTAACAGATTTTAATCTTAATATTCCACTTAGAAGACAATTTTAATGGCGAAGTCGAGAGGGCTCGTAAAGATCCAACCTAAAACTTCGAAAGGTAATTTTTATTCAGGAGCTATAATAATCATATTTTGGAATTGATAATGACACTTTAACAGTTTTTAATTGCTTGACTTCCAAAGTTTTCGGGAATATTGTACAATCCATACATATTATAAACTAGCTAATGCCCGCGACTTCGTTCGCGTGGTATTTATTATTCCTTTAATTAAAATTTTATAGATCGCATTCGCAATACCTTTTAATGCTTCTTTATAGACGACATTCAGCGTAAACTAATTCGGGACATGCATAAATGTATTACGAAGCCGGTGACATTATTTTTGAAGCGTTGGTTATTGCAGTGAATTGTAACATTTCACAATCGCGACGTAGAATACTATCAGTGCTATCTAGTTTATTTAATATGATGATGATGAAATACACTATGCTAGACATTGTTTTTGAAAGGTTTTACTTTTTCGCGGAATCTCGCCTTTTTAATGTATAAATTGTTTTAGTGTATGATGATACCGGCAATATTAATACTTAGTTAGGTGCATAAGTTAAATAAGCTGTTTAAGTAATTAAAGTTTTTTTTAACTATCCCACGGGAACTCTTTAATTTTTCGGAATCAAAAGAATGCTATATGTTGACCAGGCATATAAGCTACCACCATACAAAAATTCATTTAAATCGGTCTCCTCATTTCGGAGATTAGCCCGTACAAACAGACAGATAAGACAGAGAAACAAAAAATTAATAAAATCTAAATTAGTTCTATTTCACTTCTTACATCCCCCATGACTCAGTTTTTAGCATTTTTTTTCATTGTACAGAAATTCGACCTCTACAGTTTTATTATATGTATAATAATATAAATATTAAACTATCTAGTATATTTTTACGGCTGAACGGGTCATAATGAAATTTAGTATGGCGATAGATTGTGTCCTGGGTAAGGTAGGCTACCTTTGTCTCAAAAAAGTCGGTCAAATGCGTAGCAATCTTCAAACTATTATAGGTTTTTCCACCCTCAGTCACCGTGTGGCAGCTACCTATATATTTTATTTGTTTCGCGATTTTATTACACCTTTATTTACCGTAATTTAGACTATACACTTCTATCTCTCTGTATTGTATAGACCAGTGTGAATTCACTTTCTGGTCCTAGGTGGAAGAACAGCGCTGGTCTTTGTTCGCTACCATTATGCTAAGACAGTGTCCAATTTAGAACTTATTTTGTGTTTGTGTTGTTCTAGTGAATAAAATATGTTTTTCTTCCTTTCAAATTTTATTGATAAATACTCAGTGGTTTCTGAGAAAAATTTCTGTAACATAAAAAAACAGACAAAAGAACGGATAACCATGATGAAAATAAGGGCTTCTCTTTTTGCTAAAATGGTTAAAGAATTCCTAAAACGTTGACAGAATTCTGTAGGTAGTGTGCAATGAGTTGCACTCCAATTACCGATCAGATTTCGAACACAGGTTATTTGACTCAGCGGGGGCTTTGTCTACTAATGAACGTACTGTCTCGGATTAACTTCAGACACAGCAATATACTAAGTACCTACCTCATTTGTCCAATTGCGGCATGCAACTGCAAAATGATTTTGCTTACTTTATACAATGACATATTAAACGTATTCTTTTTTGTTTAATGCTATGACGACTTCATAAATGACAATCGACAAAACTACGTCACTACACGTTTCCGCAATGCAGATTGAGACCGTCGGATTTATAGTGTCGTTCCATCGTCACGGATAATGGATCGGATTTGAGTTGGGTTTATCGCATTTATCAATGCGTTCTGTAACATCTGCTCATAAAGCTCTCACTGCTGGGAACGGATCTATTCATTATAACATAACGGATGGTATAACCGGCCATACTTCACCAACACAACTATATTTATATCAACACTAGCATGTGCAATCAAAACTTCGTTACTGCTGCTATAGACGACATCGTTATATATTTGTTAGAAACTGCAACGGCGACAAAAAATGCGACCGCAACGCCATCTTGTTACTCCTACAGAAACGACATCATCTCTCGGAATAAAAAGTATCTTGATTGTTGACCCAGGATATAAGCTAGCTCTGTGTTGTGATTAATTTAAATCCGCTCAGTGATTTTCACGCAATGCTCTAATACATATAGACAGGTATACATAAATTATAAAAGTAGAATTTTCAGAATTTGCTGGTCCGAAGTAGCCCCCATGATTTTGCCCTTTTTAAAATTATTTGTACAAACTCGAACCCTCCACAGATTTATTATAATTATAGGATATAAAACGATGGGAATCTTTAAACAGACCCGTCGTTCAGTTCCCTAATTGAACATTTACGATCATTAATTAATTAAATATCAATTAATGATCATGTAGTTACATTAATTACATGCGGGTACTGACTTAGTTGTGGGTAAGGTACGCGGGTTGGCTACTTTACCTCGTAAGATACCGATACTAGTCCTTAGACTGAGGTAGGTACTATAACGACCGAGTCGGGGAATTAACACAATTTTTTTACAAGCTTTTATTTATCTTGCAATGGATGTACCTATGTATGTATGTATGACAGTAAGTTCGGGTAGAATCATGCAAGTTAAATTTGACCAACTTCCCAGTTTCCGATTGAGCTGAAATTTTGCACGTATATGTATATCGCGTGACAATGCAATAATATGGTATCATGGAGCTGATCTGATGATGGAGTCGGAAGGTGGCCATAGGAACTCCTGTACTAAACGAGATAAACCCGTCGTGTTTGGGCTCGTTTTACTTGTCTTTGTTAGCACTCTGCTGCTACATGATTTCCAGGATCTCAAAAGCTTGTATTTAAAACCCTTTTTAAAAAACAAGTTTTAGTGTTCAATTATTATATTTTAACTATCCTGTTTTCACTACATAGGTAGCCATCAGCGCGGATCGCAGGCCACTGACAAATGTCTTTCATTCTCAATATTTAAATTTTTATTTTCAAACAACAAAAACGACCACAGAGGTTCGTCATTCCAGTACCAATTTTCTGAGGATCTGAAGAGAGGATTAAGTATTTCGAGAGCTCTTTGTAGAGACTTATGACTTCAGGATCTGTAGACAAGTGGCATTAGCGATAAACGAATAAAATGAAAATGTATGAGAATGATATAATACTCAGCGTAAAAATATGTCGTTCCCATACATTTTCTATTCTGTTCGTTTAGCGTTATTTAGCGTTAATGCCACTTGCCTATAGGCCCTGGACCCCACGGCCATTGGCGTCGTTTAAGTGATTCAATTATTTCCGCCAATGAAACAACTGATCTAGTCGTACCTATTTCGTAATAATATAATGCGGCCAAATGTCCATATAAGTTGATAGCAAGAAACTTTAGATTTGTGGTATGACAGAGGATTTATGCCAGAATAGAGGAGTGGAAGAAAAAGACATATTATTCTAACGTCTAATGGCTATTAGAAGGTGAAAAGAAAGAGAAAGAAAAGAATTACGCAAATCAAAATAAGGCAAATAATAAATATGATTGTTAAGTAAATATAGACTACAAACTAGATTCTATGAGGGTCATGTAATGAAAACCGAATATTAAATAAACAATAGACATGTTAAGTTAAATATTTCGAGATTGTATTTGTACTAAAACGAGTACAATATTATGTCAAAGTTAATAAATTGTTTGTGCTCCGACCTTTGTGATAACTATTTACAAATAGCTATCACAGAGGACAAACAATTTATTCCAATTGAAAGCCAAAGTATACATAACCACAAGATTTGCGAGCAAGTAAGTAAAACCACCGATACTGAAAATTGATAGAATTTTTTACAGTACATCTAGCATATAATGAATATAAAATAGAATAGTCTTTATCCTGACCTAAAGGGCCGAGACGTGGACATTGATGGCAAAATTGATCCACAAGATCCAAGTCGCTCAACGGGTGTTGAGCGAGCTGTGTTGGGTGTTCCTCTTATGGATAAAATTACAAATGAGGATATCCGTAAGAGAAACGATGTAACCGACATAGCTCGCAAAATTAGCAATTCGAAGTGGCAGTGGACCGGTCACGTCTACCGCAGGACGGATGGTCGATGGAGCAGCCGAGTCCTGGAATGGAGACCGCGTCTCGGTAAACGTAGTGTCGGACGCCCTCTAGCCCGATGGACTGACGACCAAACATTCCTTGAAAGCAGATAGCAAGTAATTCTTTTTTCATTCTGGACGTAAGTATTATAATGTAGTTATATTCCCAGCTTTCTTGCTAAGCTTTCCTCTGTTATAATCTTGCAAAACCATGGATGATTCGTCATAACTCTTACGTTAAATCCCGGTTACGTTCAGACAGTCCGCTTCAGAACCCGGAGATTCACTTTTTTATGTATTCTAAGTCACTTCGCATGGTCTTTGAAATCCCTTATTGACACTATTGGCGCACGTTTCATCTAGGTCCTACAATATACTATTACTACTACTGCTACGCCATGGTGGAGACGGTATGATGCTGCAACATTTGTTCCCCACATAATTTGCCGGTGTCCTTAAAACATGATCATATGAAAGCATGCGACTTTATTTTTATGTATATCTGTTATGGCACGGACGTGGCATCTGAACTGAAAAAGAGACTATTGTATCAAAAATATCTGTTTTTATTCCTGGAATACAAAAGAGAAGCTAACGACCCGCGTGATGGAAACTAGTTACCGTCCGCTATATACATTTACAATACCAGAAGTGTTATCAATTTGCTCCAAGTCTTGTAGAGGGGAGTGGAACTTGGCCACTAATGCCGGAACACAACTCAAGATTATTATGGCGGCATATTCTAGACTACGGCTAGTAGCCATTCAGATGGGACAATGCCCTACAACCTGGTTATGGGTTGTTTCTTCGCCTCTTACGACAGGCCGCCCGGTCGCAGGGCTTTCGTATTCTTTCTCCATTCCTGCTCAGATAACTATATATCAAACTCAAAAGTAGATAAATATATATCAAAGTCAAAAGAGCAAAATTGTAGGCCGTCGTGTAACTGAATTTTTATTTTTTTGTAACGAAGTTAGAAAGGTTAACGGACTGAAGTTCACAGAAAAAGTCAATTAGAAACTTTTTTATTCTACTTTGGTTACTCTTGAGTAGTCGCAATAAAATTGAATTATTTTCTACCCAAAATTGAAATTGAGTGGTTTACTTATTTTACGTATGAAATAACTTTTGATTTCATATTACCATAAAAGAAGAATACAAAAGAATTAAAATCGACCACTATAAAACGCAACTAACAACATTCTTCTGCATGTGTCACTATCAGTTCATTCTTGTTTCCATATTAGTTATAGCCGAACACAGGGCGTCAATCAGAGAAAAAAAGGGGATTCTCTTTTATAAACCGTACCTATTTATTCTGAGTATGCGTTTTCTACTAGAACGCCGATCTAATAATTAAGTACCTTTAATTATAGATTACGATTCTTGCACAATAATTAGCCATCCTAGAGCCTACTGCGTCATTTGCATTGGACCAAAGCCGAAGTGAGAATCTGTAACTGACCAAAGTGGGTGTCAGACTGTGTCGTTGCTCCGTCCGAAAGCTTTTATATTCTTGCCATCACGGAACGAGCCGAGTGGTGGGGTTACCGATACAAACTACTCTCTTATATTATTACTCAATTAGAAAATCTGAATTTTCAATCATCAAACTTTTATTACTTAAAACGTAAATCATTTATAAACTGAAAGTCATGATTAGCTCCTTTTTAAGTTTTTTGTTAATTAATGAAATTTGCTAACTCAAAAAAAAGTAAATCGAATTTTCAATTTATGACTGATTTAAGTTACAAAAATGTGTTTTAATAATAAAAAGTTGATTTAAAATTAAATTTTATATATTCTATTTATATAAAACAAAGTCGGGTTAGTTACACCATTTATAATTCAAGAACGGTTTCATCGATTTTGATAATCTTTGACTTGTTGGATTTGTCTCCACCCTAAATAGTAGAATATAATAACAGCCCATAAATGCCCCATGCTGCGCTCGGGCCTCCCACTATAGGGGGACGGACAATATACCCGCCACGCTTGTCCAAGGCGGCTTGGCAGGTTTGGCACATCGGTTATCTCAATGTGCATGTTGCATCACGATGTTTTCCTTCACCGTTGTTAACACGTGGTAATTGTAATAATATGCACATTAGATCAGAAAGCTGCCTTAAGTGTTGCATGCATTTCGGCAAGGATCGAGAGCAGAATAAATTCACAATTTGACCCGGTGTGTGACGCTGCAATTGGGCTCTAGATTTTTATCTTTTCAAAGCAGGACAACGTCTACTGTCTGCCGGACCCGCTACTTTTCTATAAATACAAAAAAAACTGCAACTAACTTTAAATCTAAGATTATAAACGCACAACCATCTACCAAGACTCAACCATTTCATCCGCAGGGTCGCAATAATTCCGCTAACAGACATCCAACAATTCCTTTCCGTAAAAACTTCCTTAGAAATGGTAATCTCTTAAGTTATTGGGGTGATAAATTGTTAGGCATTGCGTTTTACTGGCGATTCGGTTATTCCCGGATAATGGCTCAGCTCTGGAACGGACTTCAGTTCAAAAATTTAAGGGGCAAACTTTTGATTAAGTGGGAAAAATTGGTGAGTTGAAATTTATGATTTTTTGCCTATTCAGTATTGCAGTTGATTTAAATTGAGTCAGCAATTAAAAACTTTTAGGCATTTAGAGTTAAGCTTTTAATCTGCTAAGCTATTCGTTAGTCTTACTTACTTAAAAAATAGTCAGACCGATTTTTATGTAAATTTGTTTGTGGGTGTGGGTTCCTGGGTAGTTTAGATTTACAATTGAACCCGGTAGGTGGCGCTGAAATGGTTTTTTATGATTTTTTTTTTCATAGCAGGCCACCGCCTGCTGGGTCCACTAGTTATTTCTAATCACCTTAGACGGTGGTCCACTACAAACGCTGTGGACTGCGTACGGCGCAGCGTGACATTGTATGTTACCAACGATATTTTTTATTGCGAAGTCGGCATAAAGGGTGACCACAGAGCTAAGAAAATCATCGCCCCCCCATTGCCGAGGGCAGCTCGCTTGGGATGGGGGTGGGGGGTGGTCTGGGGATTCTCTAC
Source organism: Dendrolimus kikuchii (assembly GCA_019925095.2). Classification (NCBI taxonomy): domain Eukaryota; kingdom Metazoa; phylum Arthropoda; class Insecta; order Lepidoptera; family Lasiocampidae; genus Dendrolimus; species Dendrolimus kikuchii. The sequence goes on from CM034409.1 coordinate 9,854,065, forward strand.
TCTGTGAGGCTGACGGCCTAGCTAATGGAAAGTAGTTACCAACTCCTATAGACGTTTGTAACACTGGTGGCTAAGTCTTTAGGATGGGATGATGGGATCAGACAGGAGGATCGCGATAAAGGGGATGAGATAGGGGCAGGAGGAAGTGGACTATTGGAACTCTCACTGACCATGTGTATATCTATGTACGTAATTTATTATATCTATTATTCACATTATATATAAATTTTTAGTATGACTTGATGTATCTATTGCCTTTTTCCTGCTCCACCTACATCGCTTGATTCAGATTTCTTTGATTTAGGTTGCCTGGAAGAGATCGCTTTGAACGATAATGCCGCCTATTGTATTGCCTAGAAAATATTTTAAATATGGTCTGTTTTTGTAGTTTTATATTTACAAAATAAATAACAGTGCAACATTCGTCCATCCTAGAGTGCAGTCGAAAACAAATGTCAGGCATCCGTTGCCTGGCTTATGCTAAACTGCACCTATTTGGTACCATCGCGAGCATAGCGTATTTTTTTCTGTATACCTAAATAGTTCAATACCCTTTTTTTTTCATTGTGTCTCGATATATTTAAAGACCAAATAAATGTTTTTCTTTTTTTCTTCTTTCTTTCTATACGAAACTGGATTAACTCAAGGCTAAACGTTTCACGCCGATATTCTATGAGAGCGTGAAATCACACCGAGCTGAAACCATGATTATGCTTCCGGTATGCTCTATCACGCATATTTTTTTTATTGCAGAGTTCAGCAGACAGGCAGACGGCCCACCTGATGGAAAGCGGTTACCATCTCCTATAAACATTTGTAACACCAAAGGTGCTATAAATGCGCTATAAATGCTGCTCTCTTAAGGGTGACTGGAACTTGGCCCCTGATGCCGGAACACAACTCAAGGTTGTTTTGATGGCATACTCTAGCCCAGGGGTGGTAGCCATCCGGTCGGGCAAATGCCCTCCCACCTGAATGTGGGTTATTTTGTCGCCTCTTACGACAGGCCGCCCGGCCGCAAGAAATTGTATTCTTTCTCCGTTCCTGAACGGATAAAAAATCTATGAATACTAAGTATGAAATGCACTACTTTGGTTCATCTCAAACGTCTGCCTGATATATGGATGCCGCGTACGGCGTTTGTAACAGATCACCGCCTTAGCGTTAAATCTTGATTTCAGATCTCGTGGTGTTTTTCCTACTATTCCTCAGTATTTCGCGCGGTTTTCGCCCTCATGAGGCACATTATTTTGAAGTACGTCAAGTCAGCATTTCTTGGGCCTGTCCCTAATGAGACCTGGTGAAGGCGGTATTGCTAGACCTTTGTTCACCACATAATTAACCAGTTTACGTAAAACTAACGTAAGCGAATCTTTTGCAATTTGTCTTTAATGTCTCGAACATAAAGACTATTGCAGATGCGGTAGTTTTTAAGGTGATATATTAGTTTAAGTATTTATGTAGAACTTAGAAATTCCTTTAATTTTGGTAGCCTGGAAGAGATCGGTTTAAGCAATAAAGCCACCTATTGTATTGTCTAGAAAATATCTTTACATATAATAAAATTGTGGCGTCAAATTTCTGTACAATGAAAAAAATTCCTAAAAACCGAGACAGGGGGATGTAAGAAGTGAAATAGAACTAATTTATATTTTTTTAAATTTTTGTTTCTCTATTTGTCTGTTTGTTTGTACCGGCTAATCTCCGAAATGACTAGACCGATTTCAATGAAATTTTGTATGGTGGTAGCGTATATTACTGGTCAACATATAGGATACTTTTCATCCCGAAAAATTAAAGACTTCCCATGGGATAGTTAAAAAACCACACCACGTGAACGAAGTAGCTAGTCGTAAATATGATTTGTTTTGTAATTGTATATTTCGGTGTGCAATAAAGTTTTATCTATCTATCTAAAACCCATCTTCTTCACTGCGACCATCTGCTACACATTAAAATAGAAAATGTTTTAAATTAAACATCCAAACACACGATTTAACAAACATTTTATTGTAAACTTTATCTCGTAAGAAAAAATAAGTTATATAATAGACACCAGAACACTGTAGAAACCTCTACCTAAAGCATTACAAAAACCAGTGTCCCTTGGAATGCGGCCCTTCCTTATCTCAGTAATGTCACTGACTCCGTCTCTGATAAGGCGAAGCATCACTGGCATAATAAGGCTGTAAATAACAGTATAAACAGAATAGTTACGGATTAAATCGTAAAACACCTCTCCGCCTTAACTGAGCATAAATTATGGCAATAATCTTGATTTACCTTGGTTGTAAGGCTTTTGTCTTATAAGCAAATAATTTTATGTTAAAACAAGTTTTGCTTGCGACTTTGCGCTAAATTTAAAATATTAATATGTCGTCTGAACCCTGAAGGAAATCGAACATAGACCAAAATTTTAGATAACACCCTTATTTTAAATCTGTAAAAATTTCGTTGTAAGTCGTTGTTCGGTCGCTTCAGCTATGCAATATAAACTTCCAGACAGACAAAGGCGCAAGAATTCTAAAAACCATCATTTATAACATGTTTAGAAAGAAAATAAAGTTTATTTAGAGTTATTTGTAATGGAAATTATACATAAGCAGTTTAACAAAAGCTAAAGGTTAACTAACTCTAAACAGGCCCTAACTCAGCAAATACTCGTTGATAGCAACCAACGCTGGTCTTCCATTAGTGCCAGGCGGTAACGTCACCTTCATAGAAGAAAAAATAACTAATGAACATTTAATATTATTTATAACTAGCTGACCCGGCAAACTTCGTACCGCCTCAGAATCAATAAATAAATAACGTTGATTTCTAAACGACGGGACAAACATCAAATGTTTGACAGGCAGGAATAGTTTCTAAGGGAAAGTTGTTGTTTTTACTATATTCCAAGCATTTTTTCATATTTACTCAATTAGGCGTTTTTTAATTATTTTAAATAATTTGTGGGCACTTGGCCCCCATGGGCCTCAAGTCTCCACCCCAAACGGTATATGTAACCTGTTCCAAGGTTTGCATATTTTAGCCGTTTGAGATTTTCGACAGAAGTGGCAGTGCGACCAGCTCCAACTTTGGCCTCCTGGAGATAAGAAGGCGCCAGTGTATCGACAGAGGTAACGTCCCACACAAGCGGCCTTCCCAAGCTCCAGGGAATTAAAGTCATACCGTCGGGTCTCTTGCCGTCGTCGTGGACCAGGCCGTTCGGTTCGAGAACGGCTGGCACGTCGGCGCTGACAAGAGCCCGACGTATTATATCGATGAGGCCGGCATGTTGCGGAATTCTGCCCGCGGTTCTACCACATGATAGGCCATGGTGGCCAAGCCGGTCGACAGCCCGGTCGCAGCGACAGTTGTGTGGTTCACAGCAATTTGCCCCAAGACGAAGGCAGATTGCTGACCTGAATGTGGCTGCATCCATTAGCGTTCCTATAGAAGGTGACGGTAGAGCCTGCAACCAAAGTCCTGATTCCCATACAGAGGTAGCTAAAAGACGGGCTCGATCTGCAGAACTAGTCGACGTTTCCAATAGTTTTTTACGTGACAGTTCACAGATCGGCCCGTCCCAAGACCTCTGTATAGAGGGGACAATGGGCAGACTGCTACCCGGACAAACCACCAGCCAAGCATTCCTGGCTTCAGTTGATAGTGATGGCTCCAAGTCTGCATGAAGTATTTCTTGAACAATTTTTTTGGTGCTATGTACTGAAGACAGGAATGCTGGAAGGGCCACGCTCGAAATTTTGCGTACACCCAGACCACCAAACCTCACTGGTAGCGTGGCTTGGGTCCAGATGCGTTCTTGTAGGTCAATGTTCAAAACGTTGATGAGAGTATTTTTTACGATGTCGTCAAGTGTCTGTAAAATTATTGGATGCTTCCAGAATTGGCAACATCGTAAAAAATGTGTGAATTTTGGAACAAATAAACAAAATTTAATTATCCAAAATGCCATATGGCTGTTAATTTGGAGTAAGCGGTCCGAACAAGAATTAAAATTTTGAATTTTATCGTTTATAAACGACGGAATCGATTTATCCTTAACTGGTGAACCTAGGAGGCGAAGAGAGGTATCGTCAATGATTGTAATATTGGGCGCTATAAGGTTAAATTTTTGGATAATCTCATCCTTATTTAAGGACGTAGGGGGTATATAAAGTTCACATTTAGACAAATTAAGATGTAAGCCGATTGATTCGAATTCAGATATAATATATTTCAAATCTCTCATAACTGTATCTGCATCACCGCCTAGGGTTCCGTCATCTAGGTACCACACATTAAATTTTGAATTCAAACGGGTGATGATGGGGTGAATCGCGAGGCTGAAAATGGCTGGTCCGAGGGGATCGCCCTGTTGACAACCAACGGCCGAATCTATTAAATTATTTTTATACATTAATTTAGTGGGTGTACTGTAGCATTGCCATAGAAAACCAAAGGAGTTGGGAATTTTTTCTTTAATTTGGGTCAAAAGGGCGCCCCTGTCTACGGAATTGAACGCGTTTCTAACATCCACTTTCAGCAATATCTCTCTGCTATTTCTGTCAAGAAATGTACGTAGAGCATGAACCGCTGCCTCGCACCCGCCTTGTGTGCCAAAACCGAGTTGGACTGGCTGTAGATAGTTTTGTAACACCTCTTTATGTTTGGTGCAACATATTTTAGCGGCGAGACGACGGTACGTTGTGCCGACGGCTATTGGGCGGATACCGCCGTCTTTTTTTTTAAGTGCACAAAGGTTGGCACCGTAAAGTACGTCTAAAATATCGTTATGAACCCGGCCTGAGAGCATGAGATTGATTAAAGCTGTTAGATCCTGCAGGAGTATCTCGCCAGCATGACCGTTACCGCCACTCGTGAGGTCTTTTAAATGTTGTGGTGTCAAGCCATCGAGACCTCCTGCAGAACCGGGTCTAAAGGAGTTAATAGCTTTTAGCACATCCTCCTTAGATGCACATAAAAATGAGTTTAAAATATTGGGTTCTTCAGGTAGATGGAGGTCTGTTGCTGAGGGTGGATGTTTATCTTTTAAGGTCGCAAGCGTTTCTGCGTTATTGGATGCTATTTTGTCTTCGGAGAAAAGCAGACGTGCGGCGCCGCTAAGGTCGCCGTCAGCAATACGGCTCTCGACTAATTTGAATGGTGCTCTGTGGCGGTATTTCTTATCGTGTTGGAAACTGTTAATTAAACTGTACTGATCATTTGTGTGTATAGTTTCGTTGGTGCAATTTGATTTAATTTTTGAAGTAAGCGAATTTTCGATGTTTGTTGATGTATGTAGAATTTTATAGGGTAAATTTAGAAGAAGTTCCCAAGCGCGTTTAGAGTTTTCAGACAAGACCGTCCTGATTGTTTTTGACAAAGTCTCAGCAACCGCAATTCTGGCTCCTCGAGGTATACGTTTGATGATAGTTATATGCTCTTTGTGGTTGCTAAGGCACAGGTAAAATGGCAAATTGTTGGAGTTTTGAGGGTTTACATCCAGGCCAGTGGCTTCTGAAATGGTATTTGTTTGAACAGGTTTATGAGTTTTTGATATATGGATTTTTAAACCTCTCTCCCCTTTGAAAAAACGCTCCTGGGAACATTGCTGGCATCGCACGAAAGTTTCTCCGATATCTGCCACATTCAGGTGGCTGGCTCCATGAGAGGATTCGGGCATTATACTCTAAAAATATAATACGAAGTTAAAAATTAAAGCTTAAAACATATAAACTTATAAAATACACATTATAAACGAAACTTAGAATAACAAAATAAGAAAATAATAAGAGATTTCACAACACTTCCTTATACACTCCCTTCCTTTTTATATATGCTGCTTTCACTGCTAATTTGACGTATATGTATGTGCCATAATATTATGTATTTCCTTTATTTCAATATTATATTTTCTATTGAAGACGACTCGCTCAGGGTTTCACTCAACATTTTTAATTCGGTCCATCTGTTATTACTTAGATTTAGAACAACATCATATAGATTTGAACAACATCAAACAAAGAATAGGCAAATGATGCATATTCTGAACAATTTAATGTAAGTACATAATATGTTATAAAACGATTATTGAAAAGTGAAAATAATGATTTTGAAAAATTATAATAGGTACGTCACGTACAAAAAGAAATGACAGTTACAGACAATAACAGTCAGACGCTTTAATTTTACTTAATGGAATAGATAAAACTACATAATTTGAAAAGTTTTCTAAAACAGTAATAAGTTTAATGCGACATCATTAATTTTTCATCTTAAATATGTTTTAGCGTAGTCTGTTTATTTAGTCAGAGAGATGTAATTAATTACGAGTTTAAGTGATATAAAATTTTTCAAATATACGCTGGTATCTTTTAAGCTTGAAAGCTTTGGACGATGCAAATATAATTATGTCAATTTTTTTATAGAGTAAATAATAAACGTGTAACTCTAAAAATTCGAAATTATATTTTACAAATTTTGGATTGCGGGTTTAATTTTATTTTGTTATCATATAATCATTAAGATACCATAACGCCTATCTCATTCTCTCTATCCTACTGCTTCTATCTCACCCCCTCTCTTTTCTCATGCCCTACATCCCATACCAAAGGCTAGCAACAGGTCTGCATCATTCCTGGTATTGCAAACATCTTTAGGCGAATCGTAACCACTTTCCATTACATGGTCCGCCTGCCTATACAATAACTTCACGTAATAAATAAAAATATGTCAATTAAATTGTATTTATTTTCAGGTGATTGGTGTCTATATACGGGCATAACGATTTCATAAGGGTTCCGTTTCTGCCAGAGTGCTAACGGAACCCTAAAAACTAAAGTACCTTTAAAATTTCTTTATCATTACGAAACAAAACTAAGCAAAAGTTGGCGAGCATGCCATACATACTTAGTTCGGCGTGAAGTATTCTAGGAGCCACAGTAAAAAATAATACAGTAAATATCCGCGTTTTATCTATACTAATATTATAAAGAGATAAAGTTTGTGACGTTGTAGGGGGTAATCTCTGGATCTACTAAACCTGACGCAGGTCCTCTCGGGACACGGCTGTTTCGGGAGGTACCTGTGTCGCCTCGGCCGCGAGGCGACATCAAGGTGCCATCACTGCGACACCGGCGACGAGGATATGGCGCTGCACACACTCCAGGAATGTCCTGCCTGGACAGAGCAGCGCCGAGACCTCGTCGCCATCACCGGACCAGACCTCTCGCTCCCGGCCGTGGTACGCGCTATGGTCGGGAACCCACCAGGATGGGACGCCGTCTCCTCCTTCTGCGAGCGCGTTATGCTTGCGAAGGAGGAGGTGGAACGGGAGCGTGAGTGCACATCACTGCTCCGCTCCCGCCAAAGGAGGCCGCGTCGGCGCCGGAGGGCCAACTTGGACCTTCGGCCACTGTAAGCGGGCGGCGCGGGTGGGGCCACTTGGGGTATAGGGGTTCGCACTCACCTGCACATGCCGTCGAGATGGGGAGCGGCGTGTTCCGCGCGCGCCCACCTCTCCTCCCGTGGGGCGAGTTACAAACCGCCCCACGCCCAGATAGCTTGAAGATGCCGGGAGATAAAAGTAGTCCCCTGGCAGTGGAAGAGGCCTTGCGAGGCCCACGTCTGCCAGGGCTGCGGAGAGGCTAGATCATATACCCAGGTGGTAGGGTATTTGCCCGACTGGATAGCTACCACCCCTGGTCTAAAGTATGTCGTCATAACAACCTTGAGTTGTGTTCCGGCATTAGTGACCAGGTTCCAGTTTCCCTTAAGAGAGCAGCAGCGCATTTGTAGCACCTTTGCTGTTGCAAATGTCCATAGGCGATGGTAACCGCTTTCCATCAAGTGGGCCGTCTGCCGGTCTGCTGATCTCCTGCAATAAAAAAAAAATATATACCCGTAGCCCTGGTATAAGGCGAAGGACGGAACACCCAGGGGTTTTAGGGGGTATCCCTAACGGGGGAGTGGCAATAGCATGGCACTAGTTCTGACTGGGCATGCTAGTGCCACCCCCGATCTGGCGAATCCCACACTTGGTTGCGAATTATCCCCCAAAGGTTCTGCCCTTGTCGCGGCTTAGTCTTTAGTCGGATTTCCCCTGGTTAAAAAAAAATGGATCTACTAAACCGATTTTAAAAATTCTTTTACGGTTAGAAAGCTACGTTAACAGGGAGTGTCATAGGCTATATAACATAGCACTATATACCACGGGAGCGGGACAGAGCGCGGGTGAAACTGCGCCGGACCGCTAGTATACGATAAAGTCGTGTTAAATTGCTCATCTTATTACAGATATGGATTTGAATTGAATATTGGCTGGATATCATAAACTATCAAGTTACTCTTTGTGATCTAAAGCCTAGCCTTAGACGGATCATTTCTGTCTATCAGTTTTGACGAATCAACCAAAGTGATCCATATAAACATAAACTTGAATCATTTAATGCCATTTAATACCACTATGGTGTCCTCGCAGTTCGATGGTTTTCAATCAAAATGCTAAATTTGGTTGATCTGTCTAATATTAGCACGTGATGAAGATAAAGATATGCCAGGTGGTAGGGCATTTGCCCGACTGGATGGTTACCACCCCTGGTCTAAAGTATGTCGCCATAACAACCTTGAGTTGTGTTCCGGCATTAGTGACCAGGTTCCAGTCTCCCTTAAGAGAGCAGCAGCGCATTTGTAGCAACTTTGGTGTTGCAAATGTCCATAGGCGATGGTAACCGCTTTACATCAAGTGGGCAGTCTGCCTGTCTGCTGATCTCCTGCAATAAAAAATAAAAATAAATAAATAAAGGAACGTATCTTAAGTAAACATATAAAATCCCCCTCTCCACTTTGGAGAAGCGAGGTAAAGTTCGGGCTCTAAAATGCAAAGATTTTAGCCTAGCAATAAGATGTTTATGTACTCATATTATTGATGTATTAATAATTACGCTTTTGGAATTTCATAGAATTATTTATAACAGTAAAGTTAATTAGATTTTATGTCTTACACGTAAACACAAACATTATAACATCTGAACATTATACAGTAATATTTTGACAGACACATATATTTCCAATCATAAACATCGAGTAGCCGTTGTTAATTTTTAATAAGCTTTTTTAAAAAGGTTATTAAATACAAGCTTTTGAGATCTCGGGTATCATGTAGCAGCAGAGTGCTAGCCAAGACAAGTAAAACGAGCCCAAACACGACGTGTCTATCTCGTTTAGTATAGGAGTTCCTATGGCCACCTTTCGACTCCATCATCAGATCAGCTCCATGGTACCATATTATTGCATTGTCACGCGATATACATATGTGTGCAAAATTTCAGATCAATCGGAAATCGGGAAGTTGGTCAAATTTAACTTGCAAGATTCCACCCGAACTTAAATACATACTTACATACATTTATAGGTACATCCATCGCAAGTTAAACAAAAGCGTGTAAAATGGACCGTCATGCATCGTCGTATGAGGATCTCATACTATTTTACACAAGGTGTATTAAAAAAACACAGTATTTATTACCCGGAAAGAGACATTTTTTTGTCTGATAATTTTTTTTTTACAAAAAGTCATCGTCATAAGCTGCAAATACGAATTTAAAAAGTATTTTTATTGAATTAAATACTTTTTAAATTAAATTAAAAAAATTAGAAACATCTCGCCGGGAATCACGTCACGGTGCCGTGTAACTACTGGTTTTGATATACTGATTTATATACTGTGGCAAAACTTTCTTGAATGTGGAACGGACAACGGAAAGGTGCCCAAACTGACTTGCTCTTTTTACTTGTCGATATATCTGGAGACGTGCCAACTCGCCTTGTTATACTCAAAAGTTGGAAAAAAAATATCTAGGTAACTTTTTCAGTTCATAATAATAAATTATTCCTAGGATGGTTGGTCTTTTTCGAAAGAAACTATGAAATTTTATCATATTTTAGTTTATTTTTAGCTCATACACCTAATCTATACATATAATAAAAATGCAGAGGTCGAATTTCTATACAATGAAAAAAAGTGCTAAAAACCGATTCAGGGGGTTGTAAGAAGTGAAATAGAACTAATTTAGGTTTTTTTAAATTTTTTTGTTTCTCTGTTTGTCTGTTTATTTGTTTGTCTGTTTGTCTGTCTATTTGTACCGGTTAATCTCCGAAACGACTAGACCGATTTAAATGTTTTTTTTTTATGGTGATAGTTTATGTCCCTGGTCAACATATAGGATACTTTTGATCCCGAAAAATTAAAGAGTTTCCGTGGGATAGTTAAAAAACCGCAACACGGCATCAGCTAGTTAAAAATAAATTAAATTATAAATAAATTAAATTAAAAATAAAATGTATATACAAACTAAAATTAAACTATAAAATCTTGTACCAGACCGCTGTCAGACGGAAACGTGCTCAAAAGACTGGTGACATTGCCTCGCTGAAAAGCAACGCTAATGCGTTGCCCGCGGTATAAACCAGTTTTGGTCACCTAAGACATCCACCAGACGTTTGGCTGTCTCTATAAAGCTTGTGCGCCTCAGGCCCCCATGGTCCCAGGGTCTCGACTCCAAAAGCCGCAAATATGTAGCCATTTCCGATGGCTGAGTATTTGCGGTGTTTTAGGGCCTCCTGTTGTGCAGCAGCTGTACTGGCAGACATGCTAGTGGCCGGAAGATGGGACGCTGCCAAAGTATCGACGCAAGACACGTCCCATATTAGGGGCGACCTATCTTCCAGGGCACCAATGATATACCATTGGGTCTCTTGTCATCGTCACGGCACAAGCCGTTCGGTTCTAGGATGGCAGGTACCCTGGCGGTGACAAGAGTCCGACGGATTATATCATTAAGTGTTGCATGACGTGAAATTCTGCCGGCACTCCTGATACACGATAACTCATGGTGACCGAGGCGCTCGACCTTATCTCCGCTCAAATTTTTAGCTAAAATTCGAAGCTCGTTACAACATAATCCCGTCCTATTTTTAAACTAATAACGTTAAGTTGGTAGCGGGTTTCTACAGTAGTTCGTACTTGCTTATTTCGTATCGAAATACATTCCACCGCAATTGACAAAGTTGCCAACTAAATTTAAATGTGTTTATTTTTAGCTTTAATTCGTATGCGACAAGAAAATTCGTACAGAAAAACAGACGGACGGACATGACAAAGACATAACGGATCCGTTTTTACTAAAATGGCTTGAGAATCCAAAAAGACTTATATTTTGAAGCTTGTTAAAATATATAATAATTACAGTGATAGCACATGTTACTTGTAACAATATACACATTAGATCTGAAAATTGTTCAAGTGGAGCACGCTCTCCGGCCAGGATTTCAACCCACGTCTCTTTTGAAACAAGAGTTTAAGACTTGAGTGTTACCAACTAAGCTAACACGGTTTTTATTCATAAACACATCGTATATTTAAATTTTCGTCATTAGGTTGGTAGCGTGTTGCTGACGTAATTTGACAATTGTTTTGTATTGGAATACGTTCCATCACCATGACAAAATTGCCAACTGAATATAGATGTGCCTATTTATTTTTCTTTCTTTCTCGTACAAGACATAAAAAATCTTAAAGACAGAAAGACGTGACGAATTCTATTTTACAAAACTGGCAACGGAATACTGAAATAAAAGAGACTCACATTTTAAAGATCATTAAAACATAAATACGTTCTATATTTAAATAATAATGGTTACCATTAGGTTGGTAACGTGTTGCTGCCGTAGTCTGGCACTTGCTTTGTATCGGAATACGTTCCACCACCATTGACAAAGTTTACAACTGAATTTAAATGTGCCTATTTATTTTTCTTTTTTCCTCGTAAAGGACATAAAAAATCTTAAAGACAGAAAGACGTGACGAATTCTATTTTACAAATCTGACAACGGAATCCTAAAATAAAAAGACTCACACTTTAAAGCTCATTAAAATATAAATATGTTCTATATTTAAATAATAATTGTTACCATTAGGTTGGTTACGCGTTGCTGCCGTAGTTTCGCACTTGCTTTGTATCGGAATACGTTCCACCACCATTGACAAAGTTGCCAACTGAATTTAGATGAGCCTGTTTATTTTTCGCTTTTTCTCGTACGCCACGCGAAAAGTTTGGAGTGTTGCAAAACTGCTGCGATTCTGTTTTGCATTTTGTACATTTTGGTACAGACATACGGCAATTTGAACAAAAAGCAATAATTGAAACTTTAGTTACGAGTTTTTCTCTTTCTGCGTTTTTTATCTTTACTTTGACCGCAGCATTTATAGTTATTACAATATTGTTACGAGTTATGGACTCGAATTAAAAAATGTCGTTGGAATTACTATAGAATTTATTAGAACTATACAAACACGTATAACACAGGTACAAATATAACTGGACGCAACCAGTACAAACTGCACGATTAAATAACACGCGCAAAGTCCGTCACTATATAGCTTATAGAATGTACACACGTCTTGCCCGTATTGTAATCGTCGCTTGACTGCTTCACCCCTCCGTTCGTGCATTATTTTATACTAAATTATACAAATACAATATGTCTACCTGCCAAGCGTCGATGCAATTCCCCAGAAAACGTAATCCGCACACCTGCTTAATTATTCCTGCGAACAGTCATAAACTAGTACAAAACACAATAGGCTGTTTTTCTAAGTAAACAAAAGAAGTCCAAATGCAGGAAGGTAATAAACTGTAAAACTGTAATAACTGTGTAACAATATTTTATTGGATGCCCTAATGGAAAAAAAATATTCTTTCACTTTAATATATAAGTACCAGCCAAGTAAAAAAACGTAACTCTGAAAAGCTCTTTAACTTTACATCAATAGTATTTTCTTATGGTTTCGAGTTTTGGTTTTAAGCGCGGTTTTATTTGATTTTTATTTCAACGATTCGATAGACATGATCACGGAAGGCAAATAGACTCGCATAGAGTAAATAATAACTATAAACAAAAATTACAAATAAACTTTAATTTTTTTGACGATGTCATTACATAAATTCATACCTCCGGACTGACATCTTTTTTTTTTATTGCAGGAGATCAGCAGACAGGCAGACGGCCCACTTGATGGAAAGCGGTTACCATCGCCTACGGACATTTGCAACACCAAAGCTGCTACAAATGCGCTGCTGCTCTCTTAAGGGAGACTGGAACCTGGTCACTAATGCCGGAACACAACTCAAGGTTATTATGGCGACATACTTTAGACCAGGGGTGGTAGCCATCCAGTCGGGCAAATGCCCTACCACCTGGCTGTGGGTTGTTTAGTCGCCTCTTACGACAGGCCGCCCGGCCGCAAGAAATTGTATTCTTTCTCCGTTCCTGCACGGATAAAACTTTATATCATATTCCATTTCGGTAAAAGGACTCAGTATTTTCTGAAAAAGTTATTGTGATTTACAAAGACAAACAGATAGACGGACGGGATGACGAAAAAAACGAGAATTCTGTTTTTGCATAAATGGCTACGGAACCACAAAAATAACAGAATGTACAATACGTAAAAAACGTACATGGCATTATGTCAGTCCGTTGTGACGTACTGCATCTCAGTATGGGATGGAGTATCAAAAATCATGTTTCTCAAATTAGAAAAAGCCCAAAGGGCTGTGCTAAAAGTCATAACACAAAAACATTGTATATGGGTATATATTACCCAAAAACATTTACCCAATACGACCAATCGTCAAACTAAAATAATATGCCCCTGCATCCCGCATAATACTAGTTTTGCCAAACGTCAATTTTTAACCGAATTTAAAAAAAAGGAGAAGGTTCTCAATTAGTCAGGATCTTTTTTTTTTTATGTATGTTCACCGATTACTCCGAGATTTATTATCCGATTTACGTGATTCTTTTTTTGTTCGACGCGGCATAGTTTCCATTTGGTCCCCTAAAAATTTAACATAGTTTGGCCCAGTAGTTTTCATTTTATGAACATTTTTTTATCATTTTACGAACATTTTTTTGTTCCCGTTTTTTAAGGAGCGCGGCACTTTTCGTAGGTCTACCCATACATAGCTAGACACTAAAAAGTAACAAATAAAATAAAAAACTTCGTTTAAAAAACCGACTTCAAAAACTAAAAAGTATAAAATAACTTATTTCTAAAGCTATTATTATTAATATATATTATCTAAAACATCTTGAAGTTGGTGCAAAGTAAAACATAAAAAATACTATATTTTTTTGAAAATTACTAAGCACCGACTTAAAGATGTTTTAGATAATATATATTAATAAATATAATAGCTTTAGAAATGAGTTATTTTATACTTTTTAGTTCTTTAGTTCTTGAAGTCGGTTTTTGTAAACGAAGTTTTTTTTATTTTATGTATAGACTATATATATCAAAATATTGTTATTCATCATATGCACACGCTAGCACACACACACACGCACACACACAAGATCGCACACACACACATACAAACACAAACACGTTAATATCTAATTTTTAAAATAATTTAATATTAGAGATTGAAGTTGTTAGTCAGTCATACACGTACTTGGTGTTCCTCGATACAGGCTAGTCCTAGTGCGGCACCTATGGAATCATTGTTTCTGTATAATTATTTGACAATAGATTGATTTTCATTTCATTTGGCAAGTATCAATCAGACTAGATTACCATTTTGTCCTTCACCTGGTGATAACTTTTGTTAAGATGACCTTACTGTTTGTTGGCTTTGTTGTTGTAAAAGACATTTAATCAAATGGCCAATAACTTTGTTCAAAGAAACACCGAAATAGTCTGCCGACGAGACTTGGAGTTATACCAAACCAATTTAATTGTACACTGAAATTAATGGAAGTGTATAGAGGCGTAGATCACATTCATTTGGACCCTAAGTGATGACTAGTTGACGTAACACTGAATGTTGTAACTTGTCAAATGAATTTGAGTTGCTGTGTTGCGATTTGTCGTATATTAAAATTTTTATATTATAAGCGGCTGTATCTTTTTTTTATTTTCAAGAAAATTCGCAATATGGCAAACATGCGGGTATACGTCGAGTTGTCAACGACGTATACTTTTGTGCGTCAAACCGGATGAATCTCTTGAACAAGCTTGAAAAAAATATGTATGGAAACTAGTACCCTCTAATCTTCGGATAAGGCAGAAGCTATGAATATTTGAAAATATTAATCGATTAAATACATACATACATACATAGCTTCACGCCAGTTCCCTTGCGGGGTAGGCACGAACAACAGAGCGCCATTTAGGCTTATTCTTACACACCTCACTTGCTTCTTTCACATTCATAACTCTTGTCATGCACGCCCGTCTGTTATTAAGGCTCCTGACATCACCTTCTGCTAGTACACGATCAATTTGATCATGGAAGGTGTGTCGTGGCCTTCCACGACTTCTGCATCCATCCACTTTTGCATTGCATATCTGTTTAGTCATTCTTTCATCATGCATTCCACATGCCCGAACCACCGGAGCATTCCTTTCCTTACCTTCACCCCGACACTCTCTTTCAGACCAACTCTCTTTCTTACTTCGGTATTACGAACGCGGTCCGCGAGCGTCACTCTGCAGATTTTGCGCATTGCTCGCATCTCGACCGCGTTTACTCTACTTTCATGCTCTCTCTTCCATACCTAACTCTCGCTTCCATACGTGAGCGTAGGTACCAGCACGATTAAATACAAACCAACCTTTTTCCTTAGTTTGTTGTTTGAAATTCTTTCGCAGAAATTGTACTTACAATCTAAACTGTGGATCGGTGTCATAATACACAGTATGTGACTTTTTTTCAAACTTAGGCGATTCGATTCGTGACTAGAATTTTGCCCTCAAGGTCCAATTGAAAAATTCACCGCATGTGATACACAGATTTAACTTAAAATTTACAAAATTCCGTGACTGCAGAGTGCGTAGTGTGAGTTTTTTTACCACTCGATCACATTCAAGTTAACGCAATTTTGTATAGCACGATTTATGTTTCCTTTTGCTTTCACGTAAAGTAATTCATGGTAGTGTAATGGCTATCGCACGCGTCCCAAACTCAAAGGGCGCGGGTTCGATCCTGACCGGAACGCATACACCACTTAGGCAGTTTTCTGACCTAATGTGCATATTGTTACAATTACCACGTACTAATAGCGGTGAAGGAAAAAATCGTGATGCAAACTGCACGTCGAGATAACCGATGTATCAAACCTGCCAAGCGGCCTTGGACAAGCGTGGCGGGTATACTGTCCGCTCCTTTATAGTGGGCGAGCCCAGCAGTGGGACAGTTATGGACTGTTATATTACGTTCACGAGATGGCGGTAAGTCATTCCCATACAAAATTGCGTTAACTTGAACGTGAAAAACACGCACTAAGCACACTGTACTTGTGACGAAAATATTATCAGATGAGTCATTACTTTGTCATTATTAGCGCTCACTTTACGGCAACAAATGTAATTGAAAATGTCGGCAGTCTACAATGCGTTTGAAAGCCATTGTCGTAAGGTACGACTATTACAATATCGATTATACTCAGGTGGCATTGTTTAGCTAAGGTGTTGGCAAGGCAATGTCCACTTAGACGTGGCCTAGTTCTTGGAATAAGTATTAAGACTCTATACTGTATTTATTTTATCTAAATCAGTTGTATTTTCTAACAGTAGTTGCTACTTCTTTCACGTTGAAGTCTATATTCATACCTTTACCTCTGCAAGACATCACATAGAAACATATATGAACATATATAAACTCAATTGCTGTTCGTCAGTCTCGCTAAAAGTCAAAAATGGCTTGACCGATTTCTTTATTTTTTTTAATGTGTATTTGAGTAGGACTCTGTATGGTTTAGATTCATAATTGGACCCACTAGGTGGCATTGCAATCAGTTCACAGATTTTTATTTTTTATGGCACGACAGCGTGAGCCGTATCCGCGAGTATAAAATAAAATTGGCAGTTATAGAGACTGCCGATAGAAGTGAAAATTTAGAACTTTTAGTATTAAAATTTGAAATTTCATAATGTTTGAATTAAAACACTATTTCAACAATGCACATTATATACACATTGAACTTTCACTAAATCCATTTAGTTTCACTTATAAGATATATTACTTATACACACACACACACACACATACACACACACACACACACACACACACACACACACACACACACACACACACACACACACACACACACACACACACACATATATATATATATATATATATATATATATATCTAATATACAAAATTCTCGTGTCACAGTTTTCGTTGTCATACTCCTCCGAAACGGCTTGACCGATTTTGATGAAATTTTTTGTGCTTATCCGGTATCTATGAGAATCGGCCAACATCTATTTTTCATCCCCCTAAATGTTAGGGGTAGTCCACCCCTAAATTTTTTTATTTAATTTTTAGACAAAATTTTTAATTTCTATTTTTTTATGATACAACATACAAAAATACATACAACCCTAAATTTTCACCCCTCTACGATCAACCCCTATTTTTTATTTGTTAATTATAAACTTTAAAATCTTTTGGCAAGATTTTTAATCTTATTTTGTCATGACCTAGAATAAAAAAAAAATATTACTCTTTTAGATTCACAATTAGAACCGGTAGGTGGCGCTGAGATCGGGTTCTGGAATCCTCCTAATCACCTGAAGCGAATTTGGTGATTTTGTTTTTGTGTGTTTGAGTGGGTACCGGGATGGTTTAGATTCGCAATTAGAACCGGTACGTGGCTCTGGGATCGGGTTCTAGAATTTTATTTTTTAAAGGCAGGACAACGTCTGCCGGGGCTGCTAGTATATATATATATATATATATATATATATATATATATATATATATATATATATATATATATATATATATATATATATATATATATATAGCACTAATGTTGCACAATATATCAGCTGTATAGCTACAGACAGACTGCTATAAGCATGTCAGTGAGGCGAACGCACCAGATTTCACCCATCCAAAAAGCGTCTAACGCGCACAGCATACGGCCGCTGCGCATGCGCCAGTCATGAGCACGTCGGTGACGCGAACCCATAAGATTTTCCCCTACAAAAAGGTGCCCAAAGTGGGTAAAGAAGTTTTCACTTAAAAAATGAAGTTCATGTTTTAATTCCTAAGATGTGCTAAATGTCACAGCCTTTTTGAATTTTTATAGATATTGGACATATTGCGTTATGAAGTCATATTTATTAATTACTAGTCAAATAGCATATTGGTTATTGTTTAAGCAGTAATTAAAATAATACATTTAATGACATTTATAAAAGTAGGATGATAGCAAGGTTTTTAAACATACACTCTCTTTATGTACAATGTTTTACAATTTATTCTAAGACTAGCTGATGCCCGCGACTTCGCCCGCGTGGTGCGGTTTTTTAAATATCCCACGGGAATTCTTTAGTTTTTCGGGATAAAAGTACAAACAGACAGATAAACAGAGAAACAAAAAAATTAAAAAAAATCTAAATTAGTTCTATTTCACTTTTTACACCCTCCTGACTCGGTTTTTAGCATTTTTTTTTCATTGTACAGAAATTCGACCTCTACAATTTTATTATATTATGCAATATATCATTATTATATGTATAGAAGATGTGACTGAATACCCAAGTTTGAAGAGAAATACGTTAATTCTCCGCTTGGTGCAATCAATGTTTCATATTAAATTGCAGTGAGGAGAATATCGTTTCCGTCACTGATTGTATGATTTGGTTTGTACAGTGTATATACAGTAGCGTAGTTTCTAATTGTTGTTATCACCTAATAGTAGTTAGCTGCGGGACGAAAATTTCTCTTCGTACTACGTCTCCTAGTACTCTCTTTCCTCTTCTAACCCCTGCCGTCAACCTTGGATTGATCATCGATCGCGATGCGGCCTTCATTCCAGTACTCGTCTGCTCCATCGCCTATTATAGCGTTACTAACTTTGCCTGCTATGCCAATGACTATGGTTCTCTTTATGTGTATTTTTATATCAAACTAGCTAACCCGGCAAAATTTGTACCACCTCAGAATCAATAAATAAAAAACGTTGATATCTGAACGACGGGACGAACTTCAAACGTTTGACATTCAAAACAAAAAACAATGAAAAAAACCTTCACTTATAAATTTAGTTTGATTTCTGAACGACTTTTAAATTTAATTGATTTCTAAATGACGGGACTAACATCAAATGTTTGACAGGTAGGAATAGTTTCTAATGGAAAGCGAAATTGTTGTTTTTACTATATTCCAAGCATTTTATTTATATTTACTCACCTTTTAAACCTTCCCTGGACTTCCACAAATAAATCAAAACCAAAATTAGCCAAATCAGTCCAGTCGTTCTCGAGTTTTAGCGAGACTAACGAACAGCAATTGATCTTTATATATACAGATTTTATGCATATAAGAATCGAGAAGTTTCTAACAGTCTCATATAATACAAGGAAATTCAAGAAGATGGCGGAGAGTAATATTCACTGTCGAGTGCTGATGTGAACTGAAGTGAACTCATTTATTTTGGAAACGGTAGCCTTAAGTTAGTTGCCTTAGTGACCAGGTTCCAGTCTCCCTTAAGAGAGCAGCAGCGCATTTGTAGCACCTTTAGTGTTGCAAATATCCATAGGCGATGGTAACCGCTTTCCATCAAGTGGGCTGTCTGCCTGTCTGCTAAACTCATGCCATAAAAAAAGTACAAATATTAACAAGTCGTACAGCTAGTACAATATATAGTACCGCGTGTGAGCGGGATGGATGATGTGCGAGCGAGATAGACCAACTATCAATATGTGCGGTTCCGCGTTGAACGAACGAGAAAATAAGAAATTTACTTCAACTGAAAATCAGCGCTGCGTTCAGCTCCTGACACAGCATAATACTGAATTTCTAGCCTCATTCAGGTTAATTTTATGTACATACATTTTTTTTTTATTGTACTTGTTTACTAAAAATCCTTGTATTTTATGTTTGTGTATTATTGGCGACAATAAATATCTTTCTTTCTTTCTTTAAATTCATTCACAGCGTTTGAATGTGAAATGAATCCTCTTTTACTTGCTAGGTATTTCATATGAGAACAAAACTTTAATAGTCACAGTAAGGTTGGTCCACGAAATCAAGGTCCCACATCAAGCTGTGGAACGAGCCATGTTCGGGATTTCTTTGAAGATTGTAATCGCATATGTTCTTTCAAATAAACCATTAAAGCAAAGTGGTTTCTCGAATGAATAAATTTAAGTAGAAATTATTTGCTTGTTTCATGTATGAGTTTTATTCCACTTCAAACAAGTCGACTGTGGTTCTGCCTCCATATTTTGTCAAATACTTTTTATTCGCGACACACGGGCTGGTAGCATGATGAGCTTTTTACTTCCGATTAGATGTCTTGTCCATATTTTATACAATTCAATATCTATCTATCAATAATATTACAAGATTCTAAACATGCCGTGTCTGTATATTAAAGCTATTTAAAAAAAACAACTGGAATAGACTATATAAACGATGGAAAACCCTGTTTGTCTGTTCGTTCGGGATTCACGGAAAAACTACAAGGCCGATTTCGATGTGGTTTTGCTGAACGATAGCAAAGTTTTAGACTGATTTTATTGGGATTTTATCCCAGGAATACCCCGGAATTTTTCCTGGAAGCGGTTTGCAGTTGTTTGGGTGCATAAAAATTGGTTTATTCCGACACAGATTTCACATTATTTTTTAAAGCTGCGGTACTTTGTGCCCCGGAAAACCCGCTGGAATTTCAAATCAAGCGTGGACGAAGTCGCGGGCATATCCTAGTGCATAATATACTTGTACAATTGACCGATTTGAATATTTAAATATGAAAATAAGTTTTGTTTATATTTTTATTACCTTTCCAGAGCCTTACATATGAACAGTATGTTCCGGAGATTAATTAAAATTCATTTATACTAATGTTCTTAATTAAGGTATGATTTTTTTTTATGTTTGCTTATAGGCAAACTGGCAGACGCGTCCACTTGATGGCAAGTGGCTACCGGACATGAACATCTGCAACACTAAGGCAGCCTACGCATTAACTACCTCGTTGAGACTTTAAATATCTGTTTACGTCCTTTTTGCAGAGCCCCGTGTTGTAGCGTCCTGGGAACACCGCGGGAGGGAGCTCATTCCACAGCTTGCTCACGTATGGCATAAAGGAGCGAGCGCCACGTACTGTGGATGACGGTGCATGCCGGCGAATTCTATAAATCAATAATAATTTCTCTAACTATTTTGATCCAAGAAAATATGAGAATTGGTTCTATAATTATATCAAAACTAGATGAATTAGTGGTGACGCTAGTAATTAAATTTAATAGACATAATGTATACTACTAACACTAGATCTGAATCGAAAATATTTTTGAAGTAATTTTAGTCATAGTAATTTTCTCGTCTGGATCATATGTTGAATTGCTTAAAGTAATAAGTTATTAATTAAAATTTCTTGCGAACAAATATACCGCAGTCAATTTATTTATTTCTGCATGTGTTGACTCTGTAACTTTCCTCTCAACTCCTCAAACATTAGCTTCTTCTAGATTACATAACCTTAAATTTTATTAAATGTCATAACGTTCGTTTGTGAAGTGCTACAGCTGTGTGTCTTCCAAAAATGTGAGCCACTATATTATGAATGGGTTCGTCCGCCGATCGATCAAGCTCCGTGGGATGTTCGTCGGTTGCCACTCAATGGATTGAGATTAATGCACTGTTGTGCAGCGAACTAGTGGACTCAATGTTCATAATAAATGTCCTTAGAATAATATACTGCGAATATTTAGATCATTCCGTTGTATTATATGATTATGCTATCATGTAGATTTTGTACTATGCAGTTTTTTCGGCAATTGGGTAGGTGATTCATATTACAATAAATTCTAAAATTATTTTCACATAAAGAAGCGCAGAAATACCACACTATACCGTCATGGAAACGCGAACGAAGTATTGAAGGCAGATACTAGTTTTACCTATAATCTCTTAAGACTATAAGTAGAATACCGAGCCGAGGTCATCGAAGTCAATGGGTAAGGTTCCCAGAAGGCTGGCTACTTTCATCGCTGGATAGCCATACTAATCCGTAATTCAAGGTACGAATCAGCCCTTTGATCACTCAACGAGTCGATGAGTCGTTTTAATAGATCTCTGTAGAAGCTCATGGTCTCAGGACCCCACGGTCCATGCAATACAACAACAAAAGGCACAAACACATAACTCGAAATTAGTATTATGATTTTTTTTTTATTTTTATTTTTTTTTTTATTGCGGTAGTTCAGCAGACAAGCAGACGGCCCACTTAGTGGAAAGCGGTTACCATCGCCTATGGACATTTGCATCACCAAAGGCGCTACAAATGCGCTGCTGCTCTCTTAAAGGAGACTGGAACCTGGTCACTAATGCCGGAACACAACACAAGGTTGTTATGGCGGCATACTCTAGACCAGGGGTGGTCGCCATCCAGTCGAGCAAATACTCTACCACCCGGCTGTGGGTTGTTTAGTCGCCTCTTACGACAGGCCGCCGGGCCGCAGGAAATTGTATTCTTTCTCCGTTCCTGCACGGATAGAATGTGAATAATGTAGTAGATATTTAGATAGAACGATGTACAAAGTACGTTAATATAATAAGAGAGTACGGTGTACGGTGTTTGCCAATATGAAATTAGTTAAATATGTTAATATTAACTAGTGTCATTTTTTTATTAAAGGTATTTATTTCCTCATTATTTCATTGTTTTGTTGGGGTATAGGCATATTATTGTATAATTCTTATCAGTTATATTTTATTCATGTAATAGCTTAAGCTTATCTACATATTTGGGATCTAATGGTATATTATTATGTGATTTTGGAGGTGGGCACTGAAAACCAGTGCTGTGTCGGACTATGTTTCGGCACAGCAAAATACTGAGTGCCAACCTCATTTCTAAACTTACGGCACTCAATTTATATACATTATATATTTTCTTATCAGTTTTAATATGTGTGTCACAATTGGAAATATATATTTTATTTTCTTAAGTTTTCGCGACTTGTATACATAATAAAACTACGTTTTAACGGTTTCAAGCGCGGTAATTCATTTGATTTTTGTTATTCCGACGTTTCGACCACTTTTCAGTGGCCATGATCACGGAAGACAAAGATATTTGTTTATGGTTATTATTTACTCTATGGGAGTAGGCTTGCATAGAGTAAGTAATAACCATAAACAAAATTGGGAACAAATAATTAAATTGAACAAGTTGGCGGTAGGCTAAATAAAACTTTAACAATACTCGTTGGCACTTGACACCTTTGTCTTCAAAATGAAATGAATTACATACATACATACATAACTTCACGCCAGTTCCCTTGCGGGGTAGGCACGAACAACAGAGCGCCATTTAGGCTTATTCTTACACACCTCACTTGCTTCTTTGACATTCATAACTCTTGTCATGCACGCTCGTCTGTTCTTAAGGCTCCTGACATCACCATCTGCTAGTACACGATCAATTTGATCATGAAATGAATTACCGCGCTTAAACCCGTTAAAATGTAGTTTTATTAAATAAATATTTTCTTTCTTTCTCAAACTGAGAGTTGCATATTTGGTCCGCTTGGGTGATTCAGATGTTTCCGCATTAATATCTTACTTTTAAAATACCAGGATAAAAATAACTTGAATATCTGTTTATACAGTAATTAATATTCTGTGCTATTTGATTCATTTAGGTTATGACGTCATAACTTGCTATTCTTGTACAAAATCTAGCTCACTACGGCGTTAATAAAAAGTGTCTCATTTAACTTGACTGTCAACTATCGTATTGAGGCTTGTGTGTATACACATTTAACCAATGGTTAAAATAAAATAATCGTTAAAAATATATGCCTAAATAGCGATTATTTTATTTTAACCATCAGTTAAATGTCTATGCACACCAGCCTTAGCAAACTGCTTCCTAAGAAATTTCACTACACATAAAAAAAATGTCATGAACTTCAACAAAATGCTATTTAATAATTATTAATCTTATTGGGAGCAATGACATATTATTAGTTTTTACAGCAAACATAATACGTAAGCAAAAGCCTAAGAAGACAATGAATGCACAAACATTTAAGTCGTACAACTGAATGCATAACAACATGCTTAGGTTACAATACTTACAGGTATAAAGAAGCCCCTATGATCTTACTTCGATATCTATTCCAACTATCTCAGATGCTAACTACTATTGATCAACAGAGCTCCAAATATGAAAATTGGCACACTTATAGCTTATTTACATCCAACTTCTGAAAGGAAACAAGTAGAAAATTGGATAATTTAAATAGCAGACAAATTAATATCAATACACCACAATGCGGGTTTAATTTCCCGCAGCAGTGTGTTGTCTGTGGGCGGGGAATTAATTAAAATTTTAAGCTTATACCTCACGTTTCCCCAGATGAACTGCCACGTAATATAATACTGGATGAACAGGTGAAATGTTAACAATTTTAGGCACTTGTGTTATGTTATTATTTCGTATGCTGATTTAGTTCTGTTTAATTCAAAGTTTCTGTTGGCTATGTTTTGCATACGAATTTTCTAAACCTAAACAATGTTGAATTTAAACTTCTTTAGAATCGTTGTGAAACACATAAATCTGTAGGTCTAAGCCTGTGAGAGAATGACGTACGAGTTTTACATTGCACAGCAGATTAGAGAGTCAATCAGACCGATGATTAAACATAGGTCTAGTTTGGGTCGAAATAAAACTAATAATAACATTTTTAAGACTATAAAACAGTGAAAAATTGAAAGTGATAATTAAGAAGTTTATTTTGAATTATAATATATTGACGGATTTAGGCTAAAGTAATTATGTTTATATCGTTAAAAGTTAGAGAAGAATTGTCTGGGAGTATAATTATTCTCTGACGTTTCACGTCTACTACGTGTGAACTGCATACACACACATTTTTTAAAATAAATTTAGTTAAGTAATGTTAAAGTACCGTTTATCAATTAAACAATTTTAAATACTGTTTAAGGCTTCATTAATTTCTTAGGTTAGTAATATTTAGAACGTGAATGTGAGTAACATTTGTTTGAGTAGTTAAAAAAGTTAAAAGGTAGCTGCGTTATCACCTCCTTAGGGGTCGAATTTCCAAAAATGCCGATACACGTGTACATTTATTTCTAAACAGAGGTAGGTACATAAAATGTCGTGCTTCTTACTTTGAAGACGACGGATTTTCATACAAACTTTCAGTCCGTTTCTTAAACATATAGGGGTTGAATTTCCAAAAACACTGATATACGTACACATTTATTTCTAACCAGAAGTAGACACATTTCGTGCTGATTGCTTTGAAAATGACAAAGCTTCACACAAATTTTCATCCCTTTTTATACCCCATTAGGGGTTGAATTTTTAACAATCCTTTCTTTACTGCATACCTACACTACAGAAAGAATCCGCATGCAAATTTTCGTAGTTCTAGCCCTAGTAGTTTGGGCTATGAGTTGATATGTTAGTCACTTAGTCAGTCAGTAAGTTAGTCAGTCAGTCAGTGAGGTCAAGTATTGGTATATGTATAGATTGTATATACTAAAACGGTTCTTTGCATAAATGGTAAAATTAATAGGCGATTACAAAGCAATTTACAATTAAAACTTAATGATAAACCATTAGGAAGTTCACCATCGATTTTGTTACGCATAATTAATTCACTTTCTTGATTACAGTTTCTTACCAAATTTATGAGCTTTATCTATGTATTAAATTGCCAATTGATTGGAACTAAAAGGAATTAATTAAAGAACGTTAACATTTTAACAAGTAACTAGGGATGGCTTATTTAGTGCACATTTTCTCCGTATTATTTTGTAAGTGATTTGGAATTCTAAATAAAACCTGTTAAGTAAATAAAATTCTAGCATATCATGTCACAAAAAACTAATGAATAATTTTATAGACATACTTTTTTATTCTAGTTATATTGCAAAACATATGGGATGTTACACAATTTTTCTCTAATCCATCCTAAGGTTGTCTGAAAGAAATTTCTTTTAGTGATAAGACCGCCTATTGTCTTCTGTACTTAAACTTCTTTAATTGTATCTTAATGTTATGCAATAAATTACGAGTATATTCTATTCTATTCTAAATAAATTATCAGGGCGAGGGAAGCTGACCGGGATATATATATTCGAATGAGAGGTTTAGGATTATGGTTTAATAATGTGTCTTGTTTTGAAAGGCAATCATCGATTAAGTTTAAATAAATTATGTTTCTCAGGATGGTCTGCACAGACATTTAACCGACGGTTAAAATAAAATAACCGCTGCTTACTCATATAATTTTAGCGACTATTTTATTTTAAACATGTGTTAAATGTCGTATGTACACTGGCTTTAATATATCATAAGGACTAAGCAGGTTAGTCGTTACATCCCTACGGCCTCAGAGAAAATTTTCGCTACGGTGAATTGAGGAAAATTTTATCCAAACAAAACATTATCCCACAATTTATGAATTTTTGTGGTACACTTTACTGAGAAACTATCACACTTTCAGATTTGAGCTTTGACTATTGCTCTAAAAGCATTTTATTTGCGCCACCCTTGTAAAATATATAAAAAAAAAAAAAATTACTTTCAAATACCTATATCTGTGCAGGAACGGAAAAAGAATACAATTTCTTGCGGCTGAGCGGCTTGTTATAAGAGGCGACAAAACAACCCATAGCCAGGTGGTAGGGCATTTGCCCGACTGGATGGCTACCACCCCTGGTTTAAAGTATGTCGCCATAACAACCTTGAGTTGTGTTCCGGCATTAGTAACCACGTTCCAGTCTCCCTTAAGAGAGTAGCAGCGCATTTGTAGCACCGTTGGTGTTGCAAATGTCCATAGGCGATGGTAACCGCATTACATCAATGGGGCGTCTGCCTGTCTGCTGGACTCCTGCATAAAAAAATACATCGTCATGGCAACGACAATTACAGTATAATTTTAATACGTCATTCTCATGGTTGGTTCCCTCTACGTTAGACGGCGTTACGTGGATTTATCTTTAGGTAATTTGAATTTAAAATTAATTTTGACATCCTAAAAATAATAACATGATAACTTCATGACACACGCATCATACATCCTCCTGTTTTTACGCGAGCGGATTTGCGGATACAAATTAGAACTGAAATAAACCCGAGAATCCCATAAAATATAAACCGCAGTAAATTGTAAAGATGTAAAAAGTAAATTAATTAAGTGGTTGAAATAATTCGTTCGTAGTGGTCGCCAGTGGTCGAAATTCGAATATAATAATTTTTTGTCAAAGACATAATTCTATACTAAACTTCTATAGTCACAGATTTCGCCAAGGCTACACTGTTAATTTGACTTTAACAATAAACAAAGGAGTATATATGCGTGCGTGTGTCAAATACATGGTGGTAGTGTGTGTAATGATTTTTTAATTGATTTAATGTATTTTTTATGCATAATTACTAAAAAAAATAGCATTCGTCGCTTCTTCTCTATATAAACTATAAGTGTTCGAAATTTCATACTCCTTCGTCCGCGCAATATTCGTAAAAAGGGGTACAAAGTTTTTGCTTAACGTATTAATATATAGATTTTTACAGACCTTACAATTTTTATGACTGTGAGATCAAGTGAAAGTTCTAAACAGTCTATGAATGTGGTTTTAAATATCACAAGCCAAGGGGACGCCCGTAAATACAATATTATTCAGGAAGCGTAAGTATAGTATTTTACATATCATAAAACTACGTTTTAACGGTTTGAAGTGCGGTATTTCATTTGTTTATATTCCGACATTTCGGCGACTTTCAGTACCTACCCATGATCTTGGAAGACAAAAATGTCAAGTGTCAGTAAGTAGTTTTAAAGCTATTGCTTAGCATCCACCGAACTAGTTCTTTTTAATAAATAATAACACTACGTTTTAACGGTTTTAAGCGCGGTAATTTATTTGATTCTTGTTTTTCCGACGTTGTTTCGACCACTTTTCAGTGGCCGTGATCACAAAATACTTAGTAGTTGTTGTAGTATATATAGTACATCAGACATGCATACAACCTAACCAAATCATAATTTGTAGTAAACCTGCGAAAAATCGAAATGTGTGCTGGGACACATATTAGAAGTGAAACTTCAACGGAGAAGTGGAAAAACGGATCGCAACGGACAAATGGAAAAACTTCAACTGACAAGTGACAAAATGAATAGCAACAAAATTTTAACTTGAAGTTTTACGGGCAGGTTTTCAAATTGGACAAGTACATTAACAACCTGCCCGTAAAACTTCAAGTTAACATTTTGTTGCGATTCATTTTGTCACTAGATATAGCGCTTTTTAGGGAAACCCAGCTCCCAATTTTATTAAACAACTTCAAGCGCAAAATATGCAAATAACTAATTAATTTTATAATAAATATATTGAATATCTATACTAATATTATAAAGAGGAAAGATTGTTTGTTTGCATTGAAGAGGCTCCGAAACTACTGAACCGATTTGAAAAATTATTTCTCTGTTGGCAAGCTACACTATCCCCGGGTGACACAGGCTATATTATATTTACAATAAAATTAGGGATCCTTACTAAAAGTCTAACAATGTAACCCAAGGTGTAAAAAAAATACCTAAAATCGCGTGCGCTGCGAAAACTATTGATGATAGAATAAAATAATGTACTACGACTTTGCAGAACACATCATTATTTCCAAAAAATGTTGCAACAGCATATGTCTAACTATTATAGTTATGCCACAATAAGTGTTCTTTTATTTTAAAAATTTAATTAAAATGCCGCCGCTAGAAAAGGCTCTTTATTTGTATCTTGGTATTCATCCTTATCAAAATGAATTACTTCATATTCAAGACTGCTTCAATACCTTTATATAAATTTTTGAATTATTCAATTCGGACATCCCATTCGAAAGATATCACGAGTTTAAAAATGTAAGTATTAGAACACGCGGCCGTGACGCTTTTTCGTGACAGAAAAATCCTAAGGCCCCGTCTATATAGAAGTTTTACTTCAAAATTGTGAAACACAAAGACAGATGATCTATTGCACGGATGATTCGGTATTTGCTAGGGACTACGGAACCCTAAATAACCAATCTAATTGCAGGACTGTAGAACCATCACCAGAGACACTGGACTTTCCAAACTGCACGTGTTCCAAAATATACGACCCCGTTTGCGCTTCAAACGAAAAATCTTATTACAACTTGTGCCAGATGGAGTGCGAAGTCGGAAAGAATTCTAATGTCACTGTACTGCACCAGGGGAATTGTATTCCATTTTGAGGGTACACAGTAAAATAAAGTTCCAAATCCGCGGAGTTCTGTGCAATGTGACTTGTTTTATTTGATTTTGTGAACTGAGGTTTGTTGACAAAACTTGAACTGTAAAAGTTTGTCAATGAATTGGATTCAAATATCTAGTAATAATGTATATTCAACAGCTGTACTTGGCCGATTATATAAAGTATCTTTGTATTGCTTTATATTGAGTATCTTAATCCTTAGGAAAACATTGGTACAATTAAAATAACTAGTGGTCACCCGTAGTCGAATTTCGACCATAATAATTAATTTAAATTATAAGTTTGAACATTATTGAGGTTCTGTTGTCAAAAACTATATTTCTATAATCACAGATTCACAGAAAAGAGTATATATGCGTGTGTGTGTCAAATACATGGTAGTGTGTGTAATGTTTTTTTTTATTGACTTAATGTAATTTTATGCATAATTTAAAAAAAAAATAGCATTCTGCACTCCTTCTCTGTATAAACTATAAGTGTGCGAAATTTCATACTCCTCCATCCGCATAATTTTCGTAATAACAGATACAAGGTTTTTGCTGTTTTTGCTTCACGTATTAATATACTTAAATAAATAACAACAACAAAAATGCTCTTTGATGTACACCAACATAAAAACAGTAACACATTTTCATATATTAAAATTAGAAGGTAGTAGTACAATGAGCGGTGTTATTGCTTAAAGTCTTCTAGGCAACCTTTGGACAGATAAGGACCTTATTCATAATAATTTGTTGGCGTGCAGCTGAAGATTATACTAATGATAATAATAAAATATTCATACGTTTGGCTATAACATTATAAAGAATGTAACAATCTGATAACTCATCGAAATTTTTAGGATTATTACATGGCCGTTTTTGCAAAAAGAAAGCGCTTATATATTGGTTATATAACTGCATCCGACTTTCCGTATGTATATCTATGTTACAACCATTTGTTTCGGGGACTATGTAATAATATTACATAGCTTCCAACATTAATTATTCAATATATTACCAATAATAATTAGTTTATTTAGTTGATAATATACATAAATCTTTTACTAGTGCATTATATACATATATAACGGAATACATACATACATACATACATAACTTCACGCCAGTTCCCTTGCGGGGTAGGCACGAACAACAGAGTAACGGAATACATGTATGATATTTGCAAGGATTGTCTTTTAGTTATAAAACTGTGAAAAATGGGGGGCAGGGGGGCCATCGCTTAATAAGGGATAAAAATAACAGATCGAGAATTGTTACAGATTCAAAAATTTCAAACTAGAAATATAGTAAAAAAAATAATCGTAAGACCCCGTCTATATAAAAGTTTCACTTCAAAAATGTGTGTGTGTGTGTGTGCAGTTCACACGCAGTAGAAGTGAAACTTCAGAGAATATACAGGCGAATGCAATTATATCTACAACGCTTAGTAGATAAATGTGATCTGCACACACACACTTTCGCGTTTCTATTCTATTATAGACGCGTTTTTATTCTTAGGTATTCTGACGATTATTCGCAATAATTCAATCTAAATTACACTTTAAATCACTAGCGTTAACCTCAAATTCAATGAACTGTTACGCACGTATGTATGTCTTCATTGATCTAGGTACAAAAGAATATCTGCCTTAAGTATATACAGATAGAGTTAAAACTAATTTGAAATCTTTTAAGTTTTATTTAAAGTGAAAATTAATACATACATACATACATACATACATAACTTCACGCCAGTTCCCTTGCGGGGTAGGCACGAACAACAGAGCGCCATTTAGGCTTATTCTTACACACCTCACTTGCTTCTTTGACATTCATAACTCTTGTCATGCACGCTCGTCTGACTAACGGGTAATGAGAGAGGTGTTTTATTTCGATTTAAATAAGGTTGAATTTTATGTGTTTACCTCTGTTTAATGTCGCTTTTTCGTTTCATCGATTTTCAAATCACAATGATTCTAATGAAGTTTCACTTCAAAAATCATAAAGAATAAACATGCCTATGTATGTACCTGCTTTTTATTCTTTCAATACCTAATTAACGAAACGATGTTTTGCAGAGATTCCAGACGTCTTATAAAATCTAACAAATCTTCAAATTGTACTTAACTTTATAATGTAAAAAGAACCTTAAACATTACGGAAATTAATCTAATAAAAACTTTTTAACAAAAGACATTCACAGCGAAAGCTACTGACGGCCATCGAGGATATCATATTTTACGAACTTGTCAATTTTTAACTTTTTGCCCTTGGTAGATACTCTGTAGACGAGCGGTTTTATGTGTGTGATTGTTTTTAATTTTCAAACAATGAACAAATTTATTATTTGTGGAAACGTGCTACATAGAAATCAAAACAATTAATGTGATTGTACTATGCGTTATTTTATTTTTATGATTATTTAGGATTTAAATAAAAACAAATTTTAATGGCAGAGCTCCAGTTTATTAGATTAGTTTCTATTGGAGGTTGTATTATGAATCCTGGTTGCATTCGGAACTCAAAATATGTGTAATCTGTCACATGTCAATGTATCGCAAAAAGAACTGCAATAAATATCTGAGACTAACATCGTGTGTGCAATAATTTAATATATATACCTCGGACAATACAACAATTCCAACAGGTTATGGGCCATTTATAACTGTCCGAAAAATCATATTGTTAAAAAATAAAATTGGTAAGTACGCATAAAATTTCAAAAATGACCGAAGATCATAGCTCTTCTGGGTCTATTTGCGGTATCAAAAAGTTGGAAGGCGCTACTGGTTTCAATATATGGAAGTTTCAAGTAAAAAACTACTTAGAATGTAAAAACTGGTGGGAGGCTGTTGAAGCCGATGAATTGTCTCCAGCACTAAAAGAGGCCGATAGAAAGGCGCGTACTACCATCTGTCTGTTGTTAGAGCCTTCATGTTTTGCGCATGTTTACAATGCAAAAACTGCGCATGAGGTATGGCACAATCTGTGCAATGCATACGAAGATAAAGGCTGGGGCAGACGTATTGCACTGCAGCGTCAATTGTGGTCTTGTAAATTAGAGAATTTTACAAATATGGAAAAGTATTTATCAAATGTAATTTCCATAGCTCAACAGTTGGCAGCAATTGATGCGAAGGTTTCAGATGATTGGTTGATTTCCATTCTACTTGCTGGATTAACACCGGACTACAACCCGATGATAATGGCAATTGACAATAGTGGAAAGGAGATAAGCTTAGAGCAGTTAAAAACAAAACTGCTGCAAGAAGCGAATAGACAAGCTGAGACAAGTTCAGCAGCTGGTGAGCAAGCCCTTGTTGTTCGTAAACGAAAGGCATCCAAAAACAATGCTCGAAAGCCAGTGTACAAATGCTTTAAGTGCCACAAGCCAGGACATAAGGCATCAGAATGTAAAAAGATTAATGCCGATGTGTGTATGAACACGGCAATGAATACCAAAAATAAAAATGGTTGGTATGTAGATAGTGGATGTTCGAACCACATGACTTACGATGCGAAGAAGTTACGTGACTATCAGAAAGTAAAAAGTAACTTGAAAATAAAAGTGGCCAATGGTGAAGAAATACCAGTGAAAGGTAGAGGAAATGCTATTCCTGAAGTTCGCGAGAGCTCAAATTTTACATTAAAAAATGTATTACATGTGCCTCGTTTATCAATGAACTTGATATCAGTGAGCGATCTCGTAGAAAAAGAATATACAGTAAATTTTAATAAAAGAGGTTGCACTATAAAGAATAAAACTGATCAAGTAGTTGCAACTGGCAATGTAGTTGATGGCATTTTCAAACTCAATGAAAATCAATACGACAGTGTCAACGTTATTACAATGTCAAATAAATCTTTAACAAATTTATGGCACAGGAGATTAGCACATTTAAGTAAAAATTACATGCTGATATTAAAAGATTTAGTTACTGGTATGAAATTTGAAAATAAACATAGCATTGAGCCATGTATTCCCTGCATTAATGGTAAGTTATGTAAAAGCCCTTTTAAAAATAAAGGCACAAGAGCAAAAGAGATTCTTGAAATTGTTCACACGGATATCTGCGGTCCAATGGAAGAGGCATCATTTGCTGGTTCCATCTATATGTTGCTATTTATCGATGATTATACGCGCAAAACGCACGTTTATTTCTTAAGAAATAAGAGTCAGGTTTTCGATATGTTTCGCGAATATAAGGCGGAAGTAGAGAAAGAAACTGGCATGTCGATAAAGTGCGTCAGATCTGACAATGGTACAGAGTTTTGTAACCATGCTTTCGATAAGTTCTTTAAGTCGACTGGTATAAAACACCAAAAGACGGTTCCGTACACGCCGGAGCAAAATGGCGTGGCTGAGAGGGCGAACAGATCTATTATTGAGAAAGCACGAACGTTGCTTTGTGAGGCGCAACTTAGCAAAAAGTTTTGGGCTGAAGCAGTAAAAACTGTAGTATATTTAAAGAATCGAAGCCCCACTAAGGCGGTCACGAATAAAGTGCCTGAAGAACTTTGGTCTGGTAGGAAAATTGACTTAAGCCATTTAAAGATTTTTGGATGTTTGGCGTATTCTTTAAAACCCAAACAGAAAAGGCAAAAGCTTGACGCGAAGACTGAAGCCTTAATTTTTATTGGCTACTGTGAAGTCACCAAAGGTTACCGACTGATACATCCACAGACTGGTAAGGTAACAGTTGCACGAGATGTTAAGTTCGTGGAGAATGAGTTTCCAGGTGACGGCATGAAAGTGACGAAACACGCAGTCTTTCCTATTTCTATTGAGGAGGAACGAAAAGAAACTGCGATTCATCAAGTAGGTCCTGATGTTCCCTCGATTAGTGATGACGATACTCAGGGAGTAGTATCTGATGAAGCGCGTACCGAGTCCGCTACCATTGAGGATGTAAATACTGATAGTACTGAGGTTAGTGCTGAACCACTAGTAGAACAAAGATATAACCTACGTACAAGAAAGCCCGTTGACTACTCAAGTATGTGCATCAATATTCTCGCGGCGATTGACGGCGATCCGACGACCGTAGAGGAGGCTTTAGCAAGACCTGATCGCGATTTATGGCAAAAAGCTATGAACGATGAACTACAGTCGTTGAAGGAAAATCAGACGTGGTCATTAGTCAACTTACCACCTGACAAGAAGCCGATTCAATGCAAATGGGT
The DNA here is from genome assembly GCA_019925095.2 of Dendrolimus kikuchii. Classification (NCBI taxonomy): domain Eukaryota; kingdom Metazoa; phylum Arthropoda; class Insecta; order Lepidoptera; family Lasiocampidae; genus Dendrolimus; species Dendrolimus kikuchii. The sequence continues at coordinate 9,888,579 of CM034409.1, forward strand.
CTTCAAGATAAAGCGAGATAGCGATGGTAAGGTATCAAAGTACAAAGCTAGACTGGTTGCGAAAGGATATACACAGGTACGTGGAGTTGACTATAACGAGACTTATTCTCCTGTGGTAAGAAGCTCAACTTTGCGATTATTATTCTCACTAGCTGTAGAATATGATTGGCTTATTGACCAATGGGATGTGACGACAGCTTTTCTTTATGGAAAGTTGAAGGAGGATATTTATATGCTCCAGCCTCAAGGCGGTGTCACTGAAGGTCAAGAAACAAAAGTTTGTAAATTGCAAAGATCGTTGTATGGACTGAAACAAGCGTCTAATGCTTGGTTTCATGAGCTTGATAGGGAAATGTTAAGTTTAGGTTTCTTACAATCTAAAATTGAACCCTGTCTTTACCAAAAATTATTTGATAATAAGGATAGAATTGTTGTAGTTGTTTATGTTGATGATATTTTTATTTTTTGTAGTAAACAACACGAAAATGAAAAACAAAATTTAAAAGCTGGGTTATTGCGTAAGTTTAAGGTAAAGGACTTAGGTCCCGCTAGGCATGTTTTAGGCATGAGACTTAGGAGGGATGATGATACAATTTACCTTGATCAGCAACAATATGTAAATAATATTTTAAAGGAATTTGAAATGACGGACTGTAAGCCAGTCATTACCCCAATGGAAGCTGGTCTCAGATTAGAGAGAGCTTCTGATTCCGGTTGTAGGTTGCCATATCAAAATCTGATAGGATGTCTGAACTATTTGGCTCAAAATAGTAGACCAGATATCGCGCATGCCGTTAGCGTTTTAGCTCAATTTAATTCGTGTTATGATGAAATTCATTATAAATGTGCTAAACGGGTACTGAGATATTTAAAGGGGACATCAGATTTTGCACTTATTTTCCGAAAGACAGGTAAGTTAGATCTAATAGGCTACGTAGACGCGGACTGGGGTGGGTCATATGATAGGAAATCCTTTACGGGTCTAATGTTTAAATTAGGCGAGAATTTAATTACTTGGGAAAGTCGTAAGCAGAGATGTGTAGCTCTGTCCTCGACTGAGGCAGAATACGTAGGTCTTAGTCAAGCTTCGAAGGACGCTATTTATTTGAGGAGTTTGTTAAAAAGTTTAACAAATGATAGTTGCGACAGACCCGTGGTCATATATAATGACAATCAGTCTGCACATCACATAGCTAGAAACAAGATGAACCATAATAGAACCAAACATATCGATATTAGATACCATTTTATTCGTGAAGCGATATCGAATGAGGCGGTTGAGGTGCACTATGTACCCTCACAAGAAATGGTGGCAGATATGTTAACAAAGTCTCTGTCAGGCCCCAAGATAAACTTAGCTTTACAGAGATTACCCATTAAGAGGGCGGGTAATGTAAATGGTGTAACTTAAGTTTTTTATTGTATATGTTGTTAGGTTTAGGTTTTTCTAATGGTTTAATCTCTGTTTTTATATATTTTATGTCTATATGTTATGTGTAGATGTAGTGCACCGTGATGGTACTTTTTAGTCTGTTAGGGTACATACACACTTGCGCTTATACTCGGGTGTTCATAACGTGGCGTGACTAGTGTGAATGTTGACCTGTGCTGAAAGGCTCCAACTTAAGGGTGCGTGCACATGTGGCAGATTAAGGGTGCGTATTGGAGGTTGTATTATGAATCCTGGTTGCATTCGGAACTCAAAATATGTGTAATCTGTCACATGTCAATGTATCGCAAAAAGAACTGCAATAAATATCTGAGACTAACATGGAGCTAAATTTATTTTGGAAAGTTGCTAAAACAAAGATAAATTTGAATCGACTCTTGGAAGATTAATGTACTAAGTTTAGATGGACCAGTCTCGATGACGACGAATGTCTTGTCAATTGCTTTTAGCGACGTCTAACATAGAAACTTAATTTTATGAAGAACGAGATGATAATATTATTTTTTTACAGTTATATTTAAAAGTATTTTATATTCAATTCATGTTTAAATAATAATTAAATCTATATAAAAATAAATCATCAAAAATTAACTTACTACCATTGTCAATATTTGAAATCTATGAATCTTAGCTGTGTACTATCTACTCGTATGTTTATTTTTTTATGTTTGTAGATGCCTTTATATACAATACAAGTTATCTATGAAACTTCAACAGACAAGTGGAAAAACGAATGGCAACAAAATTTTATCTTAACGATTTATGGGCAGGTTTTTAAATTGAACAAGTACATTAACAATCTGCCCGTAAAACTTGAAGTTAAAATTTTGTTGCCATTCGTTTTTCCACTTGTCCGTTGAAGTTTCACTTCTACTATGTGTTCCAGCACACATTTCGATTTTTCGCAGGTTCACTGCAAATTATTATTTGATTAGGTTAGATGCATTTTAATGAATGCATTTTTTATTTAAACATATTTTATTTTATCAAACAAAGAAACTGAATTCGATTTGGAACCAAAAAACGCATCCATAGTCTACTCTAAAATGCCGCCTCTCGCACGTCTAGTCTAAATTAATGCCGCACTTCCATGCGGCCGTAACGCTTTTTCGTGACAGAAAAATCCTAAGACCCCGTCTATATAGAAGTTTCATTTCAAAAATATACTGATAATTAGGCAATAAAAATAAAATGCTTTAATCAATTCAGGCCCAAAGTACAGTTGCCAATAAGTAGTGTATCTAGAAAGTTGGAAGCATTAACGTCTCAGAATATAAAGACAGTATAACTAAAACAATACACAAGTACGGGAGATAAATACGTAGTAGTTTTTGATGTGGATCTTCTTTCTGTAGTGGCCTGGCATCATCAAGCAGAGTTCGGAGGGCATAATGTGTGCCCTAGGTTTAATTGGCCAGACACCCTCAAAGATTCCACTGGATTCTTCATAGAACTGCAGGGGAACTCACATTTAAAAAAACGTCATATTATTAATCGATTTTAATCACTATTTTTGCGTTAGGATTGCGGAATCGACTAAATTGTACAACTACAAAATTGTATAAAACAACAAAATGTTGCCCTCAATTGAATATTGTTATTTACTTTTGTTAAACCTATTCATTTAGTTAAGTACTAATGTTTTTCTTGAAGAAGGTTCGGTTTTTAAAACTAATTTATTTAATAAACAAGGCCCCTTCTAGTTCTTATCATCTCCATATTTCGATAACTTTTATGCTAAAATTGTCGGCAAATATTCCAGATGGAAAGGAAATTAATACAGAACTGCTTTATTTGTCTACTCCATTATAAAACTGGTATGGCTCCGAACATTGGAAGAAATGAGATTCAAATTAAATTCAAATTCAAAAGTTTTTATTCAAAATAAGCTCCACTGGAGAACATTTTTTGAAGGTCATACATATAAGTTAAAATTTAATTTTACTTCGAGTCTATGTACACCGCTTCGCAACATGTTATTGCCGTTAAGGAGACGAAGCGTCAAGAAACTCTCCAGCAACACGTCTAGCTAATAAATTGATTAACTTTTAGTACTATAATATATTTCGTTATAGTACTAAAATTAGCGACCTAATTGGTTGACTTAACTCTCTAATGTATTTTATTAAGTTTTACACTGTATATTTATAATTACAATGTGTAAGAATAAGCCTAAATGGCACTCTGTTGTTCGTGCCTACCCCGCAAGGGAACTGACGTGAAGTTATGTATGTATGTATGTATTTATAATTACTTTTCAATTAGTACTTTATGTACTGTCTAAGTACACTTTAAACATGCATGCATGACAAGAGCCATGCATGTCAAAGAAGCAAGTGAGGTGTGTAAGAATAAGCCTGAATGGCGCTCTGTTTTTCGTGCCGTACTTAGACATATATACATACATACATAGATAACTGGCGTGAAGTTATGTATGTCTAAGTACGTGTCAGACCACGGACGTTGAACATTTGCACAGAGAGAGTCGTCCAATTTTAGGTCACTTGGCTTCGAAACGTAAACAAACCTTTAAATCAAATATAGCCCATACCTCAAAAGCAACTTAAAGGATTTATTAAAATCTACCACTTTTTCTTAAACTTAATTTCAAAAAAAAGGGTACAGAACTAGAGTCCGTAGAGTTGTTAATCAATAAATAAATATATCTACCTAATAGATTAACTAAAGTACTCCTCACCAATGTGTAACGGCATATACAAATGTATATTATATATCATCCTCCTTAAATTCATCCATCAAAACCATAGAAGAGTATTCTAATTTCTATGATGTAAACTTAGTAGATTTTAAGGAAATAGCTGTAATATGCTTATGTAGATAGATAGACAGACAATTCCGGATGGTTTGTGTTAGGAACTTCTGTAACTGCGGCAGCCTTTAAGTTCGTGACATAGAGGACAAAAAGAATGTCGCCTACGCTAGTACGGCCACGTTTTACGTGAGTCGGCTAATTTTGTGGAGATCAATTGTCTAATCCTACCACCTCCGTCACTCCTAGTAGAAGGCTCAAGAAATACTAGCTTAACGTCTTAAAGGATGACATGCAGTCCAATGGTTTCATAATGAGGAATAGCGAACACCGCGCGAAGTGGAGAATGAAAAGTAGGCAAGCGGACCCGAGCCTCCGAAGTGGATCCTAAGAACTTAACCTGAATTTAACATTGGAAAGATGGCGATGGATAGACCTAATAATTTTATAAGGGTTCGTTTTTGCCAAATATAAATTTTTTTTTTTTTGAAATGCAGCTTCTTTAGAATCGTAATGATTTGAAAATCGATAAACACATAAATCTACAGCACTAAGTCTGCGAGAGAATGAGATAGAATACATTATATTTAATCATCTAAACACTGCTCATACAGATAAAGTTGGAAATGTTTTAAGGTTTTTCATTAATACTTAAGATTTCGTATTTTCATGCTTAAATATATTATAACGATATAATACATGAAATCAAAACGTGTGAACTGCACACACACACACACACATTTTTTATTTATGTTATTATTTTGTGTTGTGTTTGTCACTATTATAAATAAATAAAATCTTGCTTTCTATATTAGTTACGGAAGGTTAAAAGATTTTTTTGCATGTCTTATAGGAAAATTGTATGATGTAAGGAATTTACATGTGAGTAAGACCAAAATCTGCATATAGACTTATTATTTCACATGACGACGTTGACAGTACCGGGAGAGCTTGTCTTGATTTATATACATAGCAGGTGACCCAGTTATGATGTATATGGGACCACAGAAATAACTGACTCAAGGCAGTGGGTGTTAGAGGAAAAATTCTTGTATTATGTTTTTAGTTTAGGTTTTGACTTTGGTACGTGTATCAAAAATAGTGTCTGTGATGCACCAAATTAGTCTTCTAAAGAACAACAATGTATAAATTAAATATTATATGTTGACAGTTGACTATAAAGACCTCTATCTCTATGTAACCTTTTTTAACCTACTTTTCCGTGATTCTCCATTACATTTTGTCATAGAAACATAGAAAAATATTCTATATAGATTTCTCTTATTTATCGTTTAAACCAACACAACTATTACTACATATTTTACAACTATATTTTATTTGCCTAGTCAATAAATAATATTTTTCTTTCAAAGATTAATTTGGTACAACACTGTCTTGTTACAAACAATTTACACTCTTGGTTTAGTTTATTTACTCTATCTGTGAGAAAGAATCGTGCGGCTAGGCGGCCTGCCATAAGAGGCGACAAAACAACCCACAACCAGGTGGTAGGGTATTTACCCGCCTGGATCGCTACCACACCTGGTTTAGAATATTAGTATGGAGTTAGTACCTCCATAACAACCTTAAGTTGTCTTACCGCATTAGTGGTCAGGTTCCAATCTCCTTTTAGAGAGCGGCAGCACATTGGTAGCACATTTGGTGTTACAAATGTCCATAGGCGTCGATAACCGCTTCGCATCAGGAGGGCCGACTGCTTGTCTGCTAAACTCATGCAATAAAAAAACACTATTAATGGCCGATTCCTACTCACCAACCGTTCATTTGCCTTGCTATGAGTTAAATTTTGACATAATCTTTTGACACGTAATGTCAAATTTTGACCGATGGTAAACCAAGTAATAGTGATAGTAGTAAGATATATATTTTAGTTAATGATCATCTAAACTTAGACAATAAAGTAAAAAATGATTTAAATTAACCACCTAAATACATAATTTAACTAAAACTAGTGGTCGCCCGTGCTCGAAATTCGACCGTAATAATTAATGTCAAAGAGTATACTTCTATAATCACAAATTTCGCCAAGGCTAAACTGTTAATTTGACTTGAAAAACAAACAAAATAATAACAAATAAATAAAAATGTGTCAAATACATGGTAGTGTGGTGAAATGTTTTTTTTATTGATTTAAAGTATTTTTTATTCATAATTTAAAAAACAAAACATTAGCATTCGTTGCTTCTTCTCTATATAAACTATAAGTGTGCGAAATTTCATACTCCTCCGCCCGCGTAATTTTCGTAAAAAGGGGTACAAAGTTTTTGCTACACGTATTAATATATTGATTCCATTCAACAACTTATTTCCTTATAAAAAACAGCGTTAAGTGGTTATAATTTACCGCTTATAGCTTAGACCAGCGCAATACCGTTTTCCCCGGAGGTCCGCCTAGTTCTCTCAAGGGTGCTACCATGTACTCGGCTTAGAATGAGTTATGAACAGCGGGTGAGAAAAGTTTTTTTATAGGTTTCCTTGTATCCGGAGATCGTATTTCAACTTTATTCATTTCCAAAGACCCCAATTAAGATGATTCCATAGGATTGCCGGTCAATTTTTTGTGAGTTACGGAAGGAACAATTACCCAGACTTTATTACCAAAAGTTTTGATGTTTGCACCGTGTTAGGGCTCTTGTCTGTTGTCGTTCGCATGTTTGCTAGCTTCGTAATAAAAATTAAATAAAAAAAACTGGTGCATAAAATAGATTTATAACAAGAAGAAGGTCACCAGTGCTCCACTCCGTGGCTACCAAAAGTAAAAGATTCTAAAGATGAACTTAAATTTAAGCTTACACAGTTAAGACGCAGAAATAAAATGTTAGAATGAAAGATGAATGTACGTGTGCATGCGTGCGTGCGTGCGTGCGTGCGTGCATGCGTGCATGCGTACGCGCGTGCGCGCGTGTGTGTATAGATGTGAATGTATGTGAGATTATATATTAATAACTTTAAATAGGCATACTAATTTAAAAACTTCTAATTACTAACACATTAGTACTTTTGGTATTTTATATAAGTGGGTGGAGCTGATCTTCTGTCTCGTCGTAGCTCAAGGTTTTAAGCCATTTAGTGATTCTTCGTTGCAAATTTTAAAAGATACAACTGAACTGTTTACAAATAAATAACCACAATAACGTTCAAATTTAAATAAATAATGAATTACGGACGGATTCACACCACTAATCAGCCATTAGTAGATGTAGCTTATAGCCTATAATATAGTAATTGATCACACAGTACAAGGACGGACGTGTTACTGTGGTATGTATTCCATTAAGTATGACACATCTGTACATATGTCGCCTAACACGCTATGGAATATCACCTCTTAGTTATGAAATATATACTAGTACAGAAGAAGAGTACAGGGTAGGACAATTTACCCAGTAAAAGATTAGGTAAGTGCTTGGCAGATCGCGCAACGAAGGGTTCCGCAGGGATAACAAACATCAGTGTTTTTGTTATTAGTCCACAGAACTACAAAGAACGCATTTAAAAGAAGAATGCATAAATTACTGAACGGATATAGTTGAAACATTTTTAAAGCTTTACTTCGATTTTTATTAGATTTTTTCGTTTTATAGTTTTAATTTTAGATGGTGAACACAATTTTTCTGTCTGGGAACAAAAATTGCGTTACTCATGATTTTTAAGACCTGGCACTAACGATACACCGCATACTACTATATACACTGATAAAACTTCAACCCTTAGTTACATGTATGACGACACCTAATCTTTACATTTTAACGATTTCAATACATAACTTCAAAGTACCATACAAGCTACCACCTCTTGCCAGATCTTAACCGTCTAGAATTATGGTCGATTTCTATATTTTATTCACCGTTTGCTTTACTATCGGTTAATATTTGACATAAACCCCACGCAAGAAATGTCAAATTTGTACCGCTGGTGAGGCAAGTGAATAAATTTTAAGACAGGACTCGAACCGGCATTTAGTAGAAAAAGTAACTGTGGCGGACATACCTAGAAAAACAGCGGTGAATATGACAAGAACTTAAGAATTCCGGTTTAGCCAAAATGAAATATACTCTAAGCTGTAAACTGCCAAACGATTCCACTGGATGACAAGTGGCTATCGTCACCCATTTGAAACACCAAGGGAGCCGATGCGTTGCCTACCTCGTTGAAACTATAAATATCTAAATATCCGTTTACGCCCTGTTTGAAGAGCCCCGTATTGTAGCACTTTGGGAAAACTGTGGGAGGGAGGGAGTTCATTCCACAGCTTGCTCACGTAGGGAATAAAGGAGCGAGCGCCACCTACAGTGGATGACTTCCAGGTGTGAAGGAAAATATTTGTATATTCATGAAAAACCCGATAATTATTCAGAATTTTCTACACGCGTGAAATCAGTTTTATCAGCACCTTAATGTGGTTTATACAAACGACTAAATTAACTACCTTTTGATGTATTTAATTTGATTTTTAGGGTACCGATGATATACAAGAAAATATGAACCCAAGACAATTATTTGAGGAAAAATACTTACTCGCAAACAGATATGAGCGTGGACACTTTGTGTGCTATTCGTTAACTAGCGGCGTGGCGCGGTTTCACCCGCGCTTGCCACGATTCCGTGGGTATATAGCGTCATGTTATATAGCCTATGACACTCCCTGTTAACGTAGCTTTCCAACAGTAAAAGAATTTTTAAAATCGGTTTAGTAGATCCAGAGATTTACTCCCTACGTCACAAACTCACAAACTTTACCTCTTTATAATATTATATAGTATTGATTAAAGTATTATTGAAAAGAGAATGAGAGTGGTATCCGATGGATTATTGTGGGATGCACAAGGTGGCTTCAGAAATGGAAGGGGATGTATGGATCAAGTTTTCTCTCTCCGCAATATCGTAGAGAAGCAGCTGGCTATGGGCCGGAAGGTTTTCTGCGGTTTTGTGGATCTAGAGAAAGCATTTGACAGGGTTGTGCGGAAGGACCTCTGGGACATATTGCCCAGATATGGGATTAATGGCCAGCTGATGCGTGCTGTGCAGTCCACTTACGAGGACTGTATGGCATGCGTGCGGCTGGATGGCAGTCTGTCGCCCTGGTTTGACGTCAATATTGGCGTCCGACAGGGCTGCGTGCTGTCGGCTTTGCTGTTCATCCTATACCTGGACGATTGTCTCCAGAGAATAAGATTGATGGATATTGGGGTGCGGATGAGTGACCTAGTTGTAAGCACCTTGCTTTATGCGGATGATGCCGTGCTTTTAGCCGAATCGCCATCAGAACTGCAAACACTAGTCACAATGATGAAAGATGACTGTCAGGCGAGAGGCTTACATTTGAATGCGAAGAAAACAAAGGTTATGGTGTTTGAAAGAGAAGAAACCAGAACGAATGCAAGGATAATGGTCGATGATGTTATGCTGGAGCAAGTGAATGAGTTGGTATATCTTGGATGTGCTTTTAGCAGGGATGGAAGATACACCGCTGATATAGAAAGAAGAGTGAATTTGGGGAATAGTGTGAATGGAGCGTTAGGTAAACTTCTAGGCGCTAAGAACCTCAGCCAGAAGGCCCAGCTCGCCGTACACAACGCGGTGCTGGTACCTACTAGAGTTGGGTATGGAAGAAAGAGCATGAAAGTAGAGTAAACGCGGTCGAGATGCGAGCACTGCGCAAAATCTGCGGAGTGACGCTTGCGGACCGCGTTCGTAATACCGAAGTAAGAAAGACAGTTGGTCTGAAAGAGAGTGTCGGGGTGAAGGTAAGGAAAGGAATGCTCCGGTGGTTCGGACATGTAGAAAGAATGCATGATGAAAGAATGAATAAACAGATATACAATGCAAAAGTGGATGGATGCAGAAGTCGTGGAAGGCCACGACACACTTTCTATGATCAAATTGATCGTGTACTAGCAGAAGGTGATGTTAGGAGCCTTAAGAACAGACGAGCGTGCATGACAAGAGTTATGAATGTCAAAGAAGCAAGTGAGGTGTGTAAGAATAAACCTAAATGGCGCTCCGTTGTTCGTGCCTACCCCGCAAGGGAACTGGCGTGAAGTTATGTATGTATGTATGTATGATTAAAGTATTTTGCGGCTCTGGTAAAAATTTGATTTGACAACCCTACCTAATACTTGTATTATAAATTTGAACGTGTGTTTGATTCTTACGTGTTCACGCCTCAACCTTTTTTTTTATTGCAGGAGTTCAGCAGACAGGCAGACGGCACACTTGATGGAAAGCGGTTACCATCGCCTATGGAAAATAGCAACATCAAAGGTGCTACAAATGCGCCGCTGTTCTCTTAAAGAAGACTGGGACCTGGTCACTAATAATGGAACACAACTCAAGGTTTTTATGGTAGCATACTCTAGACCAGGGGTGGTAGCCATCCAGGCGGGCAAATACCCTACCACCTGGCTTTGGGATGATTTGTCACCACTTACGACAGGCCGCCCGGCCGCAGGCAATTGTATTCTTTCTCTTTCCTGCACGGACTGAAATGAATACACATCTGAGCGTGAGAACCACACGAGTTTAGTGCTTTACCCATCCCAAAAGTGCCCAATTTTACCTAAATAGGTTTCCACTACAACAATATGCACATCTATTAATGTGTACGGAACCTTATACTATAAGACCCAACGTACCCTGGATAGAATTTGGTTATGTAAAAGTTTAATCACAACGTGATCTGATTTTGCTTTTCGCCAGTTGTCAACATGTCATTTCCAATTATGGCTCCAATTAAGAGATTGTTTGTTGACAATGTTCGCATCATGGCTGCCGTATTACTTTTGGTTCGAATAATATGTAAGTTTATTATCTGTATTTTGATGGGATTCCTATGCTAACTAATATTATAAATATGAATGTAGTTTGTTTCGATTTTACGCCTTAACTACTCAACCAATCATCATGAAATTTTGTATTCACATTGTCAGGGGTATAGAAAAAGACATAGGATACCTGTCATCTAAAAAAGTACTATTCCCGAGAATAAAATAAAGTAGATGGGACCGTTACCTCACCGTTGCCATTTTCTAACAAAAATATCGTGATGGTAACTTGTCATGGTGATGGTGGCATTATTTTAATTTGACGCGAACATAATTTTCTTAGTACAACTAGTCTTTATATATATAATTATTCCTCTGTAGGTGTGTTGACAGTGAACTCCTCCTAAACGGCTGGACCGATTTGAATTAATTTTTTTGTGTGTGTTCAAGTGGATTCGAGGATTGTTTAGATTCACAATTGGCCCCGGTAGGTGGCGCTGCAATCAGGTTCTAAATTTTATTTCTTCAGGGCAGAACAACGTCTGCCGGGACAGCTAGTCTAGTATAATTTTTTATTATATATTCTTTCAGCCGAAACCGTGTCTCATTTGAAACGAAAATTTGTCACTCGAGAACGTTACCGACTGAGCTACCGAGGCTTACGACGTATGGCCAGTTCCTGTATCTTACCTACCGTTCTCTTGCCTTACTATCGGTTAAAATTTGACATAAACTCCATACAAGTAATGTCAAAATTCAACCGATGAAAAGGCAATTGGACCAATAGTAAAACATAGGAACCCGCCACTAATGTGCATATTGTTACAATTATCACATACTACCGGTGACGGAAAACATCGTGAAATTTTAACATCGAAATAACCATATGCTCCAAACCACTTTCGATAAGCATAGCGGGTATACTGCCCGTTCCGCCAACAAATTTTCCAAGACCCAAGCTCAGCAACAGGACGTTATTGATTATTATTATATGTTCTTTCAGGTTTCCACAAAACAAAAGCAGAATATTACGATAGACTACAGCAGAAATATGGCTTCGTAGACCCTTACCAGTTACATGAGAAGGAACCCATTGACTTGGACAAGATAAAAGACTGCAGATGCCCACGCGTTATTTGGCCTGTATGTGGAAAAAACAAAGTGACTTATGTAAACGAATGCATTTTAATCTGCATTAACACAACCAGGGTTGTAAGGCAAGGTCCTTGTATCGTCTATAGTCGAAGAGGTACTGTCGACATATATGTTACATTACCCTTGACTTGGATTCATACTACGGGTGATACGTTAATTTCAAATACTTCAAATTTAGTTACTGAATTCGTTGAAGACATTGGTGGTGTTGCTATTAGTAATACGAGTTTATACTAATATACAAAATAGAGGAGAAGACAGTCAAATCAGCTAAAAAAACTTTTTATAAACTTACAGAATATTACTACATGATACGAAATGACATGATAACGAATTGTTTTGATATTGGAAAATATTGAAAACACATTTTTTTTATTGCATAAGTTCAGCAGACACGCAGACGATCCATCTGATGGAATGTGGTTACCATCCCCTATGGTCATTTGTAACACCAAAGGTGCTATAAATGCGCTACTGCTCTCTTAAAAGATATTGGAACCTCACTAACACCGGCCGGAACACAACTCAGGGTTGTTATGGCGGCATACTCTAGACCAGGGATGGCAGCCATTCATACGGGCAAATACCCTACCACCTGGCTCTATCTTGTTTTGTCGCCTCTTATGACAGCCCGCTCGACCGCAGGGAATTGTATTCTTTCTCTGTTCCTGCACACATATAAATTGGACGATTGTATGTCTATTGTAGATCTTGTAACCGGAAAAGCATTATTGCTAAACATTAGCGAAGGAGAAACAATGAGCACACCGGCCATGAAATATATTTATATAAGTACTCATGAAAAAAGAAAGACATTTATTTGCCAAAGGTGACACACACGTATAAATGTTTCATGTTAATACAGCTATAAAACGCACATACATATATCAAGTTTTCATTTCAAAGAAAGCGCATTACGAGTCACGTTTACGTGCCGAGGGCATTATGTTTGCCCCGGACAGGGTCAGAAAGGGTCAAAAGGCGAAAAAGGTTAAAAAGAATTCAGATAATACCCGCTCGTTACTTAATAATGTCTTTTAACATCGGAATACATTTAAATACCGAAGCTGATTGAAATCTATACTTGCTATATAAATCTACAGGGGAGTGGAGTTTGTATAATAAACTAGCTATATACCCGACAGACGTTGTCCTGCCCTTAGAAATAAAACTTCCACTCTGTTCAACGCGTTTGCGTGTGTTATTTTTACTTTCGCGACAAGTTCCGTTCATATATTTTAGTGAAACGAAGTTAACAGGGCAACTCCTGGTAACAGGAGACCCTTTAAATAGTAATGAACTCAACGTCTCAAAATCCTCCAACGTCACATCAACCCACAATGCATCAAACTAGAAACACCACAACAAGTTATGCCAACGTTACGTCATCCACCTGTTTCCCCAAAAAAGATCAAGCCATTATATTAGACTCCATTGACGGAATAACACTCCGTGAATATCTCATTGCTTTAGCGTCTATCACACCAGCAACATCTATACGATTTATATCTCGCATATCGAATGCACGTATATGCATATATATGGACTCCAAGAAAACAGCTGATAACCTAATCGAAGAAAAGAAAAAGGTCAACATTAAAAACAACATCCTAGAAATTAAACCGCTGATAACAAGAAATAAAAGAATTGTTTTGTCTAATGTTTGTCCAGTGATTCCAAATTATGTCATAGAACAAAAATTTGAAGAATTAAATATAAAAATAATGTCTCCGTTAGTATTTATGAAAATAGGTGTGACTGATCCAGGATTTTCTCATATATTAAGTTTCAGAAGACAACTATATATTAGTCCAGAGGATGAGACACGCTTACCTGAATCATTCCAGATAACATTCGAAGGAACAAATTATTGGATTTATATATCTACTGATGCTCTGAAATGTTTCACTTGTAATACATTGGGACACCTAGCCAAAAATTGCCCTACAAGTATAGTAAATACCCAAGAACAAGAAACTGAAATGGAAACTGCCGATGAAATAAGAGAAGTTTTTAATAGGAACGATGACCAAATAGTAACACGACCCTATATCGATCACACAAATATCTCTCCAGTAACAAAAGTAGACTTCGTGCATCCAGCTCCCATAAAATCAACAGGAATTAAACGAGCTCGTTCTTCTACTACAACTGAGTCTTCGAAAATAGAAATTGTAAAACAAGATAAACAAGATAAACAAGATACACAAGATACACAAAATACACAAGAAGATGATTCAGATAGAATAGAACTCGAGACTGATGAATCGAGTAGCAACATTTCATTGGAAGATGTAGAAGTGAAAACAAACAATAAAAAGAAATTTAAGAAAACCGATACCCGAACTAATGAAGAAATCTGGAAAAATATTGAAAATGATATGAAAGAATTAAATAATGAAAATACTTTCCCAATCAATTTGGATCAATTTATAAGTTTAATAGACAACACAAGAGGAAAACAAAATATAAATGAATTAGTATACTCCTATACAAATAATGTTAAAGACCTTATTATAATGTGTAACAAATTACATTGTAAAATGAACAAAAGCTTAAAAAATAGATGCTCGCGTTTATCAAGAAAATTACATGAAATGCTGATCATTACTCCTAGTATATTTACGGATAGTGAACTATAAATACTTCTATTCTAAATTTTATATTACACATTTATATAATATTTGACTTACTTCATTTGGCATGGACATTTTACAATGGAATGTAAACGGTTACTTTAAAAGACTCGAAAATATTAAACTGTTAATATCTCGGTTATGTCCAACTTGCATTTGTTTGCAGGAAACAAATTTTACTTTTAATAATTGTGCATCCTTAAAAGGTTATCAACAATTCTACAAAAATCGCCCACAAAGTCATAGGGCCAGTGGTGGAGTAGCCATTTTTATTAAACCGCACACAATTCCAGAAGAAATAACTTTAACTACAAACTTAGAAGCAGTAGCGATAAAAATTAAATTTCCAATACCCATTACAGTGTGTACCGTCTATCTGCCTAACAGTAATCCTCTTAACAAATATGATTTAAATAATCTTATAAGTCAACTTCCAATTCCCTTCATAATCTTAGGTGATTTTAATGGCCACCATTTTAATTGGGGTTCAGACAAATGTGATACCAGAGGCAGAATTATAGCAGAGTGGCTTGAAGAACATGACAGCATGTTTGTGCTAAATAATGGTCAACCGACCCATTTTGATAGTAATACCGGTCGCACAAGTAATATAGATCTAACTTTAGCTTCACAAGATATTACATCATATTTTGAATGGAATGCTTTAGAAGATTTATATGATAGTGACCATTTCCCAATTTTGATTAGATCTCAATATTTTAATAATGATGCATCAAACAATATTAGAATTCCAAGGAAATGGAAGTTTGAAAATGCAAATTGGGATACGTTTAGGGAAGAGATTGACGTATATATCTCCAAATTAACACCCCTAAATGAAACTTCAGAGTATACTATCAATGATTTTGTTGATAAATTCAGTGAAGCCATTTTAAAAGCAGCTGACAAATCAATACCTAAAACGTCTGGTAGGTTACGAAAAAATAACTTATCGTGGTGGACTGATGATTGTAAAATTGCGCTAAAAGAAACCAAAATAGCCCTAAAACTTTTTAAACGATATGCCAGAAATGATCCTAACTCAGTGTATAAAATTGAATATAAGAAAAAAAGAGCATTCTATAGAAGACTTATAAAGGAAAATAAAAAGAAATATTGGGAAAACTGGGTGTCATCTATTAATAACAAAACCTTGATTGGGGATGTATGGAAAAAGATACAAAAAATTAACCACCGCAATACTAGATTTAATAATATTATACTTGAAAAAAATTATGGGACGTTTACTAATAATCCAATTGAAACCTCAAACTTACTTGGTGAAACTTTTGCAAACAACTCCAGTTCGAATAATTATGATAAACAATTTATTGAATACAAGACTGTAAATGAGACTGACTCAAATTTTGACCTACATAATAATTGCAATCCTATAAACAAGGAAATATCGATGCAGGAATTGTTATTAGTACTCTCTCAAGTCGGAAATTCTAGCCCCGGTCCAGATAATATACCGAATATTATAATTAAACACTTACCACTTAAAGGACTTGAGTATTTACTACAACTATATAATTACATTTATAAGGAACAGGTGTTTCCTGACAATTGGAAAGAAGCTTTAGTAGTCCCTATATTAAAACCAGGAAAAATACCAAGTATGCAAACAAGTTATAGGCCCATATCCTTGACATGCAATTTATGTAAAATCCTAGAAAAAATAATAAGTAAAAGAATCAGATGGTACGTAGAAACAAATAAACATTTGTCACCATTCCAATTTGGATTTCGTCAATTCCAATCAACAATAGACCATTTAATGAATATTGAAAGTGAAGTACTTGATAGCTTTGCAAATAACACTTATACAATAATTGTAGCACTAGATATTGAAAAAGCTTATGAAATGGTTTGGAAACATAGAGTTCTAAAATTATTACAAGATATTGACATAAAAGGAAATGCTCTAGCATTTGTGAAAAATTTTCTTTCAGAAAGAACAATAAAAGTAAGAGTCAACGATACAACATCTAACTCTTTTTATACAGAAAACGGTTTACCTCAAGGATCGGTTCTCAGCGTAATTTTATTTTTACTTGCTATTAATGACGTTCTTTCACATATCGAAAAACCAGTTAAAGGGTTTTTGTTTGCGGACGACTTAACCATTACTTGTAGTGGTAGAACACTGAAACCCACATTGAAACTCATTCAAAACACACTAAACAATCTGTTGGAATGGTCAAACAAATCAGGTTTTAAATTTTCGAAATCCAAAACTGAATTTATAATATTGTCTAATAAGAAAAATAAAACTAAAAATTTAAAGTTGATCTTAAATGATCAAAGTATTAAAGAGGTAAAAACGTTAAAAATTCTAGGATTAATAATTGATAAAAAAATGAATTGGAATTCACATATAAATCAACTTAAGTGCGAATGCTATAAAAGATTAAATATAATAAAAGCTTTATCATCAATGAATTGGGGATCTGAAAGAAAATGCTTAATAAATACATATCGTGCCTTAATAAGACAAAAAATAGATTATGGTTCAGTAATTTACGATTCTGCAAAACAACGAACACTTAATTCCTTAGAAAGTATACACAACACTGCTCTTCGATTGAGTATTGGTGCATTTAAGACAAGTCCAATAAAAAGTATTTTAGCTGAAGCTGGGGAAATGCCACTGGAATTTAGAAGGAAAGAACTTGTAATTAAATATGCCATAAATATACTAGCACAACCTAAAACACCAACTTACCATAACTACACTAAAATAACAGCTGCTGATACAGAATATAAACTTCGACCCAATTTATTGCAACCCCTACGGATTAGAGCAGCTAAATATTTAAATGAAGTAAATTTAAAGATCCCTGAAATGTTCCCAAAGAAATTGCTCACTTCTGGTCCATGGGAAAATGTTGAATTTCCTATAAACCTTGATTTAGCTAAAAACCAAAAAGATAACACCCCCCAATATGTATACAAAAACTTATTTAATGAAATTAATAGCAAATATACTACTGACTGTAAAATTTTCTACACCGATGGTTCCGTTATGAATGGCAAAGCAGGATGTGCAATAGTATCTGGTGATAATTGCTACAAATTTAGACTAGGAGATTTTAATTCTATTTATAGTTGTGAAGCAATAGCTATTCTCAACACCTTAGATTTAATTCATAACGATTCTAATAGACAAAAATATATAATTTATACTGATTCGAAATCATGTTTGACAGCATTACAAAATTCAAATAATTTAAACACTCTAATAGTAGAAATAAAACAAAAAATTATAAATCTGCTTAAAGATAACTATATGTTCGAAATAATATGGATCCCAAGTCACCAAGGCATAGTAGGAAATGAGAAAGCAGATAGTGAAGCGAGAAATGCAATTAATGAAAATGATAATTATAAATTCAATAAATCGACTCCTAGTGAATTACAAAAATATTTCAAATATAAGATTAAAATAAATTGGGACAATTATTGGAGGACAGATAATTCATCTTCACTGTTTAAAATTAGAAAATCCATTTTTGAAAAATCTCCTACCTCTTTTAGTTGTAGAAAAGATCAAGTAATTATTACTAGATTACGTATTGGACACACCAATATGACACACATCCACCTCATCACAAAAAATGACAGAAATAAATGCAAGTGTGGACTAGAACTCACCGTTTCACATCTATTAGTTGAATGTTCATCATTTAAAAATGAAAAATTATTATGTAATGTACCTAATAATTTAAAAGACTGTCTAAACGGGGAGGGATGCATGCAAACCTTAAAATTTCTAAAAAAGGTAGATGTTTATAATCTAGTTTAAACAAAATTTTGGTTTTTGCCATCCATCCTTCCTTATTTAGACAGTAGAACGATAACCTACTGTGTATAATTACTGTATAATCGTGGTCGTTAATGACCTAAGTTGTTAAATAGCGACCTAAAATAAATAAATAAAAAAAAATTGAACGGATTTAAATGAAACTTGACACAGAACTTGCTTATATCCTGGGTCGTAACTTAGGAAACTTTTTATTCTGATAAATGACGCTGTTTCTGTGGAATAGACGAATATAGCTAAAAAGGCGGCGCTGTGGTCGGGTGTTTTTGGCACCCGCGATGCAATTCACTAACGAATACGTCGTCGTTGTGGCAACGCGAATGAAGTTTCACTGGCAATATTAGTACTTAGTAAACTTGTAAGCGGCCCGATAAGTTGACGATTTCAAATATTTAGACAATCTAGAAACTTCTAGCCTTAGAAGAGACCTTGGCTCTCTACTATAATATAATCAACAGACAAACATTATATTTTAATAAGCTAAGTTACGCTTATGTACCAAAAATAATCGTGACAAAAAATAAGAAGTACACTTAACATAAATCACCATAATTTAATAAATTATTAAAAGAAATTATGACATTCAAATTCCCATCAAATTGAAATGTTTAATATTTCAAACATTTCGAAGAAGAGTAATTAAATTTGCAATTATAATTTTAATGGCATCATTACATTCTCTGAATTAAGATTTAATGAAAGATTAATAATGGAGAGAGTACGATTCGTTATCACTGTTTTCTTAGGTAAGTAAATTTCAGAGATAAAATATTATCCACTGAAGAATTTTACTGTTAGAGAGGCCAAAACTTTATAACTACATTTAAAAAAATCATTCAGAAATTAGACTAACTATCCTTAAATAGTTATGCTTTTTAACTAATTAAAAAACATATTTTATAAGTATGTTTGTATGTAGCTATTCCATTTATAAAATAAATTAAGGGCCGCTTGCATAACGATCGCCTTTAAATAAAATTAGTTACTTATATTAAACTGCCTAAATACGTTTTACACAAAACGTATTATCCGTTCTTTAAACATATTTAGCGGCAAATTTTGCGTTGTACAAGACGCTAATTGTATTTAAGGGTGTTAAATACGTTTTGTGTTTCTTAAATAAATTTAAGCCACCTTATGCAAGCGGCCCTAAGTATGTGTATTTGTTAAGTTCTAATCAAAAATTATTAGTTTCGATTATTTCCTAAAGATTGCTCTAAGACTCTAAGCGATAAGGCCACCAATTGATTTTACCAAGACAATAATCTATATATTAGTATTAATTAATATTGTGGTTTTCAAATAATTGATTTGGTGAGAAATATATATCTATTTTCTCAAACTTTTGCAATACTGTTGTAAAGAATGCTAATTGCGTTCCTTTGGTTATAAGAGCTATTTTAATGCGGTCGTTACAAGTTTTTTAGCCACATGGAGAAAACTGAACTTAAAACATCAATTACACGATGAATTTGATTCCTAACAAGTTCGGTTTTCCTGCCCGTCTAACAATTGTATTAACCTTGAATCATATTTTTCGAGTAAATCAACCAAAAATTAAAAACAAAGTTCATAAAAATTTCATTTTTTATCCGTGCAGGAACGGAGAAAGAATACAATTTCCTGCAGCCGGGCGGCCTGTCGTAAGAGGCAACTTAACAACCCACAGCTAGGTGGTAGGGCATTTGCCCGACTGGATGGCTACCACCCCTGGTTTTTTTATTGGAGGAGATCAGCAGACAGGCAGACGGCCCACTTGATGGAAAGCGGTTACCATCGCCTATGGACATTTGCAACACCAAAGTTGCTACAAATGCGCTGCTGCTATCTTAAGGAAAACTGGAACCTGGTCACTAATGCCGGAACACAACACAAGGTTGTTATGGCGACCTACTCTAGACCAGGGGTGGTAGCCATCCAGTCGGGCAAACGCCCTACCACCTGGTCTAACCGCTTTCCATCAAGTGGGCCGTCTGCCTGTCTGCTAATCTCTAGAAATAAAAAATAAAAAAAAATTTTTGGACTTTTGCGCCATATGGAAACTGGTTACCGCTGCCTATAGACGCTTGAAACATTACAGGACAATGCGTTGCCCGTCTTCAGAATGAGATAGAGGAATGAAATAAGAAAGATAGGACAGGGAGATGAGGATGGGATAGTAGGCCAAATATCAGTTGGAGGCGTTGGAATCAATGGAAAAAGAGCCAGGAAGCTGGTCCTCAATGACCGTCTTTTTTATGCTCCACTTTAGAGTCTACAGCATAGATGCAAGGTCGCAGGGCTAATTGTCTTCTATCGGATATTTTTTTTTATTTTTTTTATTGCAGGAGTTCAGCAGACAGGCAGACGGCCCACTTGGGGTAAAGCGGTTACCATCGCCTATGGACATTTGCAACACCAAAGGTGGTACAAATGCGCTGCTGCTCTCTTAAAGGAGACTGGAACCTGGTCACTAATGCCGGATCACAACACAAGGTTGTTATGGCGGCATACTCTAGACCAGGGGTGGTCGTCATCCAGTCGAGCAATTACTCTACCACCTGGCTGTGGGTTGTTTAGTCGCCTCTTACGACAGGCCGCCGGGCCGCAGGAAATTGTATTCTTTCTCCGTTCCTGCATGGATAAAAATTCGGATAAAACGAATAAATATATTTCGGGGAGTGTTCCTTAGAATGTCACGATCTGACTCCTCCATCCTCATTTTACCATCGGACAACCGTTAAATGGTTGAAACACCACCAGTCAGATCGAAGCGTTTCGCTTCATCTTTTCTGGTGCGCACTGCCGAAGAGTGGAATAATTTGTCGGAGTCTGTTTTTCCTGTCAAATACAGTCTTGAAGTTTTCAAGTCACGAATGAATAGGTGTCTTCTAGGTAAGCGTGCTCCATCTTAGACTGCGTCATTACTCTGCTTCTGCTGCTGTCTGCTTATTCAGACAATAAATGCCATTCTTTACAATCCTATGATGATCGCATTCTGCACTATAATATTACCCCATTATATACTCGACGGAAAATATCAGACATTATAATCTATACATACATACATACATAACTTCACGCCAGTTCACTTGCGGGGTAGGCACGAACAACAGAGCGCCATTTAGGCTTATTCTTACATACCTCACTTGCTTCTTTATAAATATTATAATCTATAATATCATAAAACTCTAAATATGCCGTGTCTGTACATTGAAGCTATTTAAAAAAAACAACTGGAATACGATGGAGGACACGATGTAATTATTTTTAGATTTTTTGTCGGTTTGTTCGGGATTCACGCTAAAGCTACTGGGCCGATTTCGATGCGGTTTTCAGTGATCGACAGCAAATTCTTAGAATTAAAATCTGCGCTAATTTTTATCCCGGGAATACCACGGGATTTGAAGTCCAGCGTAGAAGAAGCTGGGGGCATATCCTACTAAGTTATAATATTTTAAATGGAATGGTAAATTCTATTCTTCAAACTATAACTTTTTGTGTTCGCCGGAAAAGAAGTCGCTTAATTAATCGTAACACATTTCATTTACCACAAGTAAGAACTAATATAGGTCAACATTTTCCCCTGTACAAGATATCAATTATAGGTATTTATTTCCGTACGTACAGAGGTCGACATATTCGCCGACTCTGCTTCGTCTATGAAGAATCGACTCAAGACTGTTCAAATCCTCTTAACTTTGTCAAACCTACTTATATTTTGTTATCACCACTCAAAGACAATACATAAATAGTTCGTAAACAATCAATTATATTATGTACGCAGTCTTTGCTTAAACAAAATATAGTGTTAAGCTATGAAACTGTTTAGTCAATGTATAAAAAAAAACTATATTTAATAATCTATATTCAATTTACACACCGATAGAAAAAAACGTGGAATCATACCGATCCCGCCGAAAGGCGCGGCCACACATTGGATTCTACCTTGCGTCCAAGCTTGGCTCCTATTTGAAATGGCCAATGTTTAACCCAACTACTGCACCACACATTGGTCCAAGATGGAACTTCAGAGAATATACTCATAGATAATTCTTCTCTAGTTTTTATTGATATAAATATAATTCCTTTAGCCTACACCCGTCAACATATTATAATTCAAAATAAACTTCAAGTAACATTTTCAATATTTCACTGTTTTAGTTTTCGGTTCAAATTGAACCTACGTTTAATCACCGACTCTCTAATACGTGCTGCAAAATGTAAAATTTGTATCTCATTCTCTCGTGGGCTTTGTCCTAGAGATTTATGTGTTTATCTCTTTTTAATGTCGCTTTTACGTTTCTTCGAGTTTCAAATCACAACGATTCTAAAGAAGTATCACTTCAAAAATTGCAACATGATATAACATTATTTATTTAAAATTTTCAGGTATAAGCATTTTCTTCGTAGCATCTAAGCCATGGACTGTCAGGCCAGAGTTCTGGTTTGATGACTTTTACAGGCTTAAATCCAACGACGTTCCTGACTTGGACTCATTTGACGTTAGAAATAACTGTAATATATGCCCCAGAGTATATCTTCCTGTATGCGGGGACGACAATAAAACATACATGAGCGAGTGTAAGCTGAAATGTATGAATGTGAATAAATTTGCTTTGGAAAAAGATACCGAGGTTAAAATGGTTAGGACCGGACCTTGTGAAGTGTTCCCGTCATAAGTTTTTCTAATTGCTAATTAAACAGGAAATATTGTTTCATTTTTAATTTTTTTCAAAACAATTTTAAATCGAGTTTATAATTTAATGTGTGTATGTATGTATTATATATATCACGTTTATGTACGTAAGTGTGGGTAAATTTAAGTGTTGGGGGTTAGCACTAGAAACAGCATATCGCTGAGCTGTCGATAAAGTATCATTTTGTTGTTGTCCTAAAGATTTTTGTTATTATCTTACAAATGAAAAAAAGAAACATATTTAACACTTACATAAAACTTGTGTTTGTCAGAACTGGAGTTTACTCCTTAAGCATGAAAAAATATGTGTACGTTCACGCACGCGGCGGCAGCGCCCGAATGCGGCCGGATAAGGGAGGTTACAAGAAAAACATATAGACACACAGACAACTATTTAGCCAGTAGCAATTACACATATAAATACTCACAAAAATATTAATTAAAGATTTAAATCATATAAGTAATATCAGAGCGCCTTATAATATATATAATACCAGTTTTACTAAAACTCATCTTGGTAAGCAATTTGATATAGGAGAAGTGAACATCATGACATACAGTTTAACACTCAAATATATATATATATATATATATATATATATATATATATATATATATATATATATATATATATATATATATATATATATATATATATATATATATACTTCTTACGGATGTAAGAAGTGAATACCGAAAATAAAGAAAGAAAAATCGAGTCAGGGGGATTCCTGACTCGGTTTTTAGCATTTTTTTTCATTGTACAGAAATTAGACCTCTACAGTTTTATGATATGTATAGGTGAATCGTAGAAATGTATGTACGCGCATAACTTGAGAACCGCTTTACTGATTTTGATGTTTTTTTTTGTGTGCATTTGAGTGGGTCCCCGGATGGTTTAGAGTTAAAATTGGAACCGGTAGGTGGCGCTGGAAACGGGTTCTGGGAATCTTTTAATCTTCTGGACTGATTTTGATGATTTTTGTCTATTTTTGAGTGGGTCCCCACATGATTTAGATTCAAAATTGGAACCAGTGCATTAGAATCGGGTCTTAGATTTTTATTTTTTCAGGGTAGGACAACGTTTGCCGGGACGGCTAGTTAATTTATAAAAAAGGCCTGAACAATTATTGTTTTGTTTTGTTCGCTCTAATAAAGGGGTGGTTTGACAGAAAATAGAAAAAATAACGACATTGAATTAAGCTTGTACTATTTCACTCCTCATAAAATTTCCATACCGAGGGCCTTAATGAAGATCCATTCTTAAGGAGTAAACTACGAAAATCTAAAATATTAACAATTACCCTATTGACTATATTTCTTACCAAATATATATCTATATCTTCTAAACGTTCTCTGTCGTGATAACTCATCTGCGTAATAAGATGAGTTGACTATGTGTAGTCAACTAACAAATTGCGTATTGTTAGTTCAGTGATCAGTGTTTTCTGGGTCACTAGCCCTAGTCTTGTTTTATGGCCAATAGTACCGTGTAATCGGTTTAGGCTATACACTTGAATGGTTGACTTTATTGGAAAAAATGGGGCACTGATAAAATTCTGGTCAATTCTATTTTAAAATTAATTTTATTTAATTTAAACTAAACGATATAACACGTTGCGACAGATTTTGATTTGATTTTGAAAATTACAGGTTGACTCATTGTTAATTCATATATAAGGCTATATTAGTTTAGAAGTAACACCCATTTACTATCTATATATAGTCCAGGTGGGTAAAAGCTAGTTTCAATATAAATTTGTTAATTTTCCGTATATAGCTTAAAATATAACTTAATTTGAAACTAAACTAAAAGTATTTTTATATGAGGCCAAAACTGCATCTTACACTACACGAAAGGGAAAAACTAATAATAAATATAAGATTTAATTCTTTTCTTGCTAAGCCGTCTGCAAAGTTTTCAACTGGCACTACGTGATAGTATTGATTGTGTAGAAGTAAATGAGAAGTTATTAAGTTTTCTTCTTAGAGTTTCGGCCTAACACTGCTTTTACGTATTTAACGAGAGTTATGTCTCCTTATCTTTACATATAATAAAATTGTAGAGGTCGAATTTCTGTACAATAAAAAAAATGCTAAAAACCAAGTCAGGGGGATGTATGAAGTGAAATAGAACTAATTTAGATTTTTCAATTTTTTTGTTTCTCTTTTTGTCTGCTTGTCTGTTTGTTTGTCTGTTTGTACGGGCTAATCGCCGAAACGACTGGACTGATTTAAATAAAATATTGTACGATGGTAGCTTATATTCCTGGTCAACATACTATCATCCCGAAAAATTAGAGTTCCCATGGGATAGTTAAAAAAACTTTAATTACTTAAACAGCTTTGAAGGAATAATAAATACCACGCAGACGAAGTCGCGGGCATCTGCTAGTGTTTAAACAGCTTTGTATATTATGTGTAATTAGACTCTAGCCCATTGTTAAGATTTCATGAATATTCAAGTTTTAAAATATTGTTGAAGCAAAGGCCTCAGCTAAATTGTAAATATTTGACTGATGCAAAACGAAATAGATTTTGAGGCAGGAGAAAGAGTAGAACTTTCTGCGGCCGGGCAGCCTGTTGTAACAGGTGACAAAACAACCCACAGCTAGGTGGTAGGGTATTTGCCCGTCTGGATGGTTACCACCCCTGTCTCTAGTATATCGCCATAACAACCTTGAGCTGTGTTCCGGCTTTAGTGGCCAAGTTCCAATCTGCCTTTAGAGTGCGGTAGCACATTGGTAGCACATTTGGTGTTATAAATGACCATAGGCGATGCTGCGGCGCTTTTCATCAGGTGGGCCGTCTGCCTGTCTGCTGAACTCACGCAATAAAAAAAATCTTCGTTAAAACTAATCAATATCCTACAAAGTAATCGAATAATTTATAACTGATATTTTTTTATGTCGTGGTAGCGTAATGGCTAACGCACGCGTCCCAAACGCAAAGGGCGCGGGTTCAATCCTGGCTGGAACGCATGCACCACTTAGTCAGTTTTCTGATGTGATGTGCATATTGTAACGATTACCACGTGCTAACAACGGTGAAGGAAAACCTCGTGATGCAACCTGCACATCGAGATAACCGATGTGTCTAACCTGCCAAGTCGCCTTGGACAAGCGTGGCGGGTATACTGTCCGTTCCCCCTATAATAGGAGGCCCCAGCCTAGCAGTGGGACATCTATGGGTTGATATTATTTTTTTTTTAAGATACTGCTTCATCAAAATGTCACTCCTCAAATTCCTGCCAAACTTTTTTTAGTTCGGTAGTAAAATAACGAAAATATTAAACGTCTGTTACCTCAACGGAACCTGTCATAGTTATTGGATTATCACGCACTTGCCTGATTTTTTTAAATAAAATTTCACAGATCATCATCACCTTTAAAATTCAGCCAAAAAGAATTATTGTGATTAGTAATTTTACGCGATTTTTGAAATTTGTTAGTCAGGATCGTCACAAGTGGAGATCTATAGTCTCTGCCTACCCCCATGGGAAACAGGCGTGATATTTGTATGTATGTATGTAATTTTATGCGATTGAATCATTTATCATTAGATAAAACAGATTTTTTTCTATTGTGCTGTCTTATCGACAAATCTTATTGTATTATTGTTCATTATGAAGTTGCTATTTTCAGACTATTCCTCAAACTTTCTTCTACTCTCTATTGTGTGTAAATAGTAAGTTATTGTAGACTCTGTATAACGAAGTAAGTCCTGCAGATGCGGCCCTAAGGTCGCAACGGAATGTTAGAAAGATAAAATAATAATATAATGTAATATTTACATTAAAACACTTGAAAAAAGCAACACAACAACGTGGCTGGGCCTGATCTGTGTAATTAGATCCATTTTTTGCCGCGGGATTTTTATCCTGAGATGCTTTCTACAGAGTTTTGTGTCACATTGACACGCAAAAGATTAATATTAATATGATTCTGCGATTCAATTGAAATCCACAGGAATCTATCCTAATATTATAAAGAGGAAATATTTGTATTTTTGTATGTTTGTAACGAATAGATTCAAAAATTACTGGATCGATTTCAAAAATTCTTTCATCTTTCAAATGCCTTTTTTTTGTTTTGAGGCGAGGGAAAATGCTTAACCGATTTACGCACAAACTGGGCCGTTGCTAGGGGAACGACACGCGTCGGTCGGGGGCGATAACACTGCAGCAATAGTATGCTCTTGGCAGTGCTCCGTCCGCGATCGACATCACAGAATAGTGTGGAAGACTCCGAGCGTTGCTGCACGAGTGAGCAACCCCAATACCCACTAAAAACCCCCTCCTCCCTGTCGACCCTGCGCTTTTGTTTGTGTTGGAAAGGCTGAGATTTAGAACATAGTTACGCCCAGCCGAATCATTCAAATGCCTACATTATCCCTGACTAATACGGGCTATATAAAAATTAGTGATCCCTACAAAAATTTCAATAATGTAACCCATCAATATAAACAAAATGCATTGGCACTGGAATCGGTTTCTACGAATTTGATGACATTTTATGTATGTTTCAGTGGGTCCCGGGGTGGTTTAGATTTACATTGAGAACCGATAGGTGACGCAGGTGTCGGTTTTTAGATTTTTACTTTTTCAGGGCATGACAACGTCTGCCGAGAACACCAGTCTTTAATAAGAAAACGTGCATTTGAAGTAAATGCGTATTTAATGAAAGCAAACATGAGCCAACTTAATTGTTAATTAAGCAAAGCAGTTAATTAAATTAATGTAAGAATTGCATGTAAAACTGCCATAAAAAATCTTTAACCTAATCGATTGTGATGTTGAGTTGGAAAATGAGTAATTTGCTGAGTTTTTTCGGAACTATTGTTTTCTCTAGTAAGTATTGTTTTCTCTAGTATGGTAAGTATTATTTTATTGCTGATGAAAATTCAGCACTGCTGCTTATAGACGTTAGCCCTAGGTGTTCAGTGAGTGAGCTTTTCTCTACCTTTTTGAAGGGAAACTTCTTTAGAATTATTGTGATTTGAAACTCTATGAAACAAAAAAGTGACACTAAAGAGAGAAAACACACAAATCTATAGGACTGAGCCTGCCAGAGAATGAGATAGAATACATTATCTATCTATACTAATATTATAAAGATGTAAAGTTTGTGAGTTTGTGACGTTATAGGGGGTAATCTTTGTATGTACTAAACTGATTTTAAAAATTCTTTTACTGTTCGAAAGCTACGTTAACAGGGAGTGTCATAGGCTTTACAACATGCCGCTATATACCTCGGGAGCGGGACAGGGCGCGGGTGAAACCGCGCCGGGCCGCAAGTATTTAATAATTTAAATACTATGCTCATACAGATAGAGTAGTAAAAGTGTTTTGAAGTTTTCCATTAATACTTCAAATTTCATGTTTTAAAGCTTAAATATATTATAACGATATAATATGTGACATGTGCCGTCACGAAATTTAGAAGTCCTCCCACCCCTTATCACACTTTGTTTCACTTTTACTGCGTATGAACTACATTACAAACATTTTTTTTCTTTTATTATTCAAAACATTTCTTTAGTCCAGGTGGTAGGGCATTTGCCCGACTGGATGGCTCCCACCCCTGGTCTAGAGTATGTCGCCATAACAACCTTGATTTGTGTTCCGGCATTAGTGACCAGGTTCCAGTCTCCCTTAAGAGAGCAGCAGCGCATTTGTAGCACCTTTGGTATTGCAAATGTCTATAGGCGATGGTAACCGCTTTCCATCAAGTGGGCCGTCTGCCTGTCTGCTGAGCTCCTGCAATAAAAAAAAAAAAAAGTCCAAATCAGTGAAAAAATTTAAATCTTAATAATTTTCTGTAAAATTTTTGACTATTTGGTGTAAGAGAGTTATCTTATAAATAATTTAAATTCTAAAAATCAGAAAAGAATTACTTGATACACTATTTATGCATTGCAATAATAATATGTACCAAGAGTTTTCAGTGTTACGTTTTTTACTATACGGTTTTTTTTTCTCTCTCTCTTTGTCTCCCCTATGTGTCCTTCTTAGTTAATACTAATAATACATGATTCCTTCCAGCGGGAATATTTATAGCCATATCATTTCATCATATGAACGCCCAAAACCCCGCAGAAGCACTAAAAGTCCAAAACTGGTACATGGGACGGATTAAAGACGATTTACCTTTAATGGAGAATATAAGAAACTGCTCATGTCCCAGAGTGTACATGCCAGTATGTGGAACAGATAATAAAACCTACACGAACGTTTGCTGGATGAATTGCGTCAATCGGCACAAGAGACTCACGAAGAAAGGACGGCTTGCCAGTCTTTTCCATCGCGGATTCTGTCAGACTTTTATTGACCCTTTTCAGTACTAAGTTTGGGTTTGTTCTTAGTACACTCTATCTCTTATTGAAGTGAAACTTCTTTAGACTCGTTGTGATTTGAAACTCGATGAAACGAAAATGCGACACTTATTTTTTTTACAAAAACCAAACCGATTTTACACTAACAACCGACTTTTTTCCAGAATACTTCGAAGTCGGTGCCAAGTAAAACATAAAAAGACAACAATAAATTTACAAAATATAGTATTTTTTGAATTTTGTAGACGGATGCAGAAATCATTATCTTTTGATTATTTTATGGTTTTATCATCTATTGATTATAGCTCTTAGGGCCGGTTTGATCGATGTGATACCGATATTCTGTAAGGCCATACAGAATATCAGTGCGAAACGCTTAGTCTTCAGCTAGTCGTTGATTCGTAGGTTCCGCAAGAGCTCCGATAATTCACTTCCTCCTCTCATCTTTCCTGTCCCATCTTCCTGTTCTCGGCGTAATTTATAAGTTATAAACAGGGAAGAAGAATAAGTCCATAACTGTTGTAAACAATTGTAAACAATTGTCTAGTAACAAGACCTAGCTCTGAGCACGCTCCTGAATCGTAAATTGCTCTAATAAGGTGCTTACAAAAAATTATAACGCCCAACCTTATACATAATTATATGTGACGTGTTTTAGATTTCATACTATTACGCACTTAGAATTAGATTGGTGTCTGGGATCGGCCCCAGAGTAGTCCCATTGTATATTACCCATAACACAAGCATAACTTACTTAATTTGTGGATGTATATATTATAGATTGCAAGAAAACACCAGTTTTTCCTGCAAGGTTGCCCCTTCACGTACCACAAACGACGCGCTGCCCCGACGATGAGATGTTTATTCACAACACCGTCGCCGATATCGCGTAGACCATCTCCTGCGATTGCGGTGCTCACCTCCGAACTT
Source organism: Dendrolimus kikuchii (assembly GCA_019925095.2). Taxonomy (NCBI): domain Eukaryota; kingdom Metazoa; phylum Arthropoda; class Insecta; order Lepidoptera; family Lasiocampidae; genus Dendrolimus; species Dendrolimus kikuchii. Next base: position 9,919,142 of record CM034409.1, read on the forward strand.
ACCGCGCGTAGCTCCTTTCTAGATCTCCTCTTAAACTACACTAAACTCCTCCTTCCACTGAACTGCCCACTAAACTCGTCACTGTCTTGTCTTCCAACTCTCTCGTATCGCACTTGTAGCTTCGCTATCTCTAACTGAACTCCACTTTCGCTGTTAATCGTCCTCAGTTAATACTTATCGCTCCTCGGTTGTTAAACTGAACTCCTCAGTAGGCGCGCCTTATAGCTGGTAGAATCTTCTGGAACCCATAATTTCGATCTTCTTCCGTTATTATTTTATTTATTGTCTATCCCTTCCTAAACATCTATGTATCTCTGTCTTTTCCTTCCTGAACCTTCTCTTCTAGTATTTCGATCTTCATTTCGTTATTGTTTTGTTCATCATCTATCCCTTTCTACAATGTATCTGTCCTTGTCTTTCCTTCCAGAATCTTCTATCTTTTTCTGAAAATCTTGAAACCAACTAAAATTTCCAGAACGTTCTGCGCTCGGTCGGCACAATACTAAATGTGTCACATATTCAATTCGAAGAGATTCGCGAAAGTAATGTTTGTTTTAGATATATTTCTCGCTGTATTATCCATCATCTACGTACAAAGTATGAGGACGCCAAAACCACCCCATCACCGAGCTGTTCTACCACCACTCGACATGGTGATGCCTTGTGAAGAATGTCCGGATATATACTTCCCAGTTTGTGCATCAAATAATAAAACTTATATAAACTTATGTCAATTGACCTGCAGAGAACTTACGGACGTTCGTGTAGTAAGAAAAGGTATTTGTATATTCTATTGAAATTATAATAAAAATGAAAGTGCGTTTAGTGTCTTTTATTTAAGTAAGTAGTAGTTTCCTTGAATTTTCCTGCGTATTTTGTATTTGATATTCCACAGGAATTAATTCATACCTTCTTACTCATTCCTACAATAGCTAGAAAATAATTGTAAGCAATGTAGGCGTGGCGTGGCGTGACAATTTTTTTAAATAAAGTATTTTTCTTTGTTCTTAAAAGGTATTAGTATATTTCATAATTAATATCTATTAAAATAATTTCGTCATGAAACTTTTTTAATGCATTTTAGTTTTATGTTTAGTAAGATTTATATACCCAAGTAGAGTTTACCCCGCGGCTCCGCCGCGCGTCAAACTCTGGTGCGTACCTCTTGTTTTAAGAGCAGGCGTTAATACAGGATATATTGTATTGTATTTTTATGTTGGTGCTATTTGCCCTCGGAAGATTTACTTCATTTTATATCGCAAACTATCCCATCTACCGGGATGAATAGTATCTATATCCATTTTCGGTATTCAGACAAACAGATCGAGTGAAAGTCGCATTTTTTTTTAGATTATGAATTTTTATATCTATAAACTTGATAAATGATTGGTCCCCCATACAAACTTTAATACCCTATTTCAACCCGTTCTAGTTTTATTTATATAACTAAATATTGTGTAAACTACACAAACGACAAAAACTACAAAACGTACTAAAATTACCAAATCTACCAACCAAAACTACCAAATCCACCAACCAAAACTATTACAACTACCTAAACTACCACAATTACCAAATCTACCAATCAAAACTACCACCACTACCAAAACCACCACAACTAACAAAACTACCACAACTAACAAAACTACCACAAGTACTAAAACTACCACAACTACCTAAACTACCAAAACTACCACAACTACCAAAACTACCACAACTATCAAAACTACCGCAACTATCAAAACAACCGAATATACCAAATCGACTAACCAAAACTACCAAATCTACAAACCAAAACGACCACAACTACCAAAATAACCGAATCTACCAAATCTACCAACCAAAACTACCATAACTACTAAATCTACAAACCAAAACTACCACAACTACCAATACTACCACTACTACCAAAACTACCACAACTACCAAATTTACAAACCAAAACTAAACGCCCTTAGGTTCGTCGTCTGGGAAGATGTCGGACGGTGGGGCCGTCGGGACTAGTGGTGTTTTGATCTCTGCGAAGAATATTTCAGAAGTTCTTAATAACATGAAAAGAGGTAAATCCCCGGGTCACGATGGTCTCAGCGTCGAGCACTTCAAGTACGCTGGTGTGCATTTACCTCGAGCATTGGCGATGCTTTTTAATCTGTGCCTTGCTCACTCTTATTTACCCAAGAGTTTGATGCGCACAGTAGTGGTGCCTATCATTAAAAACAAGACAGGGGATTCCTCAGATAAGAATAATTATCGGCCAATCTCACTTGCGACTATAACAGCAAAGGTACTTGACAGTGTGATTAACAGCAAACTCACACGTAAATTGAATTTAATTGATGCGCAGTTTGGATTTAGGGCTGACCTGTCAACTGAGAGCGCTATACTGAGTTTAAAACATACTGTCCGGTACTATACTAAGAGGAGGACGTCGGTATACGCGTGCTTCCTTGACTTGTCTAAAGCGTTCGATCTTGTTGCATATGACCTTCTGTGGAACAAGTTGGGAGATGCGGGTGTGCCGACCGACCTTGTTTCTATTCTTAAATTCTGGTACTCAAACCAGACAAACCAGGTGAGATGGGCCGGTACACTATCGGATGAATATAGGGTAGAATGTGGAGTGAGGCAGGGGGGAATCAGCTCGCCATTGCTGTTCAACCTTTACATCAACCAGCTTATTGAGCGACTCAGCAGCACTCACGTCGGATGCTATATAGATGGAATTTGTTTTAATAATATTAGTTACGCGGATGACATGGTGTTGCTGGGTCCGTCTATCAGCGCCGTAAGGACATTGTTGTCTATATGCGAGAACTACGCGGAGGAGCATGGGCTGAAGTACAACTCTAAGAAGAGTGAAATATTGGTTTTTAAAACACAAAAGACACAGAAGCGTTCACCTACCCATGTCCCTCCTGTGTTTCTCAATGGCGTAGCTCTTAAGATGGTTGATAGGTTCAAGTACTTGGGGCATATTGTAACGAGTGACCTTAGGGATGACGAGGATATAGAGAGGGAACGTAGGGCGTTGGCGGTTCGGGGCAATATGTTGGCTCGCAGGTTCGCTCGAAGCACAGTTGAAGTAAAAACTACTCTTTTCAAAGCTTATTGCCAGTCATTTTACTCGAGCGGCCTGTGGGTAGACTATACGCAACGAGCCATTAACGCCCTACAAGTACAATATAATAATGTTTTCAGAATGCTGTTGGGATTGCCGCGGCACTGTAGTGCATCTGGGATGTTTGCGGAGGCCCGCACAGATGGTTTTAAGGCGATTATCCGAAAAAAATCCGCTTCGCTGATGCAACGCTTGCGCGGCAGCACCAACAGCCTTCTGAAGGCTATGGCGGTCAGATTTGACTGCCCCTTCCAAGAACATTGGATAGGGGTAGTCATCGGATTAAAATAAGTGGCTTAAAAAAAAAAAAAAAACAAAAAGGTCTTAAATGCTTGGAAAATAAATATTACTAACACTAGTAACATTATTTTAGAAGATAATTGTAACTAACACACTAACGAAATATGGACCCCGGTCTGAATTAAAGTTTGTATTATTATTATTATATTATTATTAAAACTAAGACAACTACCAAAACTACTACAGCTACCAAAACTACCACAACTACCAAAACTACCACAACTACCAAAACAACCGAAACTACCAAAACTACCAGCATAAACTACCGAAAATAGCAAAACTACCCTTGCCCCCTTGAGAAACCCTTTGCCCACGACAGTGGCAGCACTAAGAACAGCACTTTCAGAAGAATGGGACAATATTCCGCAAGATCTTTTAATAACCCTAATAAAATCTATGCAGAACCGATTAGAATCCGTAATAAGGGCACGTGGAGGTAATACACCTTATTAAAACATAAATAAACCCTTGCATAAAGTTTATGTCTATTGTTAAAACCAATTTTTTAATTAAACCAATTTTCCTTAAATTTCTGTTTTTTCTTGAAAAAAGTCTTGAGGTCCTTTCCAGTACACAAACTTAAACTTAAGGATATGACCCTACGCTGTTTTAAAGCTCACGAACCAATCTAGAGGTTTCAATTTAAATCTGTATAGAAAGGTTGCATACTTGGTTAAAATATTTATTTCAAAGTCGTCTATTACTTTGATGCAGTTTATGAGTCCGTCAGTTTATAAAATTTGCCAAATAATGTAATTTAAATTACGTTACACAAAGATATAGGGTGGCCGCTATACATGTAAGACATTAATAATATTTCTTTCCCGTATACATAACGTCCTTAGACAGATTTCAAAAATTCATATTCAATTTTCTGTTGACTTATTGAGGGGAACAATTTGTTGACTTTTACAAGTTGTTCTACTATAAAGGAACCTACACTTTCCTTATTAGTAGAACAACTTGTAAAAGTAAACAAATTGTACATATTACATTGTATGTAATATTATCTTACTTAGTTTGACTGTGTTGAACAAAATGATTAGTAATATTATTAAATGTAAATAATTCTAAATTTTTAAAAGTAAATAGTATTGTATTATTGTAAACAAGTTAACAAATATAGAATATTTAAATATAAATGTGACTTAAATAAATTAAATCTAAACTTATAAATTATGTACCATATTACTGCCAGCGGGGAACATGCCCAGAAGCCTGGCTGTGCTGCCACGCTGTATAGCAATGCTAATTCCCTGGGCAAAATATGAGCCAGCCTTCTGATCACGGGTAGTATCAAAGAGTTTCTTACAAATGTCTTTAAAGAAACTCTTTGCCGACGGACTCCCCTTTTTATTGCAAATATTTAATTTAATATATAACATTGTAAAAAATCTATATAATATTACAAAATTCTAAAAATTCCGTGTCTGTACATTGATGCTATTTAAAAAAACAACTGGAATACACTTTATAAACGACGGAGAACCAGATGCAATAATTTTTTATATTTCTTGTCTGTTTGTCGGTTTCTTCGAGACTCACGTTAAAACTACTGAGCCGATTTCAATGCGGTTTTCGACGATCGACAGCAAATTCTTACGCTTAAAATCTCCACTACTTTTTATCCCTGGAATCTGGTTTGTAGTTGTTCGGGTGCATAAAAATTAGCTTTTTGCATCGTGTTCTCCATCGTTTATATAGTCTATTCCAGTTGTTTTTTTTTTATAATGGCCAAGTCTAGATACGACATGTTTAGAATTTTATAATATTGTAGATATTATGTTAGAAATGTGAATATTAAAATAAATGTAATAATAAATAGATTTATAATATAATTATAGTCTGTATATTTTTCTCTGTAAGTGAAGTGTATTGTTCTTTGATAAATAAACGATTTGAACTCAAATACCTTTAACCTGTATTAGATCACTAATAGCGAGAAGCATGCCTAGAAAGAGTATTAATGTAGTAATTATGTTAGTATATTTTGTATGAATGTACTCTATAACCTAGGTAATGAAGTAAAGTAAATGTCATTCAATTTGGTAAGTATTACGACATAGAAATGAACTTATGATCTTTTGTAGCCTTAGTCTTTCTTAGTTTCTATTTCTGTGAGTAAAGCCGTGTAGATAGGTCTAGTCAGGTATTGAAAAAAGCAAACAATTTAACATTTTGTCATAAAAAGTACACTTTTAATTATAGCTGCAAGTATAATTGGTAATGACTTCAAACAACAAGGCAATGTTCAAATACTGTAAGTACCTTAAAAACCTTATTTTTAAATAAGTACTTAATTTAATATAATACTTGAGAAACAGAGTAGGTATGTACTTAATGGTTATTGGCTGAAAATTTTCGACAGAAGGTGTTCACAATATTTTAAGATTTAACAAGCAGAATAATATTTATAATAGTACCTTATATATACTTGACATGTAATAAATTCATATGTGATCGGTAGGGAAACACATTGTATATTCCCAAGCTAATTGTGTTGCCCCAAGACATCCAGACCAGAGTAGATAACGGTAAGTCGTTTACAAAATTTACTATAATAATCGAATCTTATACATCGTTCCAGCAAACTAAGTGGGATAGCCCTCAGACCAGTATACAAAAGAAGTTGTCACTGCTGTAGTTTTATATTAACATATTATTTTTAATTGAAAAAATAATGTTTTCAGGTATAATTCTAATCTTCATATCTATTGTCTACACAGAGGAATTACAACTTAGGCCTCCAGCTTTCTATAAGAACTTATACCCTCTGGACTCAATAAGTGACTGCAAGAGATGTCCTAATGTATATCTTCCGCTCTGCGCCTCAAACAATGTGACTTACCTCAATCTTTGCCAGTTCAAATGTAGAAATCTGCCAAATGCAACCATAACAAGGGAGGGGATATGTATATTCTTTTAAAGTTTTATTTTAATTTACTCATTGATCCTGGTATTAAGCAAAGTATGTTATATCGTACATGGGTTTTATTCTAAATGTTTGAGTATTAATGTAATTTAAAAGGTAAAAAGTTATGTATAATTAGTACATACATTTAAATATTTGTATGACCATAGGTCAGATAAGGTGATACTACTCACACTGCTTTTACCTACTATTGTCGACATACTACTACCTGTATCTCTGCAAATAATGACTCATTCATTCAATCAAAAAATAAAATATACCAAAAAAAATTCAAACATGAAACTTCTTTAGAATCGTTGTTATTTGAAACTCGATGAAACTACAAAGCGACACTAAAAAGAGAAACACATAACTTTCTAGGACTAAGTCTGCGCGAGGATGAGATAGATTTACATTATATTTATCAATTTAAACACTGCTCATACAGATAGAGTTGGAAATGTTTTGAAGTTTTCGTTAATACTTCAAATTTCGGGTTTTAAAGCTTAAATATCTTATAACGATATAATATATGAAATGTGACGTCACGAAATTTAGAATCTCTCCCACCCCTTGTCACTCTATATTTCACTTCTATTGCGTGTGAACTGCACACACACACATGTTTTTTTAAATTACTGGCTCATCTGAACACTGGTTCTGTTAAAAAGAACTAATACTTCCAAGTTTTTGTGTCTGCCAGTTTAAAGATTATAATAATCCTCATTTATAGTATTTTTTAATTAAGCTGAGTATTTTGAATTCAGCTCAAGCGACAGCTTAATACGTAAGTAGTTTAAGCACAAAACGCTTACCGTAATATTAGGCAATGTACGTCACACCTTTTATAGAAATCATTATTGACATGGAAGTGATATATATAGAACAAATATAATTGGCAAAAATGATTACATAGAACAGAGCAATCGGATATGTTGTTATTTCGGTGGGAAAAACAGATATAAAAATATAAGTATTATTTTTATCAAGTAGAAATATATATTGTGTTATAAAAATGCTTTAATATATTGTTACAACTCAGGTCCCGACAAAAACAAAATACACCTGCATATCTGAAACAAAGCACATTTATTACCCGTCGGCATTTGAACTAATAACATTGAAATTCTTTTATGATCATCTTCTTTTGTTTACTTATTGACATACGGCCTATTGTTGTAATCATTGTGTTACGGATTTTAAAGTAAAAGCTGATTCAAGGAAATTCGGTCCACGTTGCCGGGTGGGCTATTGCATTTGTGCAGTATAAAACAATGATATGATGGAGGGGGGAGACAGTCGAGCGAAAACTACGAGCGAAGCGGGACGTGTGTACTACAATCGGGAATCTAATAAGTGACGGACTTTGAGCGTTTTATTGAATTACGACCTTCTGCATTACGTTTGGACTTGTTGTGTTCGGTTATATTTGTACCTGTGTTATACATGTTTGTATAATTCTAATAAACGCTATAGTAATTCTCACGGTATTTTAAGTCGTTTCGCGACTCGTAACAATATAATTTATACCTTTTGCTCGCGTTTTAGCTTACGTTAATGTAGATTTTGTCAATACATTCAAGTTTTAATTCTTAGTGTCGCCGCACGATTTACCAAAGAAAGGTCACACCGGTCCCAGTCGGGCATAAATCAGTACGCTCGTGCCGGTGTGTACACGCAATATCAATATTGCCTATGACAAACACTCATTGTCAACGGCCAACCGCCAATATTCAAAAATTCAAATTCAAAATGCGCAACAAAAAATTATTGTAAAATCGCATAATGTTAAAACATACGCATTTCTCGAGCACAAGGCGCTTCATTGAAGACTTCTTACGCTTCACTTAGAAATGTCAAAAATAATTGATTCGGAATACCTATTCCTGAATATCCGGAACGCAATCTAACGAAGGTGAAACTAATAGTTCAAGCAACATATTATAGTAGAATTGGCATTGTCATTTGCGTTGCCATGACGACATATTTGTTATATTGTTATGGTAGCATCAATAAATAAACTCCGAACGCAATGCCATTTTTGGTTGTATTCGTTTAAACCTTGGGAATAGTACTATGTCCTTTTCTATATCCCTGACAACATATATGCAAAATTTCGTGATGTCTGTTAAGTAGTTAAGGCGTAAAAGCGTCACAAATAAAGTCACATTCCCATCTATATGTATAAAAATCTTTACAGATCTCTACGTGGAATTTGTCTTTGTCGGAACCTAAGTTGTAATAGTACGATCGTACTATAATTTTGCTAATATTAGAACACAAAATGACAGAATATTATGCGTGTCATAATACTAACTTATGATCGAAATTGTAGACAGTTCCTACCATATCTAAAATTCAAATACGGGGGACCAATTAGCATACTCTGTGCTGTGAGGTATAACAATTTTCTATCTATAATGCACGAATTTGATCGCGGAATTGATTTATAACCAGTACTAATCTAATTTCGCTTGGAATCTACAAACGTCTAATACATATATCAAAGACTGTTGGATGCGGTAATTAATATGACTAGAAACCAACTTTTGACAGAATATGTTCAACCGTGGAACATATTGTTGGTTATACATTAATTTTATTATTTTCTGTATAGTTTTTACAACAAACCGTGGAAGTTCGCCATTACAAGGGGCGCAGCGACTGAAGCGCTGCCATAGGCCCTCGGCGAACTTCAGTGCTCTGTATATCTATACTAATATTATAAAGAGGAAAAGTTTGTGAGTTTATGACGTTGTAGGGGGTAATCTCTGGATCTACTAAACCGATTTTACAAATTATTTTACTGTTAGAAAGCTACGTTAACAGGGAGTGTCACAGGCTATATAACATGACGCTATATATCACGAGAGCGGGACAGAGCGCTGGTGAAACCGCGCCGGGCCGCTAGTATAACATATGTATAATTTATTGTTTCAATAAAATAACAAATTTTGAAAGGGTGATGTTTTGCTGTTTATTTTTGTTTTCAAAAAATCGGCAAATGCATATGGATATTAAAAGTTTCCGACTCTATGTGTTATACATAGCTGTTTATCTCAGATACTACTAAAGCTAGAGAAAATTTAACACACACGTAGAAGGCTTGTTATATATGTAAATATTGTATTGAATTTGCGAAAATATTTATTTAATACAAGAAGCGGTCTCCAAACGAAAATATTAAATGTCTCTCTCTTTTCTTTCATTATGTCCCAATTAATGGGGGTCGGCAGAATATGTCTATTCCTTCCACACTCCTCTATTCTGACATACATCTTCTGTCACACCACAAATCATCATATCATGCTTCACACAATCTATCCATCTTTTTTTTTTGGTGTTTGTATTTTGTTGGATTGCTGATATCATTCATAAACATCGACTGACATGGAAAAGAATAAATTTATAAGTTGAAAATTGTCGAGTGAGGTAACAAATGAAAGGACGTAATGAGTAAATTTATTAAATACTTTTTGCTTATTTTTTTAGTGCAAAGTATTTAAATAATGTCCGTTCCTATTTATCTCTGTTTTCAGACCAAATAATAAAAAAACCAGATATAATTACTTGACGAAAGGATAAGACGCTTTGATAATTATATTATTGGCATATCCAAAAAATAAATTGTTGTTGGATTGTACACAGTGGTTTGTGCAAATTCAGCAGTATAGAGTTGGTGGCCCGGGGGATTTCATTTAGCAAATTATAGACGCCTGAATAGTGACTCCGCACCATAGATCAACACAACATCCATTCGATTTAAAGGAGGGAGACTAGAATACCCTATTATTATTTCCGTATCATACTGAAAATTGAAGCAGATCGATAAAATTGATTCGTAATTAAAGTGGGGATAAATATTTAAACGCTGTCTGTGCCTAGTTCCTGTAGAAAGCGAGGTTAAACATTGACCAATAACATGTCCTGTAATACATACATACATAACTTCACGCCAGTTCTCTTGCGGGGTAGGCACGAATAGCAGAGCGCCATTTAGGCTTATTCTTACACACCTCACTTGCTTCTTTGACATTCATAACTCTTGTCATGCACGCTCGTCTGTTCTTAAGGCTCCTGACATCACCTTCTGCTAGTACACGATCAATTTGATCATGGAAGGTGTGTCGTGGCCTTCCACGACTTCTGTATCCATCCACTTTTGCATTGTATAGATATACATACTAAACAGATGTTTAGTCATTCCTTCATCATGCATTCTTTCCACATGCCTGAACCACCGAAGCATTCCTTTTCTTACCTTCACCCCGACACTCTCTTTCAGACCAACTCTCTTTCTTACTGTCCTGTAATAAATCTCCTAAAACAAGATATTGTAGAACACGAAAAACGGTGTTAAAATATGTGAAAGTGACTGGAGCCTGTGCTTATGAAGCAAACGCTTGATGTACATATTTAAGGAATATAAAGAAAGATATGATTTGTCAGTTAAATTAATTTTTATTTTTGTTCAATATACACCAAATTTTAAATCTTTTATTAATTGCTTCTTATGACGCATGATAATGTAGATGTAATTACTTAAATATTTAATTTATATTGCATCGAAGTCTAATTTAATGCAGAGCCCAATAATATCGAAAATTTTAAAGTATTTCTTCATTCCGGGCTTTTGGAGTACATTTATAAAACGTCAGCTTATATATTTAGGTAAACAGACCTATAAGTTATCTATATAAAGAATTAAATGAACAATCCTTCCCATTGCAATACAAAATATACGAGTAAACTCAAATCTTTCGAAGTTGAATATTTCATAACAATTTGATCTTAGATTGGACAATAAAATTCGGACCAATACTTTTACAGACGTATTTCACCAATCCAATAAGTGTATTTTTAAGATCCATGCCAGTTATTCTCGCATAATTTCGCGAGAGCCAAGGCTTGTTAAACAACCCTTTCATTAATAAAACCGTGTTAGAGTTTACATTGAATTTATTGTACGTTTTTTTTGTTGACAAAAATTGGTTTTCTAGTTCTCAGTGAATACGACATTGCTACACCATTTAATAGTGCAAATTCATGGAGTCTAATTTATAGTTAACATTGTCTTGTTATTTCATTTATACTCGTGTGCTTTTGGGGTCGAGACCCTGGTACCATGCGGGCCTGAGGCGCATAAACTTTACGAGACGTAGCCAAAGGTCTGGTGGATTAATCACGTGACCAAAAGACTGGTGTATACCTCGGGCAACATAGTAGCGTTGCCATTCAGCGAGGTAACGTGACCGGTCTTTTCAGCACATTTTCTAACTAATAACAATCTGGTGCTAGATCTTATTTAATTTTAATTTGTACATATAGTTTAATTTAAAGTATAGTTTTACTTACTTGAATTTATAACAAGTTACATATTTAATAACGATAATAATAAATTTCATAACGTCTGCCCATTTTTCCATGTTCCCCGATCATTGCGACGGGCAGACGCCATAGTCCCCATATTCCCAGACCCCTAGTACCATTAGCAGTTCACCACAATAGCCCGGTACTTTTTGTCCTCATTTCCCACAATAGTCCTACACTGGCCGGGGCTTGTCCTTGGGTGCATTACTATATAGTGTAATTGGAGCTAAATTGGAGCTGGAAACGCTTTGCTTGCATGTGCAAATGATATTCTACTCTATTCTACACTTCCAACTCGTTTCCCATATTGAAAATCTGGTTTTCAAAGGATACTTAATTACAATATGGCTTAAATTATTTTTTAGTTTTTGCAATTTGGCCTGTAAATTAAGATTTATTATTAGCTTACTTGTATTTGCTGTTATAAATTGTACAGAATTTTAATGTATTGTGTAAAGCTATGTGATTACATGAATAAATAAATCCTGTATTTGTCCACATTATCAAAAGTATTTTATAATAATTGTTACCATTTTTCAAATTCAAGTATTGGGCAGCAAAGTTGAAGGTCAAAATACTTGTTATGAAAACGGCTGCTTATATACGCAAAGGCATTATTAATATTAAAATAACATTTATGAAACTTTCTTCACCTCTTACGTGATTTACAGTATAATTTATATCTATGATATTATTTTTTGGCTTTCTTAACCAACCGCTTTAAGAATAATCCACTGTACTCGCTTTGTTGCATGCATATTTGTAAGCTATCTTACAAGAATTCATGCAACTAAAACCTGTTTACATGTTTTACCTGATTTTCTGTTAGCTCAGCCATACACTTGAAACCTTTGCTCACGTAACGCCTCGAAGGCTAAGCATGCACTGCAATTGTTATTGCTGGACTTATCTTTTCACAACTGAGTCCGGTACTGATAAATCGTAGTGTAGGCTTAGCCTGGGAAGTTTGTTGTTTACGAGGATAAAACTTTCAAGACTTAGGCTGGGTTTACATCAGTATTATATTTATCACCTGGGAGACATTTTTGTAATTGTAGTAGTGTATATACATACAATGACTAAAACCGAGAAAAGTTACTCTATGCTACCTTTTAATCCGTGCAGGAGAAAGAATACAATTTCCTGCGGCCGGGCGGCCTGTCTTAAAAGGCGACAAAACAACCCACAGCCAGGTGGTGGGGTGTTTGCACGACTGGATGGCGACCAACCCTGGTATAGAGTATGCCGTCATAACAACCTTAAGTTGTGTTCCGGCATTAGTGACCAGGTTCCAGTCTCCCTTAAGTATTTGTAACACCTTTAATGTCCATAGGTGATGGTAACCGCTTTCCATCAAGGGGGCCGTCTGCCAATCTGCTGAACTCCTGCAATAAAAAAAAATTGCTAGCTACCATGTGCCTCACACACTCAACACCACAACACTACTATAAATAAAAATACATCGACAGTGACTTTCTGTGAATCTCAGATCATTGTTACCGCAGACGACAAAATAGACGGAAGTCAGCATAAAAATTTCGCATGTCACATAAAAATATCGTGAAAACTTTATTAGTTTTGATCGAATGCACAAAATGGTCCATATTTTTTTATTTCGTTATCAGTAACTTGGTTTGACGGTTGTGTTTTATGACTGAACATCGGGAGGGGATGTAAGTAACATATTTTATGACGTTTGAATATTGTGATAAAGTGAGTAATGGGACATAGAGCCGAATTTGGATATGCAGTTTAGGCAAATGTTAAATATATGTTAGGGTTTAGGTTTAAAGGTTATAGGGCTTAGTAGCCAAATAACAAAATGGAATTTCTAATATTCCTGTAGAAACATAATTTTTGGAATGGAGCTCTTTTACACGGCTTAGAGGGAACAGGCAGAAATCGTCATGTAAGGAAAAAGTATTATGTCCAGGCGACCGTTCTTTTTGTACAATTTCGAACTTTAATACAGACAAAAGATCTCAAATAATATTAAGTGTAACATACAATGTTTTGAAATTAGAAGTCCTTGTCGCTGCCCTTGTTCAGCCGCATTCTAACTTCGCTCCTGACGGGGGTCCCCCGACCGCACAATTTCTTTATATTGTTTTGCAATTCACCATAATGATGTGTTTGTTCCGAGTGGCATAAATGCACACTCCAAACTCGACGCGAACCAAGTTTCACTGGTACAACTAGTATTGAATATACATAAATAACCGACACTGTCTAAATACATAAACAATTATTTAAATAATAAGAATATGCTTATTAGTCAACATAATTGTGATGATACATTTCGACACCGTATTATATTCAGAATGCATCTTGCGACAAGATACAATAGTCATAACGAAACTAACAGCAAGTTTGAACAGTCTCAACTTGTCTTTATTGTGCTGAGTTAGTGTGGGGTTTTAGCCCAAGTCAAGAAAGTTAGCTAAATAAAATTAATTTTAAGAAAAAAAGAAAATATTTTTAGGGCGAGTTAAAAAGTAATAAATATAATAATCAATTATGGTCTCCTAACCTAAACAAGCCCATGCTCAGCAAAATGCTAGTTCCACAACTGTTTAGAGCCCTGTACCCATTTTGACAAAAATAGAATTCTTATTTTTATAAGTTTTCGTTCATCCATCTATCCATTGTCTTGGTATAATGCGTATATAACGGTTTTCATTAACAGAAATTGCTTTGAATGAGATTCAAAGAAACAAATCCAAACTACTGACGTCTTTGGTAGATAGCATAGAAATACTCAATACTTTTTTTACACTTGATTAGGTTGATTCCCATTTCAGACATGTGGTTTCCTAAAAATCTTTAAATACAGCTTAATTTATTTTTGAAAATAATGTGGTATTTAAGTAGAATTTGTTATCATCAATATTTAGGCTACTTTCCTTCATACCGCATCATTCAATTTACATTAGTGTTTTCTATATATTATGACGCCTTGATCTTTCTCTAGGCCGTATAGAAATTACAAACAAGAATAAAAATAACTTCAAACAAAATTAATAAATACGCCAAATTAAAAACGTACTAGGCAGCTAAGTCGCAGCAGCCAGGACACCAAATGTAGCTGTTAAGAAATTTTATATGATCATATGGCTTGTTTTAAGAGTTATTTCTACGCTACAAGAAAATGTATTGGCTTCTCGCAAGAAATTTTGTTGTGTTAATCTATAAATATAAAAATGAATTCCTATTTCCTTTGGTCACGATTTCGCTAATTCTTTTTTAGTTGTGTTTATTATTGTCAGGAGAAGGTTCTTGTGAAAGAAAAAATTAAGAAAATTGCGCGGAGAATTAAAAAATTTAAGAATACTTAACCACCATATAAAATAATTTCTAATCTAACCTTAGCGCTTTGGCCAATATAAACTTTTTAATGCAACCTTATGACGTTTGACATAGAATATCGTTTAAAATAGATACTTCGGTCGGAGTTATTTTATTGATAAAATACATGTAAAATAATTAGTTTAACTGTAATCGGGTTCCAATATTTAGGTGAAATTATTTTTGTGTGTGTTCAAGTGGGTCCCGGGATGGTATAGATTTAAATTTAAACCAGGTAGATGGCGCTGTAATCGGGTTCCAATATTTAGGACCTATTCTGGTGTTTTTATTTATTAAAGTGGATTCGATGATGTTTTAAATTAACTATTGTTGCCGGAAAATGTCGCTGCAATC
Source organism: Dendrolimus kikuchii (assembly GCA_019925095.2). Taxonomy (NCBI): domain Eukaryota; kingdom Metazoa; phylum Arthropoda; class Insecta; order Lepidoptera; family Lasiocampidae; genus Dendrolimus; species Dendrolimus kikuchii. Next base: position 9,934,540 of record CM034409.1, read on the forward strand.
GGGTTCTAGATTTTTATTTCTAAGGGCAGGACAACGTCTGCCGGGTACAACTAGTCTTATATATAAAAAATCAATTACTGTTCGTTACTCTCGCTAAAACTCGAGAACGGCTGGACAGATTTGCATAATTTTGGTTTTGACTTATTTGTGGAAGTCCAGGGAAGGTTTAAAAGGTGAGTAGATATAAAAAAAAATGATTCTGAGGCGGTACAAAGTTACCCAGGTCAGCTAGTATTAAATAAAATATTTCTATACAAACAATTAGGATTTGTTTGTATAGACTCTGTGACTATGAGACATAGATATAGACATACAGCTATAAGACTACACCAAGACTACCAGCGTAAATATAATATAGTGTAAAGGTTCTTCAACTGAGATATTTTTATCATCTAACAAAACGTGGAAGTCATCTAGATTTTGTGCGCGCGTTGCAAATTATGATGTAATTTTTATGACGAGTCGAATAGCGTAAATTATTGTTTAAACAGTCATTAAAATAATTTCTCTTATAATGCTTTAAAGTTATCATGACAACATGGTATTTAAACGCCCGAAGTTTTATATTGTTACGATCGAGGTGCCGACAAAGGCAAATTCACACCTGCGTGTAAATTGAAAACACATTTTATTACCTTTTCGGCATTTTTACTTCTTCTGTTTACTTTGTGTTTAAAATTTGTGATTAGAAAAACAGCCCATTGTGTATTGAAATCTTTTATGGCAGTCATTAGCCAGGTGTGATTCTAGGAAATTCGGTCACGCGGTCGAGCAGACATATTGCATCCGGGCAGTATAAAGCAATGCCTTGATTGATGGACGAGGCAGTCGAGCGATAACCACAAGCGGAGCAAGACTTGTGTACATTCGGTAAATTATTTAGTGACGGACTTTGCACGTGTTATTGAATCGTGCTTTACGTTTGGACTGGTTGTGTGTCAGCTATATTTGTACCAATGTTATACGTGCTTGTATAGTTCTCATAAATTCTATAGTAATTCCAATGGCATTTTAATTCGAGTCCTGCAACTCGTAACAATATGAACATCGTTTCGATAATAATTGGATCTCACTGGCGGCCTTGTGGTGGTCGCTTAGTGGGTTTTTAAATTTATGCTTCTTGTTAAAGTCAAGGTAGCTCAATGGTTGAAAGGTTGAGTCTTAAACTCCCGTTTCAAGTGCCGTGGGTTCCAATCCTGGCCGCAAAGCATGCTCCACTTAGGGTGATGTGCATATGGTTACAATCACCACTATCTGATCACAGTCAGTACATAGTAATGAAACGTGTACATCAAGATAGCTGATAATATGTCAAACCCGCCAATCTGTCTTGAATAAACATGGCGGGTAAACTGCTCGTTCCCATAAAAATTCAGAGATCTGATCCCAGTAGGGTTTATGGGCAATTATTATAACAATTTTATTTTTTCTCCGCCAGTAGCTTATAACATATCCCACAAAAATGAGCAAGAACAGTGGATTTGCTTTATTATCATTGCGGAATGGAGTCCATGTTGGACTGTAATTAAATGTAGCGGATTCGGATCCGTCGACAAGAGGATTACGTTATTCAATATCCACTTCATGAACAACTATTACCAGTCCATGCGCCTGTTGATTGGTATTGATGTATATAAATATATAGAATTTACCATTCCTATTGTTTAGAGATCCGTAAACATTTTGACAAAAACAGAATAGTTACTTTTTTGTAATGACCGTCCGTCTGTACGTCATCGTTTCTCTCGCACGTCACAGTCTTTAGCTTAGATACTACTGGGTATATATTAAGAGCTTGTTCTTCCAAAGGTTACCTGAAAAAGATTGCTTTAAGCAATAAAGCCACCCTTTGAACAATCTTATAATTTAAGAGAATAATAGCAGCGCACATTCCATTACTGGGCTCGGGCTTCCCACTATCGGGGAACGGAAAGTATACCCGCCACGCTTGTCCAAGGCGACTTGGCAGGTTTGATACATCGGATATCTCGATGTGTAAGTTTCATGACGATATTTTACTTTATAGGAGCTGCATACGTCTAGTCATCGCAGCGGACAACGAATTACTGACTAGCGCAGCGCGGGAGCGCAGATATTAATAGTTGCTGTATCTCGCTCGAACATCATCTGTCCCGCTCACACACTGTGCTATACATTGTACTAGCAGTACGACTTGGTAATATTACTTTAACTTAAGGTTACCGTTTGCAAAATAAATCAGTTCACATCAGCACTTGACAGTGAATACTACTCTCTGCCATCTGAAGTATTGTTTAATACCTAATTCTCGCTGCTACAACTTCACCGTTGTTAGCACGTGCTAATTGTAACAGTATGCACATTAGGTCAGAAAATTGCCTAAGTGGTGCATGCGTTCTGGCTACGATACTAAACCATGACCTTTAAGTTTGAGACGCCTGAGCTACACATTACACAACTACGAATTCTTAAGACAATAAAGCGTGTTAATTTTATGAAATAAATTTCTCATATTTAATAAATTATAGCACTCTACTATCTTTGGATAAAATATATTTCTTTAGGCTTTAAGCACGTTCAAAATAGATTTATATTTTGTGGTAGTGTAGCGCAGGCTTCAGTCACTCCCGGCCCACTAAGCCGCTGCGTCTATCAATTCTCCTCGCCCGATTAATTCGGTCACGACCACAATTTGTCTACGTCACCACTGTCTTACTGTAGAAAGAATCTTAACGCAACGACGGTTACAAATGTTTTGCTTACTTATCTACTTCAATGTTTTAGTATCATTTTCTTCTTAAATTATAATTAGCAACTTGAAGTTATCCGTGACTTCATTCGTATTATTAGGGTTTGATAGTCATTTTGGTCAGAACGGAATGGTTTTCAAATTGACATGGACATTCGGCATTTACATCTGTCTATTTTTTTTTCTTTTTTGAGGTTAAATCCTTTTAAGGGCTCCTTCCCCATGGCTCGAGGATTTATATTGAGTTAGTGTAGGACTTACAGGGTCGCTAGGTGAGAATACTCACTAAAACATACGTTCCTTTTAGCATCTCTTGGCCTGGCTGTGGTTTTCCTTGCGAATTCCTCTTCAGTTCGGATGGGCTGGTCTGACCAGTTATTAGCCAGAGGTTGTGCCACCCCGTCCTGTCTCTGTTGTCGCTCCTAATGGGTTATCTAACGTATTCTGTCTCTCACTAGGACAATCGACGTCTATACGCCTGATCTGTGTGTGTCTATTCACATGATCAACTCAGTCTATAATGATGAAACTTGATGGTGTTTGTGGTTGAGTTGGCTAAGCCTTTGACGGTCTATCTTACTACAGCACAAGGGTGGGGGTTTAATTTCTGGCATGGTAAATTTCGTAAGCGAACATTCCGTTATTTGCTATGGTCTGGGCGTCTGGGATTGGCAACTGAGCGATCAGTTGTATATTACCAATAATAGTGTATTTGTCTGTCGAATATCTTTATATATATATATAACTCTTCTGTACGTGTGTATGTGACAGAACTCCTTCTAATCGGCCGGACTGATTTTGATGAAATTTTTGTGTGTGTGTTCAGGTGGATTCAAGAATGGTTTCAATCTCAATTGGATCCCGTAAGTGGCGCTGGAATTAGGTTATAGATTTAATGTTTTTGCTGGGACCGATACTTAATGTATAAACAAATGAAATGGAATGCACAAAAACGAAGATTAAGAGTAACTGCTGTATTATAATTCGTGTAAAATTGTGTTATTTAAAAGTATATTCTTTGAATTACACGTTTCCTTTTCGCAACTTATATATCCCGCATCTAACAAATAAAGCTGCTCATTGTAGCAGTCTAAACCCCATTCTTGCCCTTCAATAAACAAAACCAGATGAGCAAAATCGGATCTTCAGAATCGCATTGAAGAAGATCAATCCTACCCTTATCAAACAGAATACGTCTTGCATCACGTAGCATTGTAAGGAAAATTTAGCATAACAAAAGTTTAGCCTTATATTACATCTACACTCAGCAATATTAATTTTAAGAGTAGTTAAATTTTATTTTAAGAGAAAGAAAGAAATAATTATTATAAATTTTCCGGGAAGCGAAGGTACAAAAAAAATATAGCTCAAACCATAATATGGGCCAAGCAGTCCTTATCTTTTCATCTTGATGACAGCTCTTAGGGCCGGTTAGATCGGTGTGATACTACGCTCTTACAGAATAACGGTGAGAAACGGTTAGCTTTGTGCCAATCGTGTTTCCCACAGTGAGTGAGCGATCCGATAGCCCGCTTCTCAAAAATTTGCAGAAAAAGAAATTTTAAATACTACTACCGGTCCCAACAGATGTTGAAGTTGAAAACATAATTTAGAACCCGACTGCAGCGCCACCTACTGGGTCCAATTGTAAATCTAAACCATCCGGGGACTCACTTGAACGCACACAAAAAAATAATCAAGACTGATTCAGGGGTTTAGAAGGAGTTTAGTGATATACACACTAACGACTGTCGTAAGAGGCGACAAAAGCACTCCACAGCTAGGTGGTAAGATATTTTCCCGTCCTGCTTTCCATCAGGTGAGCCGTCTGCCTCTCTGCTGAACCCGTGCAATAAAAAAAAGTAACATTATAATTTTATAATTGAGGTCAATGTAATATCAATTAATATAAAAACTATCGTATCTTGTAAGTTGGACCTAATTACACATAAGAATAATTCAAAATTTCCTCAACATTATTTTGATTTAGTATTTTCGGAGATCCCAGACATATATCGTGACACGAGATGTTTTATATATTTACATTAAACAACAACAATATCGTTACTGGCATCATCCCTATTAAACCACAGCTCGTCAAGCGTTGTAACTTAATGAGTTATCACGCGTCCGTCCGTGCCACTGAATGCATTAAGCGTTAAATACCACGGTTTGCTTAACCGACGTACCTACTTTTGTGACCCATATTTTCAAATTTCTAAGTTGACGTTTTGAGACAAGTTCTTAGGAAGGACGACCTACTACACAATTATTTTGTTGTTGTTGCGAAGTGGAAATAGGAAGGAGACGGCGACTTTTGGGCCAAAGATGAGATAATGTAACGAGTTGGGATATTGCTTAAAAATAGTAGAAGTGAAATTTCAACGGACAAGTGGAAAAACGAATGGCAACAAAATTTTAACTTGAAGTTTTACGGGCAGATTGTTAATGTACTTGTCCAATTTGAAAACCTGCCCGTAAAACTTCAAGTTAAAATTTTGTTTCGATTCATTTTCCACTTCTCCAAGCCATTCGTTTTTCCACTTGTCCGTTGAAGTTTCACTTCTACTATGTGTCCCAGCACACATTTCGATTTTTTTTATTATAATTCAAAATAAACTTCTTAAGTATCACTATCGATTTTTCACTGTTTTAGTCAAAAAAAATATTATTATCAGTTTTATTTCGGTCCAAATTGGACCTGTTTTTATATTGCATGAGTTCAGCAGACAGGCAGACGGCCCACTTGATGGAAAGCGGTTACCATCGCCTATGGTCATTTGCAACACCAAAGGTGCTATAAATGCGCTGCTGCTCTCTTAAGGGAGACTGGAAGCTGGTCACTAATGCCGGAACACAACTCAAGGTTGTTATGGCGGCACAATATAGACCAGGGGTGGTAGCCATCCAGTCGGGCGAATACCCTACCACCTGGCTGTGGGTTGTTTTGTTGCCTCTTACGACAAGCCGCCCGGCCGCAGGAAATTGTATTCTTTCTCCGTTCCTGCACGGATGAAAATGTTATATCTATGTCTATGTTTAATCATCGGTCTTATTAACTCTTTAATCTGTGCTGTACAATGTAAAACTCGTAACTCATTCTCTCGCACGGCTTAGTCCTATAGATTTATGTGTTTAGCTCTTTTTTGTGTCTCTTTTTCGTTTCATCGACTTTCAAACCACAACGATTCTACAACTCTTTCACTTCAAAAAGCATTATATTTTTCTATTACAAAATTGAAAATATCAGCTCTAAATTCTATCTCTAACACAAGAACTCATTAAAATAAGTTGTCGATTATCATAATAGATTTAAATGAATGAATTTCAACAATAGTCTAATAAGCTTTTTTAAATACAAGCTTTTGCGATCCTGGATATCATGTAGCAGCAGAGTGCTAGCCAAGACAAGTAAAACGAACCCAAACACGACGGGTCTATCTTGTTTAATACAGGAGTTCCTATGGCCACCTTCCGACTCCATCGTCAGATCAGCTCCATGGTACCATATTATTGCATCGTCACGTGATATACATATGCCTGCAAAATTTCAGCTCAATCGGAAACCGGGAAGTTGGTCAAATTGAACTTGCAAGATTCCACCCGAACTTACATATATACATACATACATAGGTAACATCCATTGCAAGTTAAATAAAAGCTTGTAAAAAGACGATAATTTATTCAAAATAACTAAACGTAAAACACTTATTAATAAAATCAAAGTAATAAAAAGAAGTCTTAAAACCACTGTCATTTTTTTACAATCTGGGCCCAACAATGATCCAACAATTCAATCCTTCCAATCCTAGTACTCTACTGCATCGTTTCATGCCAATATTCTATTAAAGCATGCAACCAAACCAATCCAGCCAGCCCAGCGATCTGTAATCAAAATAATGATTCCAACATAGCTGTACAAAGTCGATAAATATTCTGTTAAACCTATATTTATTAGTATTAAATTATAATGATTTATTCATTGCAGACGTGATTCAGGGTAAGCTGATTCATAGCGTAGTTGGAACCATTCTTACTTTACTTGTACCATAATTCTTTGCCATAACACAAAACCATGCCAAAGTAGAACACAAATTGCCTAAATCTAAACAAATATTTAGTTAACGTTTTTCTTTTGTACTCTACTATACGTTTTATCTGGTTATATTTTATGATCTCCCTGGCTTATTAAAGTATCTTTATATTTAGTCGCAAGTAGGACATAGAGAGCTTTCAGATATATATGAGGCTATGTTAAGCGATATGATAAGAAACGCTGACAAGGAGATACCATTGTAGGTTGAAAGAAGATGTAGTGATAAGAGTATAAGGATTGTTAAGGTGGTTTGGGCATGTAGAGAGAATGGATGAAAGTAGAATCACAAAACAAGTGTATAGCAGTGTGCATGTAGAGTTGATGCCGTTGGAACATGACTTACACACCATGATAAAATAGCACGTGTTAAAGATATTAACTTTTCGTGAGTGAGTCTAAATTTCTAAAAGCAATATTGGCTGGAATGCTTTGTAAGTAAAAACACATTTTGACAATAACAGATCAGTCTTTTACGACAATACTGTGTAATGTAAATACCACAATCATCTTATTTGTAATAATTATACGAGGGTTATAAGCTCGTTAAAAATTTAGTAATTAATCCGTCTATATATATAAAAATGAATCCCTATTTCCCTTGGTCACGCCATCACGCATGAACGGCTGGACCGATTTCACTAATTCTTTTTTGTTGTGTTTGTTATTATCAGGAGAAGGTTCTTATGAAAGAAAAAAATAAGAAAATTGCGAGAAAAATTAGAAAATTTAAGAATACTTAACCACCATATGAAATTATTTCTAATCTAACCTTAGCGCTTTGGACAATATATATTTTTTTTATGTAACCTAATGGCATTTGACATAGAATTGACAGAAAGCGTGTTGCAAATATCGTCAAATAGGATGTAAAAAAACTGAATATCGTTTAAAACAGATGCTTCGGTCGGAGTTATTTTATTGATAAAATACATGTAAAATAATTAACTTAGCTGTAATCGGGTTCCAATATTTAGGTGAAATTATTTTTGTGTGTGTTCAAGTGGGTCCCGGGATGGATAATATTATAGATCTACCGGTAGCTGGCACCGCTAAAGTCTTCCTAAACGGTGGGACCTATTTTGATGATTTTTTTGTTTTTATTAAAGTGGATTCGAAAATGGTTTAAATTAACTATTGGTCCCGGTAAATGTCGCTGCAATCGGGTTCTAGATTTTTATTTTTAAGGGCAGGAAAACGTCTGCCGGGTACATTCAGTACTATAATAAATCTGTAAATGGTTCGAGTTTGTACAATGCGTTTAAAAATGTGAACAAATCAGGAGTGATAATTCGAACCAGCAGATTACGAAAATGCAATTTTTCCTATTTTTGTCTGTCTGCTAGTGCATCATGTGAAAACTACTGAACAGATTTAAATGAAATTCGAAACTTAGAATACTTTTTATCCCGATAAATGATGTGGTTTCCGTGGAATAGACGAAAATAGCGAGAAAGATGGCACTGCGATGGCATCCTTTTTGGAAACTGCTGAATTTATATGAATGAAACTCAACATAGTGCTGGCTTATAACCCGAGTGAACACTTAGGATACATTTTATCCCGATAAATGATGCCGTTTTCATAAAGGAGATAGATTAGTTAAATAGATGGCGCTGCAATCGCGATGTAGATAACCATCGCTGTAATTCAATAACAAATACATTTTCAGGTTGCCCACATGTCACTCATTACGTGTACTTCAAATCAGGTTGGCTGCGACTTTTCTTTATGTTTTGCTGTGCAGTTGTCTATACTATATTGACTTAATTTCTTTATAATTGTATTGAATTAAACAAGAAACTAAAGTACTGAAGGTGTATAAATAAAAAAAATAACTATTTTTTTATGCGCGTCACATTGAGCTACTACTACTACCTAGGGTTTTTCTCATGGCGTAGCCGTGGGTAAAACTCTAGTTGACGTGTAAGGGAGTATAATGATACTATTACTATTATTATCACGTACTAGCTGTGCCCTCTACGTCGTTCGCGTGGAATTTGTTTTCAAGTCCCCCCGATTTTGAAACATTCTTTATTGGTGCTCCGCTCCTATTGGTCTTAGCGTGATAATATATAGCCTTTCTCAATAAATGGGCTATTCAAATCAGAGCAGTAGTTCCTGAGATTAGCGCTTTCAAACAAACAAACTCTTCAGCTTTATATATTAGTATAACATTAATATAATGATATTAATACGTGAAGCAAAAACTTTATACCCCTTTTTACGAAAATTGCGCGGACGGAGGACTATGAAATTTCGCCCACTTATAGTTTATATAGAGAATTACACACACTACCATGCATTTGACGCATATATATATATATATATATATATATATACTCTTTTGTTTATTGTTCAAGTCAAATTAACAGTGTAGCCTTGGCGTAATCTGTGATTTGACAAAAGAACCTTAATAATGTTCAATCTCATAATTCCAATTAATTATTTCCGAATTTAGACCACTGGGCGACCACTAGTTATTATTATAGTGCAGTTCAATTCCTAACGTGGCGTAATTTTGTTATTAGCTAAATAAAAATTCAATCAAATACAGTTTCATATTTCACCACGTGTCGTAAATTATCTTTCATCGTCCGAGAAATATCTCCGCAGAAAAGTATATTAAATCCCTAAATCGTGGAAACTCAGAGATAAAAGAAGGAACGAAAAATAGATGGTGTACACTAACAAATGGGCACTTTTTCCGCGGAGGATTCAGACCTTTTAAATAATTGCAGTAAGGACAAAAGGGATGTGGAGAACATTTTTTATCTACCCCGAAGTGTAAACATTGTGACAATGAGTACTCGGCTTGATTTCAATAGGATACAATCCATTCTAACAGACAATGATTAAATAATCATTAATAACAGTGTTTTAATTTTAAAATTAGATAATACGAAGATATTTTAAAACATGTTTTTGCTTAAGAAATTTTCTGATGATTATGATGCTTTATTATTTCTTAAATTTTTATACCTCCGTCTATAGACGTTTGTAACACAAGGGGCAAAATTAACGCTTTGCCTACTTTTAGGATGGGATAGAGAAGTAGGATAGAAGAGATGGAATAAAGGAAATGGGATAGGGGGAGGGGGAATTGCGCCATCAGAACACTACGAAAAATGATTAGTTTTATTTTTTTATTGATTGATAGTCGTAAATGTATGTACACACAGAAAAAAGGATACACGTAATACGACGACGTATATGCAAAACTAGAACCTTAGACCAATAATAGAAAATCGTAGTCTCAGACTCTCAAAGTGAAGCCGGCCGCGTCGCAGTGCGTTACGAAAACTCGGTATTAAATAATCAAATTAGTACGGACTAGCGGCCGGGTGCGGTTTCACCCGCGCTCTGTCCCGCTCCCGTGGTATATAGCGTCATCTTATATAGCTTATCACACTCTCTGTTAACGTAGCCTTCGAACAGTAAAAGAATTTTTAAAATCGGTTTAGTAGATCCAGAGATTACCTTCTACAACGTCACAAACTTTACGTCTTTGTAATATTAATAGTATAGTAGTATAGATAAAGATGAAATAGTCTCCAGTGTATCTAACATTACTATTAACCATACATATTCAAATTACGTGTGTAGTACATAAGTTTACGCACACAACTTTAAAAAAATACTTCACTTTATTTCACTTTTTGATATACTTAAGCTCCGTCTATATTCTATCGGTCCTCTATCTATGAATAAGATCGTATATTTTTTAATCTATAATATAATATAATATTTGCTTGAATCCCAAACAAGATTCAAGCAAAAACTACTGGGCCGATTTCGTTGCGGTTTTTGTTGACCGACAGCAAATTCCTGGAATTAAAATCTGCGGTACTTTTCATTCCAGGAACCCGCTGGAATTTTCTTGGGAGCAGTTTAAAGTGACCAGGTCGGAAGAAATTGTGATTCTCAAGCAATATTTTCAATGACTTAAATTTTATATATAAAACAACTATGTCAAAGAGGCAAGTGAGGTGTGTAAGAATAAGCCTAAATGACACTCTGTTGTTCGTGCCTACCCCGCAAGGGAACTGGCGTGAAGTTATGTATGTATGTATGTAAAACAACTATAATTTTTGCTACCCCTCCAATGTGGACAAAGTTGCAGGCGAATCCTACTAAATAATAATAATAAATAATAGGCAGACAAACACACATATTGTATATCCCCAAATTAATGAAGTTACGCTTGTATTATGGATAATAATATACAACGGACTACTCCGAGGCCGATCCCAGTCATCCGTACTGTAGAAAATAACGGAGGAAATCCGTTTCCAAAATTTACCGTACCAGGAATCGAACCCAGAGCCTCTGCGTTGCAGTGAGGTTGGCCGGCAAGGGCTTAGCCCGCTCAACCACAGAGACCGTCAAACTAAATAACACAAGTGGCGTATTATAACAAAGGCGTTATTTAGTCTGAGCATAATACATAAAAAGTGTATAATTTCCTATTTTACAGCAGGGATGATTTCGTATTTATCTTTGTGTAAAAATTTATTAATGTAGACCTACGAGATTTTAAGAGAAATAACAGTGATATACAATGATAAACGGTCAGACGGATGAACGTGACGAAACCATGAGGGTTCCGTTTTTGATAAAAGGCTGCAGAACCGTAAATAAATTGTATTTCGAGGAAATACTTTATACGTAAGCAAATAAAGGAAAATGTTGCTGCACCCACGAAAAGAGCGTTACCGGCTAATTGGCTTTTATTTTGCCGGTTTTTATTTTAGGGTCCTGCAAGTAAAATTAAAATATTTTATTTAAATACCTCATAATTATCTCAAGACATGACAAGAGCTATGAATGTCAAAGAAGCAAGTGAGGTGTGTAAGAATAAGCCTGAATAGCGCTCTGTTGTTCGTGCCTACCTCGCAAGGGAACTGGCGTGAAGTTATGTATGTATGTATGTATAATTATCTCCACTAATATTATAAAGAGGTAGTTTGTGAATTTGGATGTTCGGGGTAATCTCCGGTACTACGAAACCGATTTTGAAAGTTCTTCCACCAGTGAAAAGCTATATTATTCCTGTGTGACATAGACTATATTTGATTGTGATTAATAATATTTTTTAATTCTTTAATGACCTCCGGTGAAATGGGAACGTGAACGCCTGTCAAATATGTAACAGCAATAACGTTCCACGCAAGAATTGCGCACATCTTCGTACGAGGCACTCCTAGTGCTTTCCGCGTTTGTTAATTAATTAAAGGTTACAAATCTTACTTAAAACCTTGATTTGCGTACGTGCGTGCTGGCGTGTGTGCGTGCTTCTGTATATTTTAATGACGCCTTGCGAAGTGGGCGCGGATCAACTAGTGACATATAAACTTGCTGTTGCGAGCGGGTTCGATTACGTAGGTAAATAATTTGGGTATTCAAAAAAAGTTAAAAGGAAACCCTTTTTTCACCAAATAAAGGGAAGAATTTCCAGAAGACGGTACATAAATTTTCGTGCCAAATCGACGCACAGCCCATACTATTAGGACTAGGACTGAAAATCTGCATGCAGATTCTTCCTATATTGCAGGTGCGCACTATTAAGGATATTTTCAAAATTCATCCTCTAAGGGGGTGAAAAAGGGGATGAAAATTAGTCATTTGCAAAGTAAAAAGCACAAAATTTTATATACCTACTTTTGTTTATAAATAAATGTATATGTGTATCGGCATTTTTGAAAATTCAAACCCTAAGTGGATGAAAAAGGGGCTACATTCAAATTTTTGAAGTGAAATTTCTTTACAATTGTTTTAATTTGAATCCCTATCAAACAAAAAAGGCAACACTAAAAAGAGATAAACACAAATCTATAGGCGTAAGCCTGCAAGAGAATGACATACAAGTTTTACATTGTGCAGCACAGATTAGAGAGCCAATAAGATCGATGATTAAATATAGGTCCAATTTGGACCGAACTAAAACTGATAATAACATTTTTTAGACTAAAATCGTGTAAAATGGGAAGTGATACTTAAGAAATTTATTTTGTATTATAATATGTTGACGGATGTAGGCTAAAGGAATTATATTTATATTAATAAAAGTTAGAGAACTGTGAGTATAGTCTCTGAAGTTTCATTTCGACTGCGTGTAACTGAACACATACAATTTTTATTTTTGACTATTGAAACTATGACTATTTTTAAACTACGCGAGCGATGCCGTGGGCAACAGCTAGACTATAATATATTGTTAATGAGAAGCTTGCACTTATCTCTTTATTTTCGGTTTCACTATCTTGTTGCAGTGGGTATAAAGAATATTTACATAATTTTTTCCCTTCCGGTCCGTGAGCCGAATTTATAACCGGAGAGAGCCGCATCTGGGCCGTGGGCCGCATAACCTAAACCCTCATGATGTTTCCAAACAAGAACTAAGCAACCACGACTCAAACAACTCATTTTAATATATTTAAATGTATCAAACAAAACTTTTAAGCTGGACTAAAGTGCGCTCAGGCCGAAACGCACTTGGCCGTTGTACCCGGAAAATTATGGACGCTAATGTATTTCCGAGGAAATGTTATTTGTTCCGCCACAAAGGTTTTTCAAAATTTCATACATCCGCTGTATAATACGTAGGTAATGGACGAAATTACTTTGCTGATTTTATGATATTGTTAAGTTATACTTTTTCAAAATAAATATAATTGGATATTTTTTTGAAATCAATAAAATTGGATTTTTAGATTATTGAAACTTCTTTACAATCGTTGTGGTTTGAAAATCGATGAAACAAAAGTGACACTAAAAAAGATAAACACATAAAATTCAATATTATTAAATTCAAAATAAAACACATTTCTCTTTACCCGTTGGTGTTAATTTTCAATTTAAATAAAACTTCATAGATTTCAAATGAATTTTAGCTCTATCTGTATATAATTAAGGCAGATATTCTTTTATACGTAGATCAAACATAAATGTGTTACTTGGGGAGTTTATTTTGAATTATAATATGTTGACGGATGTAGGCTAAAGGAATTGTATTTAAATTAATTAAAGTTAGAGACGAATTATCTATGAGTGAATTCTATGAAGTTTCACTTCCAACTGCGCATGAACTGCACACACACAATTTATTTTTGTATTAAATCAGATAGTTGTGCTAGGACAGTGATCTTGTATCCAAAATGCATGCTTTATTGATTAAAAAAAAATATCTATTCTAATAATTATCACACTGATTAATTCTCATTCTCGTTATTGTTATCAACAAGGCACTTGTATAATATTTTCTTACGTTTTCGCGACTTGTATACATAATAAAAGTACGTTTTAACGGTTTTAAGTGCGGTAATTTGTTTGATTTTTTTTATTCCGACGTTTCGGCCACTTTTCAGTTAAAACGTAGTTTTATTAAGCACTTGTATTTGAATATTTTTTTTTTAAGATTTAGGACTTAACAAAACGCGGTTGCTGCCAATTATGTGCTGAGAACATTCACTTAGGTGCTACAATGTTATTAGTATAGGGCGTTAAAATTATCAATGAATTTTTTTAAATTTATTAAGCTTGCCAACAACATAACTGTTATATTGGAAAGCTTAAATGTAAATGGTTTTGTACTAAAGGTACAGTCTCTTAAAGATAAACATAACTTGCTTAATATAAATCAAATATATGACAAAATCATGGTAAAATGCTAGAATTAAATAATTTACTTGGGAAACATACAGTAATTATAATTAATATTCATAAATATAAAATACAAAATTAATACATATATCAATCAAGTTTCCACTAAAAATATTTAATATAAGTAATTTTTCTTTAGCTGAAACAATTAATTACAAGAAAAAAAATACAATTATAAGGAAGTTATATAAAATGTATATTTAAATGAGGCCATATGTCAAAATATAAAAAGTAGCCATAATAATTAATTACTAATAAAATAGTGAAAAAAAGGAAAGTATAAAAGAAAAAGAGTGTAAGTCAGTACATTATTCTAAATAACAATATTTTTTATTTGGATTTTAAATTGACATAAATTACCTACAAAAGGATCTACATTAATAAATAGTGCATTTCGTGTATTTTACTACGTTTTGTTATTTTTTTTTATTGCAGGAGCTCAGCAGACAGGCAGACGGCTCATTTGATGGAAAGCGGTAACATCGCCTATGGACATTTGCAACACCAAAGGTGCTACAAATGCGCTGCTGCTCACTTAAGGGAGACTGGAACCTGGTCACTAATGCCGGAACACAACTCAAGGTTGTTATGGCGGCATAATCTAGACCAGGGGTGGTAGCCATCCAGTCAGGCAAATGCCTTACCACCTGGTTGTGGATTGTTTTGTCGCCTCTTAAGACAGGCCGTCCGGCCGCAGGAAATTGTATTCTTTCTCCGTTCCTGCACGGATAAAATTAATTAATAATAATAATAAATAAAAAAATAATAATAATAATAATGACACAACAAAAAGTTTTTATCTTGATGAGCAGTCTGAAGTGTTCAAAAGCGCAATCAGGAATCAAAGGTATCCGGTAATCTGTCACTTCATTCCGTTCGCCATAACTTTGTAACGAGGTCATTTGAATCGGGGATTAATGGGCGCCGATTGCGGCCGGATGGGGCTCCACGGATCCTGTGTTACGCCTTGTCAACCATTACTAACTTACTCTGATTGGGATTTACAAGGAAATGATAGAGTTAATCACTTCGTTCGATAGGCAACGAGGAAGGTGAATGACTTTATGAGTATTATCTTACTAATCTATACTTACATTTCCATCTTAACTAATATCTATACAGATTAATAAA
The DNA here is from genome assembly GCA_019925095.2 of Dendrolimus kikuchii. Lineage (NCBI taxonomy): Eukaryota > Metazoa > Arthropoda > Insecta > Lepidoptera > Lasiocampidae > Dendrolimus > Dendrolimus kikuchii. The sequence goes on from CM034409.1 coordinate 9,950,154, forward strand.
AAATAACTGTCTGTTTGTAATGTCAAAATAACAGCTTTTTACTAAATGCCTATGAAAGTATATACGGTACTTATATAAAAAAATTGAACATTTGTATGTCTGTCTGGATGTTTCGGCTAATATCTGAAACGGCTGGATTGATTTTAACGGGACTTTCACTGGTAGATAGCTGATATCATAAGGAGTAACTTAGGTTACTTTTTTATTTTTTTAATGGACGTGGATGAAGTCTCAGGCACAGCTAGTTATAAATGCAAATATAAGTTTGTTTGTTATGCTTTCATGCTTTAATCGATTATCTGATTACTGTAAAATTATGCAAACATGCTGTCAGGGGCATAGGATAGGACAATTTTCATCCAGAAAAATTACTTTTCATTTCTCATATTCTGAAAGTACGGTTGAAGTTGTCTGATCTCAGGGATGAAAACAGTTATTATTCCGTTATTTATTCTGGTATGGTTTTATCTAGATTTGGCTGTGATAAATGCGTTACGCATTATTGGCCTTACTTATAATAATCTCGTTAAGAAACGATTAGGCATCTCTTAAGTAAGAGAATCAGAATCAGACCCTAATCAGTGAATATCTTTTTTTACACTTATAAACGTGTATTACCTGTTATTTACCTAAGAGGAGCATAGATAAACGAAATTTGAATGATTAACGTAGGTTGTACCCAAAATATTCGACTAAAGAGGAGTTTTTGGGTAAGATTTTTACTAATCAGTTGTTGAGCAGTTTCTTTAAATTTAAGAAACGATTATAAGTAAGACCCTATTAATACCGTAATTGTCTTAGCCTAACTACTATTTTTTGTGTCGTAAATACTTTTCGTATGGTGTTACAACTTTTTGAATAATCACACAAAAACCAGCAATGAAAGCATAAAAGCTAAAACCCAACTATGTACTGTATAAATATTAAAAAGTCTAAAACACATTGTATGGCTATCGAGACCCATTAGGACTATTAAAATTTTAAAAGTACTTTTCTATATGCATTAGTACTAATGGACCTGACTGTATAATATGCCTCTTAGGGTCTCGTAGCCATTTTCACAAAAACTAAACACTTATGAAATCGTCGTGTCTGTCTGTCACAGTCATTTTCTTAATAACTATCTATACATGAATTTCAGATAGGATTAAAATGCTATAAATATTTGTTAAGAAGCGGCCGCTTTAAATGGAGTGATGAAAAGAAATTCCATCTTATCAACAACTATTCACCTCTAAAGTTGTGTCAAATACTCGTTGCCCACAGTGCCATAAAACATTGATGCACTAGGAAGAGACACTTATCGAGAATCATACCTTTCCATATTATTCATATCGACAGAACACTGGTGCGTCACTTCGCCTCCCATTACGCCTGTAAGTGTGACAGAAAGAGAGAAAGACGCAGGCGCTGTCTTATTCCCATATTGTATCACCACGCTGACAGCGAGTGTTCGAAACAACTATAAGACTGAAATTACAAGTTGCAAATATCTGGAATAATTTAAGATTTTTTAAAAAAGATCACTAAAATTGGTGTGTTAAAGATCAGTTGATTAGTTTATCAGATACTAGGTATTTTCGATTAACTGCTTTTTATGGCAGCATAGCTAAATAATAAAAACAGTGAACATTTATCCCTTCATAGTTGTTGACTGCAACATCTTGATTTGTTTTAGTTAAAATATAATCTAATAAAATATTAATTGTTAGATTGTTCAAATTTTGCTCTGGCCTTGACTATAATTTGGTTAACACATACATATCGTATTCCTTTTCTTACTTTCTAAAAATACGTGAAAATTAAGAAGAAAGTCTTCCGTCGTTCTAAATTGCATTTAAGGCTGGCAAAATTTATCTTGATTGCCCCGTATTTTTAGGAAAGCCAAGCCAATTCAAACAGACACAGTATTTGTTTAAATAAACAGTGGTTCAAATCCGTGCAAATTGTATTATTATGCTTTTTAGTAAGTTGTTAGTGTGATTTCAATAAAGATTATAAATCCATCAAAACTGTTTTGTATTCGAAAAAGAAAATCAAATATAATGAGCATTTTTCTAGATAAAAGTAATATCATTTATAATTAATAAGCCGTCTATTATTTTTTCTAAAAAGTGTTGTGACCAGTTATTTCTATGAATACAAATATTGTTATTATTCATTTTATACAATTAACATAAAAATGAAATAATGTATGAAAACTGCACATCAAATAACTAGATTAAGAGGAATGTGGCGAACGTCTAACTGAAGATTTTATTTATTTTATTTTAGAAATATAATTATGGAATGCTTATTTACTAATTGCGCAAGATATTACGAAATTGCGAAACACTTAATTATTAACCTCGATTGGTAAGTCTAATGATGTGACACCTTGCATATCTCGTGATATCTTCTAAATCATATGTATTAGTGATTTGACTTCTCCATCAAACTCAAATGACAACAGTTCATATAACCGTTTTATTTAGATTAGTATGTAGTACGAAAGTCACAATATTCAAAATTAAAATTAAAAATTATAACTTGCTGTTAATAATTATGTAAAATTAAGTACACAGAAGCATATGTGATGCTGGCCAACGAAAGTGATTCTACTACTCTCTCCACACTGTAATGGGGTTCATAAGTTATGCTACAGCGGAGGCGTTGGGGTTAAGACGCGGACCGGGTCGTCCATTGCGACTAATTGGACCAACGCCCCGTTCAGAAAGAAATAAACATGAACATCGCTGAAAATTTGATCTTTTCAAATCAGCCTTTGTGAACCCGTCGTCGAAGTCCCAACTAGAGTTTTCAGACTAAATAATTTGACCCAATTTAGAAGGTCTGTTAAAGCTACATAAACTTTGTTATTTATTAGGACTGTCCGCAGAAACTTTGAATTTGTAGTTCATGAGAACTTTCGCTTTTGTTGGGACAGAAAATATCTGATGCTCATTTTCAGTCTTCTTCCGTTTAATGTCCTTTACACATTTTGAGAACAACACATTTTTTACAACATTATTATGCCTGTCCATCTTTGTTTGTATATATTGAAGGGGTGACCCGTATAGGGTGGAGGAGCGAGATGGAATGCTCCTCCGTCTCAAAGGAAGATCTTCCAGCGAGGCTAATGTTGTTCCTCGCAGGCCTAGGCCCATCTGTTATAGTTGTAATTTTGTATATATTCTTTGTATGTTTCGGGAAACGTTTGTGACATCAATTATTGCACAGCGCCATCTATTGGCTTGTAAGTGTTTCACTACACACCCCCTTGCTGAGACTGGAAGTCGATGGTAGACGAATGAAGTCGAGAGTTGTTCACAGCTATCAGTGCTTCTCGTAGTATGCCAATTCATTTGTCACTTTGGCAGTCCTGTGAGTCGGACTGGATGCAGTTCTAGTGAGTCAGAACTTTGTTGGTTGTCCCAGTGAGTCCGGAGAGCAGGAGCTCGTGTGTCAGTTTCCAATGCGTATGGAAAGACGGTTGGAGTGGGCGATTAGCTTCGAGCGGGTCACATGGCTGGACTGTGTGTTGGCTGTTGAGTGGTGGCCATCCAGAGGAAGCAGCGTACAGCAGCCGCGTGATTTGGTTGCTGAAGTCGCCTGAGTGCGTAGCCGTGGTAGTAGGGATGGAGGTACATCGTGTTGCAGATGTGCGATCTAACCCTATAATGGCTACCGGTGATGATTGACAGTGGTAGCTAGCAGGATATACTCGGTGTCTAAGTTATGCAGAGAGTGTGATGGTGATGGTGATGATGGTGCTTGAGGTTGAGGTTGAATTTATGTTCTATGGAGTTGGAGGCTTGAGGTTGAAGTGAAATCTTGAAGTAAATTTTTTGAGACTTGATTGAAGGTAGTTTGAGATCTTTGAAGTTATTGAAAGTTGAAGTTACTTGATTGAAGGTTGAATGAAGTTATTGAAGATTGAAAGTTGGTGAAGTGAAGGTTGCGTGTTCGTTAGTCGAGGGTCACCAGTGAAGGGGGTGACCCGTATAGGGTGTGGAAGAGCGAGATGGAATGCTCCTCCGTCTCAAAGGAAGATCATCCAGCGAGGCTAATGTTGTTCCTCGCAGGCCTAGGCCCATCTGTTATAGTTGAAATTTTGTACATATTCTTTGTATGTTTCGGGAAACGTTTGTGACATCAATTATTGCACAGCGCCATCTATTGGCTTGTAAGTGTTTCACTACAATATATTGTATGTTGACCGACACGAACGTGACTGATGTTTTCGTAGGTGTACTATAGAACACTTTGTATCGCTCGGAAGAAAGTGTAATCCCCAACTCGTGGAAAGAAAGTGCGATTTCCAATTTGTGTATACTTATTTAGGCATACTTCAGTACGCACTTATTGTTAATAGGTCACTCCCTCTCCTCGTAGAAAAATGTACATTTGTATATTAAGCCCATTATATCACTTAGAAGCAAGAGCAATTTACAATTGTGTGTATTTTAGGCACACTTTAACTCCGCACTCATTATTATGCGGCCGTTCTCACTCGTCGTAGAAAAATGTATATTTAAAAAATAAACTTTATATATCACTCGGAAGCAAGGGCGATTAACAATTTATATGTACTAGTGGTCGCCCAGTGCTCGAAATTTGACCATAATTAATTTAAATTATAAGTTTGAAAATTATTAAGGTTCTGTTGTCAAAGACTATCATAATCACAGATTTCGCCAAGGCTACACTGTTAATTTGACTTTAACAATAAACAAAAGAATATATATGCGTGTGTGTCATCAAAGTGTATGTAATTTTTTTTATTGATTTAATGTATTTTTAATGCATAATTAAAAAGAAATTAGCATTCTGCACTCCTTCTTTATATAAACTACTAGCATCTGCCCGCGACATACCTACTACTAGCATCGTCCGCGTGGAATAGTTAAAAAAAAGTAAGTTAATAAGCCCCCGGTTTTGAAACATTCTTCATTGGTGCTCCGCTCCTATTGATGTTAACGTGATGATATTATAACCTATTATTGTTTTATTGTATGATGATACCGGCAATATCAATACTTAATTAGGTGCATAAGATGTATAATAAGCTGTTTAAGTAATTAAAGTTTTTTTTAGCTATCCCACGGGCACTTTTTATTTTTTCGGGATCAAAAGTATCCTATATGTTGACCAGAGATATAAGCTACCACCATACAAAATTTCATTTAAATTGGTCCAGTCGTTTAGATTATTCCGTACAAACAGACAGGGAAACAAAAAATTTGAAAAAGTCTAAATTAATTCTATTTCACTTCTTACATCCCCATGACTCGGTTTTTAGCATTTTTTTTCATTGTACAGAAATTCGACCTCTACGGTTTTATTATATGTATAGATAAGTGTGCAAAATTTCATACTCCTCCTTCCGCGCAATTTTCGTAAAAAGGGGTACAAAGTTTTTGCTTCACGTATTAATATAATGATTTAGATAAGTTGTAACTACGCACTCGTTAATCGAACACTCGCTCCTCGTAGAAAAATATATCTTCGTCAAATGAGCTCTATATGTCACTCGGACGAATCTGCGATTTCCGATTGCTACTCGTATGTATTAATGCATACTCTAATAAGCACTCGTTGTTAATCAATCGCTCTTTCCCCTCATAGAACAGTGTACTACTGTCAAATGTTTATTTCTTTATTCGTGTGCATGTTCGACAGGTAATCAACTAACACGTAACATTATTACATATTAATACGTGAAGCAAAAACTTTGTACCCCTTTTTACGAAAATTTCGCGGACGGAGGAATATGCAATTACGCACACTTATAGTTTATATAGAGAAAGAGTGCAGAATGTTAAATATTTTTTAAAAATTATGCATAAAAAATACATTAAATCAATAAAAAAACATTACACACGCATATCGACTATTTTGTTTATTGTTCAAGTCAAACTAACAGTGTAACCTTGGCGAAATCTATGGTTATAGAAGGATAGTCTTTGACAACAGAACCTTAATAATGTTCAAACTTATAATTTAAATTAATTATGGTCGTATATCGACCACTGGGCGACCACTAGTATAAGTTAAATAATTCTAATTTATTCAAATCCATTATAACCTGCCTTTTATGCCATAAAATTCACACTTAGCCACCGTTAATTACCGAACACCACGACAAACATTCACCATTAGCTTCAATAAATAAAGCAAATAGGGACAATAATAGTTCGTTTATTCAACACCGTTCGGTATAAATAACAAAAGCTTATAAATCAATAAGCTCGACTCTGTTTATTTATTTTGCTGAAAACGTCGAATGAGGTACGCGATTTTTCACGACGAATAAAATATTTTCATGTGGCTTCATGTTCATTGACGAGGAAACACACTAGATATCGTAGAAAAGTAAATTTTTAAAAGTTATTTGTGTACGTGAATAATAAACTAAATAAGTATTTTTTTTTACATAAGCTCGTTAGAGACGTATAAGCTCATGAAGACTTAATTCATCAGTATTCATCATGGCATGGCATGATGTATGTAAGTATATTTATGAAATTAACATCTTTTGTCATCTTTACCAATGTAATGTTTCTATTGCTTATATAACAACCATCTCTCTTGATATTAACATTGATTACGTTATAATTCACTTTAATTAAGGCTATGAATCGCAGTTCGTGGAATACTTAGTGCGCTGGCGAACATTCTCGAGAAGAGGTTATATCTTCCTTCTTCCCGCCACCTCGCTTTCTTAGTCACGACGCTCTGCGAGAGTGACATTGACAACATATCACTCTTGACAGTATGACAGTGACGTTTTAGTGAACCGTCTACATATATGTTACATTTATTTATTTCAAAATATAATACATAATATCATAAACTAATTCCTGACAAGCCTATGAGATGGGATGCGACGAGCATAGACAGGCCGACCGTATCCCAATTAGCAAATACGACTATATCAGCCGGTTCGGAGGCGAAAATAGTGAGAGTTATAAGTGTGTGCCGTTTGCTGTTGAGTCGCTTGGATCGTAGGGTTCTGAGGCTATGAGCCTCTTATAAAGAACTCTCAATGTCCAAGTGATCAGCGGGCTGGTTTCTATCTCGGACAACAGATCACTATGACTGGATTAACAAGGGGGTGGACTGTAGGTGCTGGTTTTCTTTTGGTTTGGAAAAGCGTTGTGTGCGACTTCCTTGATTTGTGATGATGCGTCTTCTTTGGGCCGGCCCATGTTCTTGCTTTTTTCTAAATGATTGAACACACATACACACACTGGGTTTGGGATTGGAACACGGACAAGGCACTTTATAATTACTATTTTATATTATTAAACTTGCGGGAGCGGTCAGCGAAATGTAAATCATATCAGTGCGGGCGCGGGAAGAAGGGGCGGAAAAAACGCCAAAAAGACATTCATCACAAACGTCACTGTCAATGACAATTTTGAGTTCTTTTTTTTTACGCGGTACAAGGCTTTGGCCTTAACAATGACGATTCAGTGAAGAAACGAAGCCAGCCTTTTGGGAACCTCACCCATTTTGATTGATAGCAAATTTAATATAATAAAATGTGTGATATTTTTTATCCTGGCAATCTCGCGAAAATTTTCCTGGGAGTGGTTTGAAGTTGTTCGGATACATAAAAATTATCTTATTTTGACACAAGTTCCACTAAAACGATAGCTTTTTGAAATACTGCGATACTTTGTATTCCGGGAAGCTCGCGGGAATTTCAAGTCAAGCGTGGACAAAGACGGGGGCATATCCTAGTATCTTATAAGATTTTAATCTTTAATTAATATGATTGTGAGTGTATATTTACATGTGTATTTTTAAGAACAGACGAGCTTGCATGACAAGAGTTATGAATGTCAAAGAGGCAAGTGAGGTGTGTAAGAATAAGCCTAAATGGCACTCTGTTGTTCGTGCCTACCCCGCGAGGGAACTGGCGTGAAGTTATGTATGTATGTATGTATGTATTTTTAAATGATTAAATAGTTATTTGTCTGTCTGTATATTTTTTTGCATATGTTTTTAATGTAGAAGGAAACTCTAGTCATAATCAGAGCTAACACCCACAGATTTTTCGAAATATGGAGTAGTATCGATTAAATGAAGTTTTTATTCCGTAGCCAACTGACAAAAACATTTATTACAATTCCAGCATAAAAGATGTAGCCTAAGGGACGATATCTGGTATGAATCTTTATATTTCCTACTACTAAATGTAATTTCCTTTGAAGTAAGCATAAAAAGAAAGTTTTTCTTAAGATTATCCGCGTCACCGACATTGTAAGTGACATCTTTACAGATTTTTTTGTATCGCAGAATTCTCACAAATCTGGCAATAATCCGACAACTGATTGCCTTAGGATGAAAAGTAAACTAAAATGAAAGGACGTGTCCTGAAAATGCTGATAAATGGGACAATTTTTCCTTCAGTTTTAAAAAAAAATTATTAATAAGAAAACAAAGAAATGTTTTTTGTTGTTGAAATAAAGAAAGAAAAATATTTATTTCCAATAGCGACACACAACACAAAATAGTACTAAGATAACAAAGTATATATGTATAAAATTATACAGAAATTGTATGCCGCAATTTGAAAATGAGTTGGCACTCAGCATTTTGCTGTGCCGAAACGTAGTCCGACACAGCGCTGATTTTCAGTGCCCACCTCCTCAATCACATATGTCATGCGACCCGTACTAAACATAAAACTATAAAATAACTAGCGGCCCCGGCAGACGTTGTCCTGCCTTTAAAAAATTAAATTCTAGAACCTGATCCCAGAGCCACGTACCGGTTCTAATTGCGAATCTAAACCATCCGGGTACCCACTCAAACACACAAAAACAAAATTACTAAAAACGCTCCAGGTGATTAGGAGGATTCCAGAACCCGATCTCAGCTCGACCTACCGGTTCTAATTGTGAATCTAAAAGAGTAATATATTTTTTTTTATTCTAAGTCATGACAAAATAAGATAAAAAATCTTGCCAAATAATTAAAGTTTATAATTAACAAATAAAAAATTGGGGTTGATCGTAGAGGGGTGAAAATTTAGGGTTGTATGTATTTTTTAATGCTGTATCCTACAAAAAAAATATCTAAAAATTAAAAAAAAATAGGGGCGGACTACCCTTAACATTCAGGGGGATGAAAAATAGATGTTGTCCGATTCTCAGACCTACCCAATATGCACACAAAATTTCATGAGAATCGGTCAAGCCGTTTCGGAGGAGTATGGTAACTAACACTGTGACACGAGAATTTTATATATTAGATAGATTATTATAAAAAACGCATAAGTGCCAAAGATTAAAATATGTTGGAGATCAGTAGACAGGTCAACAGGTTACCTGATGGAAAGTGGTTACCCTCACCTGACAACGCATAAAATAAATCCGGCAAGTGCGTGATAGTACTGGTATTATGTAGGGTTATTTAGATCGTTTTTATCTGTGCAGGGACGGAAAAGAATACAATTTGCTGCGGCCGGTCGGCCTGTCGTAAGAGGCGACAAAACAACCCAAAGCCAGGTGGTAGGGTATTTGCCCGTCTGGATGGCTACCACCTTGGTCTAGAGTACGCCGCCATAACAACCTCGAGTTGTGTTCCAGCATTATTGGCTAGGGTCCAGTGTCCGTTTAGAGAGCGGCGGACATTTGGTCAGAAAACTGCGTAAGAAGTGCATGCTTTCCGGCCAGGATTCGAACCAGTGTCATATGAGTATGGGACGGGAGTGCGTTAACCACTAATCCACCACGGCTTAAACTATTCATGAAAATGTCCACTGCGCATAATAATTTTGGAATTCATTTTCTTAATATTGTTTAAAAAAATATGCCTAAAAACCCTAATCTACAGAAAGTTATTTTGGCTTCATTATTTATTTAACTTAACCTTATTTAGAAGAGAAAGAAAGGAAGAAGATATTTATTTCTAAAGGCACAGACACACACAAGATAAATAGTAATACAATAGAATAGAAAATACGTATATACATTTTTTTTACACATAACCATAGACCATCGTAACTCGTACTTTAAGAGCTAACACAGTTTTAAAAATGCCGGTTAATATAGAAAAAAAACCTTTACTTAAGTAAGATAAAAAATGTATACATATGATAAAATATACTGTACAACATTTGAAATTTTCACCATCAATATAGCAAGAAGCAGTGAACAAGAAGAATGTAATTTAATTTGTAATAATAAAAGCCACTTTGTAGTCTCAATTTCCATAATACAAGTTCAAAAACAAGTCACGGTATCTAATTTGTCAACTTTAGCCTTCTACTTCAAAGTTGAGTGGCGTTTTAACAAGTTGTATCTATAACTCGGAGGTTGAACTCAGACGCTTGTTTACGCGTAGAGATTTCAAACTAGTACTTTTCAATTGATGCCAGTTGCAATTTCAAGCTGTTGCAATTTAAAAGAGTTGAGGCGCAAATATATTATTTATTTTACGTGCTTATCTTACATACCATTGAGATTGGTATTCCATTGAAATGGTAAGGCCATGCTGGAATCATTATCTTGATTGAACATGAATCAGCCTGGAATCAATCGTGTTTCATACGATGAGTGCGAATTTCGATAGCCTACTTAATTATTAGTGATTGAAATTTGATGAAACGAAAAAACCACACTAAAAAGAAATAAACAAATGAGATATTAATAAATAATATTGTTACGAGTTGCAGGACTCGAATTAAAATGCCGTTAGAATTATTATAGAGTTTATTAGAACTATACAAACACGTATAATACAGGTACAAATATAACTGAACACAACCAGTCCAAACGTAATGCACGATTCAATAACCCGTGCAAAGACCGTCATTAAATAGATTATCGAATGTACACACGTCTTGCTCCGCTTGTGGTTATCGCTCGACTGCCTCGTCCATCAATCGAGGCATTGCTTTATACTGCACGGATGCAATACATCCGCTCGGCCGCGTGACCGAATTTCCTAGAACCACACCAGGCTAATGACTGCCATAAAAGATTACAATACACAATGGGCTGTTTTTCTAATCACAATTTTTAAACACAAAGTAAACAAAATAAGTCCAAATGCCGAAAAGGTAATAAAATGTGTTTCTACAGAGCTACAGGTGTGAATTCGCCTTTGTCGGCACCTCGCTCGTAACACTATATAGGTATATAATCTATACATATAATAAATTTGTAGAGGTTGAATTTCTGTACAATGAAAAAAAATGCTAAAACCGAGTCAAGGGGATGTAAGAAGTGAAATAGAACTAATTTAGATTTTTTTCAATGTTTTTGTTTCTCTGTTTGTCTGTCTGTTTGTACCGGCTACTCTCCGAAACGAGTGGACCGATTTGAATGAAATTTTGTATGTTTGTAGCTTATATCCCTGGTCAACATTACGATACTTTTGATCCCGAAAAATTAAAGAGTTCCCGTGGGATAGTTAAAAATCCGCACCACGCAGACGAAGTTGCGGGAATCAGCTAGTAATATATATATAAATACAATACATTATACAGCGTTTACTACTCAGTCTCCTTTTTGTACGGTGCTTCGTAGCATCTTCAGTCTTGTCTACTAAGCGTTGTAGATATAATTATGTTCCCATGTATATTGCAAACTGCACACACATTTTTTTTAACGGGATATCCGTTTGAGGACTGTCCACCGCGGGGGATACGCGGAAGCGATCGGCAACGTCATGTTCTCTGTGCGTGGGGTTTGTAACGTTTGTAGTTCGAAATACTTGTAACTATATTTTTTACTAGGGCCTGCTGCGCGCGACTTCGTCCACGCTTGACATGAAATTCCACAGCATTTAAAAAAAGAATATAAGCTATCTTTCTAGTGGAAACTGTGGCGGAATAAGGTTATTTTATGCATCCGAATAAATTCAAATCGCTCCCGGGAAAATTCCCGCGAGATTCTCGAGATAAAAAATATCACACATTTTATTACATTAAATTTGCTATCGATCAGTGAAAAGTAACATTGGAATTCGATTCTTTTTTTAATCTGGCCATTTTAAATATGTAAAATTCCCGCGGGAAAAATTCAGAAAAATTCCCGCGGGATTCCCAGGATAAAAAGTAGCGCAGAGTTTAAGCCTAAAAATTAGCTATCGATCGACGAAAACCGCATCGAAACCGGCCCAGTAGTTTTTATGTGAATCCCGAATAAACAGACAAACCGACAAACAGATAAACAGACAAGAAATCGAAAAAAAAATTGAATCTTGTTCTCCGTCGTGTATGTGGTCTATTCCAGGTGTTTTTTTAAATAGCTTCAATGTACAGACACGGCATATTATAATATTATAGATTCTTTCTCTTTTATGTGAATATCATTTTAGAGTTTATATGTCACCCTCTCAATTGCTTTTAACGGACAGAAATATAGCAAAACAACGATAGTTAAGTTGAAGTTTTAATTGAGGTCGTAAAATCCGATTGTGTAATTGGTGTATTTCAGATAGACATTAGCGTCCAACTGGTCGGTTATTATAGTAAATTTGATTACAGTTTTCAACTTTAATTGTTCAAAGTTTATGGAGGCCAAATTGCATTTGAAGCTTTATGTTACTTTGCTGGAAAATAGGCATTATAACGAACTAATTCTTTTTAAAAGGCTAGAGATATTGTAGATGTCCATGGGAAACACTACGAGATGAATTATATTTGACGCATTAAAATATTTACCAAGTACGTGACAGTCATGGTCAGATTGGAATTCCATTGAACGTTAAATATATTGCTTTTGCAATTAAGCCACAAAATGCTTAACATATATTTAATAGGGCGGCGAGTTAGGGTGAAACTATTTAGTTGGTTTAAAGAGTTTCAGGAAAACGTAGAAGATTCCAGAAGAAAAAGACAAGGACAGGTACTTTTTAAAATGAGATAGATGATGAACAAAAGAATAACGAAAAGAAGATCGAATTATGGGTTCCAGAAGATTCTTCTAGGAATACAAGTAGCGTAAGGCGCGCCTACGGGGTAGTTCAGCTAAGGACAACAAAGCGACAAGTGCGATACGAGAGAAATGAAAGAAAAGTTAAATAGAAGATAGTACGAGTTTAGAGAGTTGGAAGAGAGGTTTAGTAGAGGACAGTGACAAGTCTAGTGGAAAGTTTAGTGGTGAGTTTAGTAGGCAGTTCAGTGAAGGAATAATTTACCGTATTTTAAGAGGAGATCTAGAAGCGAGCTATACGCGGTAAATTCGGAGGTGAACACCGCATCAGAAGGAGCTGGTCTACGCAATATTGGCGACGGTATTGTGAGTAAGACATCTTATGGTCGGGACAATGCGTCGTTAGTTATGCGTCTAGGAGCAACCCTGCGGAGAAGAATCACGTACAGCTATTTAAGTTAATAAAAGCATTTAGTTAAAAAAACTATTGTTTACTTCCAATCCCAAGTGCGTACCCCCGCTCGCACGTAACAATAGTAAATATACCATAATTGATTACCTACCCATCAGAACTCGAATTTTCAAAACCTTGAATTATATTAAAAATGTAGGTAACGTTCGGAGCATCTGCCTCGAAGCCCGAGGTTAGCGTTCCGACTTTTTCTTCTCCACTTCGCGCGATCTTCTGCTTAATCTGTAAACGCTATCACGGCTTGGATTAATTATTACATATACACATAGATTAACAAACGGACACACATGCCGACTGTGTAAAGTTTTTATTCTAAAAATAATGAGAACAGAAATGGTGAATTGACCTTTGTACTGCCATAAAGCTTTGTGATCACAAATATTTTATTTTTCGTCTATATTACGATAAATCAAAAAACTATTTGTCCCGGGATAAAAATGGATTGCTAGCCATATCCCGTAGATCAATCATTGGCGTCACAAAGTGGTTGCAGCTATCAACAGGTGGGTTATATATCAGGTTAGTTGTTGTTGTATAATGACCTTTTATATTTTATTCACAAAATAAAAGATGTTATCTTCAAATCACCAACATACTTATAATAAGCTATTTTTTATGTAACCGAACAACTACAAACCGCTCCCGGGAAAACTCCCGCGGGATTCCTGGGTTATAAAATATCACACATTTTATAACATAACATTTTATTTGCTATCGATCAGTAAAAAAGTGAAATTTCAACGGACACCTGAAAAAATGAATCACAATGCACAAGTGGTAAAACGAACGGCAACGGACAAGTGGCAAAACGAATCGCAACAAAATTTTAACTTGAAATTTGACGGGCAGCATTTTAAATTGGACAAGTACATTAACAATCTGCCCGTAAAACTGACACACATCTCGACTTTTTGCAGGTTTACTACAAATTATGATTTGGTTAGGTTAGGTACATTTGGATGAATGCATTATTTAGATATATTTTTTTTATCAAACTAAATTATTTAGACACTAGCTGATGCCCGCCACTTCATCCGCGTGGTGCGGTTTTATAACTATCCCACGGGAATTCTTTAATTTTTCGGGGTCAAAAGTATCCTACATGTTGACCAGGGATATAAGCCACCACCATACAAAATTTCATTTAGATCGGTCCAGTCGTTTCGGCGATTAGCCGGTACAAACAGACAAACCGACAAACAGAGACACAAAAAAATTGAAAAAAAATCAACATTAGTTCTATTTCACTTCTTACATCCCCCCGACTCGGTTTTTAGCCATTTTTTTCATTGTACAGAAATTCGACCTCTACAGTTTTATTATATGTATATGTATAGATTATGTAGTACCATACTGATAACATTTTCCTGTCAAATTTCATTCGCATTAGTCAGTCGTTTTTCAGAACAGACTTGTAATATAAAGACAGAGGATAAATAACGATTTTATGAGTCTGTTTTTGCCAGAATGGTTATAGAATACAAATATTAACAGACTAACAAAATAAAGTATAACAAAATAACATCATCATCAACAATAAAGATGCGGACGTAATATTATGTAATATTTTTTTTACGTATAAAAGAACAGGCGTTATAACATCTTACAATCTAACTTTTAAAATATGATGATAATTACTTTTCAAACAATATTAACACGCTAATTGATTCGTACTTATGCCTACTTATGACGTTATACGTACCTACTTGGTACGCTCGTACAAATTCTATTTTGACGAGACGTTCTGTAAGTTAATAAAAAGTACTAGAATATGCCCGCGACTTCGTCCACGCTTGACTTGAAATTCCCGCGGGATTCGCAGGACACACAATACCGCAGCATTTGAAAAGTATATACTATCGTTTTAATGAAAACTGTGTCGGAATAAGCTAATTTTTATGCACTTGAACAACTACAAACCGCTCCCGGGAAAATTACCGCGGGATTCCCGGGATAAAAATATCACATTTTATTACATAAAATTTTGCAATTGATCAGTGAAAAAATCACAATGGAATTCAATATTTTTTAATCTGGGTATTTTAAATCTTCAATCCATTCTAAGAGAAAAAGAAGCGCATTTAATTTGATCAGCGAAAACCGCATCCAAATCGGCCCAGTAGTTTTGGAAATGAATCCTGAACAAACAGACAAGAAATCCAAAAAAATGTATCGTATTCTCCATCATTTATATACTCTTGTATTCCAATTGTTTTTTAAAAGCTTTAATGTACAGACACGGTATTGCGAGGTAGAAAGAAGGTATCGGACAATACTTCCCTATACACAGAAGAATTCAGTAAACTGAAGCCGTATAGAAATCCATCGGCTGGATTATTGAAACAATTTCCTTATGGGCCCCCACCTAAAATAGAAGCGGCGTCGTAGCATGACTGGGACAATTTAGACAAATGGTGTTACACCGGGATCGAACCCTTTCTATTTTATCGACAGGTTTGACCGGAATTTGGGGCCGAGTTTTGTATAAGATTACGTGTTTTGAATTTAATAGTCGGGTTATACTGAAGCTGACCTCTTTTTAGGGTCCCAGTAACTAAAGGTGAGAAGAAACCTCTTGTAGTCTCATGTCGACGTCTCCTTAATATGTAAATTATTTTTTAATTTTTATTGCATAAGTTCAGCAGACAGGTAGGCCCATCTGATGGTAACTGCTTTCCAGCACTATAATTACATTTTAAAATTTTCATGCTTGGCATTTTATTTGATTTAATTTCGGCGTTACAACCACTTTTCGGTAGCCGTGATCACGGACGAGAAAATATCAAACGGAACGTGAAATAAAATGCCATGATAAAATTTAAGAAAGTACTCAAATCAGTTATAAATTAATTTTAAATTCCTAACTAGCTCTTTATCTCTTCTACGAAATTCATGAAATTGAAAAGAGCTAGTTAGAACTTTAGCGATATATAGACAGTAGATTACAATCCACAAAATATCAACAATTCGTAAATACTAGCGCGCCTAGAACCCGAGTGCAATAAGCTAGACGGCGAGTGTTGAAGCCTATTCGTAATACATTGTATCTAAAAATTTTATGAAAATGAGTAAAGTACTAGCAAAAAGCGGTGCTTTAGGAGTATTCGCGAAGTTTTCTACCTAGTAATAATGAATTAATAAATGACCATTCTTTACCATGCTTAACCAAAAAATCCGACATGTTTTTAACTAAACAATATTCTGTTTACATGATATTAGTTTTTTAGTTTTCGAATAGATGGCATTATTAGTAACAGTACAGTTGATATTACACAAGTCTTTTTGGTTTTGTAACTTTCGAAATATGGCGCTAGAAATACAACAAAATTATTATTAATTAAAATTGTTTTATATTCTATTTTTTATGTGTATAAAATAATATTTTTATGATCTAGAAATAAATTGAAAGTACTCAAAGGCCAAACCTGAAAGTGACCACCTACCTGAAAAATGTATAGATTTTGTGTTCGAGCTCGCCTTGTTGGCCCGATTAATTGGGAATATTAAAGACGAGAGATCCGCGGTAGATCTTCAAATAAATAGATTAACCAGATTATTGACCAGCTGGACATGATAATAAATTCGGCCGTCCACCGTCCTTGGTGTAAGAGAGCAATTATTCACTGCCATCAAAATCATGATCTTCAGCAGTAAGCGAACGACTTAGAAGAAGTATTATATTTTATTAAAGAACCTTCTACGTGCTTGTCCAACTCCCACGTTACCATTTGCTTTTCTGTTGGTGGAAACCGATATTTGTACTTTTGTCCCCCAAATTTCTTTTTATGTATGTCTGTTTTGGTATGTAGGTGAATGTTATTTATATATTTTATGGAATGAAGATAATCCTTGTACCTGTGTTGTATTATTGCAAAATTATTGTGATACATTTTGAGATATTATCATGTGTATAAAAATAAATTGCTGTTTCTTAGTCTCGCTAAAGATCAAATCTTATCAGAATATTGCTACGACGGCGTATTAGGCGAACTGATAATCCTTTTGTAAACACGTGTTTTATTACTTTTGGTATTTAAGTTATCTGTAATTTTTTAATTGTTGTCTTATGTCCGGTTTCTGAGGTTACCAGTTATGAGTTCATTAACAATTGATTCCATAAAGTTATGTAATAGATAAACTTAGATTAACTGTTAACCTACAACTAGTACCAAAACTCGACACCAGATGGATCTCATTAAGAAGGAATATCTAATATTTATTTACATCAAACAAAAACGTCAAACAAAAGATATGGAATAGATAAACGCCTAATATTAGTCAGTTAAGTTGAACCTAGTTTAACTATCGTACGATTGTGTGTTCAAAAACGCAACTTAAAAAGTTATTGAACCGATAGCGCTATCGAACAGATAAAGTACAGTTTAAAGTACCTCAGAAACCGGGCATTAATCATTCACTATGATTTGTTTGCTCTACATTTGTAATTATTGAAATGTAACCATCAATTGGCAATCGCTTATTCGTAACAATGTTCATTTAAATTAATTTCTAATATAATGCAAAATAATATATAATAGTTTTATCGACCATAGTTAAGAATTTATACTATTTTTTTTTTCAAATTCACACCACCATTTACTTATTTTATTTAATTTTTTCTATATCAGCGACTTCTGAAAGTGATAGTATTACATACCGCCAAAGAAATATGCACATCTGCCTGTCGTAAAAGCGCGGTTTATTGTCTTCCGGAATTAGGAATTCTTTTGTTTTCTTTGTGTTTAAAATTTGCAATTAGACAATAGCCTATTGTTATTGTACTTGTTTATGGCCATTCACAGGCATAATTATGCAGGTGTACAGAATTATGTTTCCTGGGAATAGCGCCGACCGTGGCCAGGTGTGGTTCTTGGAAATCATTGTTTACACGGTCGTGACATATTGTAAGCTGAGTATAAAGGAATGCCCGAACGGAGAGATCGGCAGTCGAGCGACGGTTACGATACAAGCAAGACGTATACGTTCGACAAGCGATATAGTTTGGACGAACTTTGAGCATGTTATTGATCGTGCAGATTGTAACAAGTAGTGTCTAGTTTTATTTGTACCTTGTTTTATACGTGTTTTTATAGTTCTAATAAACTCTATAGTAATTCCAAATGCATTTTAATTCGAAGTTATGAATGTCAAAGAGGCAAGTGAGGTGTGTAAGAATAAGCCTAAATGGCACTCTGTTGTTCGTGCCTACCCCGCAAGGGAACTGGCGTGAAGTTATGTATGTATGTATTTTAATTCGAGTCCCACACTCGTAACAATAGCTTTAGGTGATAAGAACGTTCATTGTTAAATATAAGTTTAAATAACCTTTTACTTGATGACGACTAAGGAGTTACGTATTTGTGGTTAAATATATAATATATTTATCTTTAAATCAGGAAGTTTGAATTTGATTATGTGAACAGATTCCATAGATATTTGTTCATGTAATATTTTATAAATTACACTAAAAATAAACTATATATACAAATTAAAATTAAACTCAAAAATCATAGGTAAACTGTTCTAATTGTCAGCACTGTACGAATCCTACAGAAGTCTTCTTTCTACCCACATCTTCATTAATAAAATATTATCATACACCTTTGGTAATGTCAGTTATTTATAAGTCCTATTATACTCACCCTGTAAGCGATTACGGGTCGATAGTGTCACCTTTAGTTACTAAGGGGCCTCAACTATGGTAAGTCAATAATAGGGCTGTCAAACCCCGGTGGTTAGAAATCAAAATCCATCAAGTTTGCCTAGTTTTTCAGCAAAATGAAAATACATATCCAACAAGCTTTAACGATATGATATATAAAAGTCTATAATTCACGTTTATACAGCCAATGTCAAACACATTATCGCACAGAGCAGCAATTATCGTCATAGAGTTTTACAATTTTGACAGGAATTAAATACTGACGAAAATATACATATATTATTACTAGAGTTTACCCCGCGGCTCCGCCGCGCGTCAAACTCTAGTGCGTACCTCTTGTTTTAAGAGCAGGCGTTAATACAGGATATATTGTATTGTATTTTTATGTTGGTTCTATTTGCCCTCGGAAGATTACTTCATTTTATATCGCAAACTATCCCTTCTACCGGGATGAATAGTATCTATGTCCATTTTCGGTATTCAGTCAGACAGATCGAGTGAAAGTCGCATTTTTTTAAAGATTATGGATTTTTATATCTATAAACTTGATAAATGATTGGTCCCCCATACAAACTTTAATATCCTATTTCAACCCGTTCTAGTTTTATTTATATAACTAAATATTGTGTAAACTACACAAACGACCAAAACTACCAAACGTACTAAAACTACCGAAACTACCAAATTACCAACCAAAACTACCAAATCCACCAACTAAAACTACCACAACTACCTAAACTGCCATAACTATCAAAACTACCAAAACTACCACAACTATCAAAACTACCAAAACTACCACAACTATCAAAACTACCAAAACTACCACAACTACCAAAACTACCACAACTATCAAAACTACCGCAACTACCAAAACTACCACAACTATCGAAACTACCGCAACTACCAAAACTACCAAAACTACAACAACTACCAAAACTACGACAACTATCAAAACTACCAAAACTACCACAACTATCAAAACTACCAAAACTACTACAACGACCAAAACTACCACAACTACAAAAACTACCAAAACTACCACAACTCTCAAAACTACCAAAACTACCACAACTATCAAAACTACCAAAACTACCACAACTATCAAAACTACCAAAACTACCACAACTATCAAAACTATCAAAACTACCAAAACTATGACAACTATAAAAACTACCAAAACTACCACAACTACCAAAACTACCACAACTATCAAAACTACCACAACTATAAAAACTACCAAAACTACCACAACTATCAAAACTACCAAAACTACCACAACTACCAAAACTACCACACTATCAAAACTACCACAACTATAAAAACTACCAAAACTACCACAACTCTCAAAACTACCAAAACTACCACAACTATCAAAACTACCACAACTATCAAAACTACCAAAACTACCACAACTATCAAAACTACCACAACTATCAAAACTACCACAACTACCAAAACTACCACAACTATCAAAACTACCACAACTATCAAACCTACCACAACTATCAAAACTACCGCAACTACCAAAACAACCGAATATACCAAATCGACCAACCAAAACTACCAAATCTACAAACCAAAACTACCACAACTATCAAAACTACCACAACTACTAAAATAACCAAATCTACCAGCCAAAACTACCATAACTATCAAATCTACAAACCAAAACTACCACAACTACCAAAACTACTACAGCTACCAAAACTACCAAAACTATCACGACTACCAAAACAACCGAAACTACCAAAACTACCAGCATAAACTACCGAAAATAGCAAAACTACCAACCAAAACTACCAAAACAACTAAACTAAACAAAACTACCTAAACGACCAAATTGACCAAAATAAACAAAATGACGAAAATGGCCAACCACAAATAAAAAACCTATCCTAGTTTCCGGGATAAACTTTACATAAATCTATCCCAAAATCTATCCCAGTATCCGGGATGAAAAGTATCCCTTGGCCACCCTCGGTAGTCAAATTACATATGTACCGAGTATCAGCCAAATCGGTCCAATAGTCTTTCCATAAAAGGATAACAAACAGAGAGACAAATATACTTTTATCCCGGAAACTATCCCATTTTCCGGGATAAAAAGTATCCTATGTTCATTCTCGGCATCGAAAATATATATATACTGAGTTTCAGCCAAATCGGTCCAGTAGTTTTTACGTGAAAACGGAACAGACAGACAGACAGACAGACAGACAGACAGAGTTACTTTCGCATTTATAATATTAATAGGGATATACTTTTTGACAAAAAAACCTCAATAACGCTATAGATATGAAGAAAATACAAGTGAACATAATTATATTTACAACGCTTAATAGACAAGAGTGAGAAGCCTACGATGCACCGCACAAACAGGTGACCGAGTAGTATGAAACGCTGTATAATGTATTCTATCTCCTCTCGTAGGCTTAGTCCTATAGATTTATGTGTTTATCTCTTTCTAGAGTCGCTTTATAGTTTTGTTGAGTTTAAAATCACAACGATTCCAAAGAAGTTTCGAGAATTTCGACCATTGATCGTCTAATCCTAATATTATAAATGTGAATGAGAGTTCGTTCGTTGGTTTGTGAAGTTTTCACGCCTTAACTATGCATTAGACCGTCACGAAATTTTGCATACATGTAGTTAAGGGTATATATATATAGACATAAGGTACCTTTCATTCAAAAAACGTACTTACGAATATACGAATTACGAATATAGCCGAAAAGATCGCACTCCGATCGCATTTATTGGCGCCACCGTTGCAATTCACTAACAAATACATCGCCATGGCAACGTTAATGTCAATATAATTTTAATGTGTTGCTCTTATGGCTAGTTCCACCTTCCCTAGATGGCGTTACGGATTGTTATCATAAAGTAGCTTGAATTAGAAATCAATTTTTACAGTACTAAGACAACTACACATGCCCACTTCTCGTCTGCATAAAATATCTTTTCCTTACACACTCCTCTATTCTGGTATAAGTTCTTTCTCACACCACAAATCATAATATCATCCTTCACCCAATCCATTCATAATATGCCCACTTCATGACGTACCTTAACACATATTTAAAGCAGGCATAATTTAGTAATAATAATACAACTATCTATGCTCTTTCAACCCTAGATTCGACTCACGCCGATTATGACTAATTTCAGGCATAAAGATCGATATCGCTGTAATATTTTCTGTATTATTTTTTGTACAAAAAGCAAAGTTCTTCGTGTATTTAACCGTAAGCTATAATTTGCGGAAGAAGTCATTTTGAGCGATTACATCTAATTTAGATTACTTTGGGAGGGTAATCTCGTTTCGGTAACTTAATGGAGAAAGAAAAATACTGAAGTAAAATAATTAATTTGTATTTTTGTAATATCAATGCAAATGATAAATCAAGTGAAACTACGTGTATACATAGATATATATTAAAACATAATAATAATTAATAGCTTAATGATTAACGCACTATCGTGAGTTCCAGTCCTGTCTGGAAAGCCTTCGACGCTTAATTGGTTATCTAACTTAGCGTAAATATTGTTATTGTGTTACCACGTTCAGCTAACTCTGTGTGAGTATTATGATGAAATATGTACGTTGAGATAACCGAAGAATGAGACATCCCCAAACCGCCTTGGACAAGCATGTCTAGTATACTATTTCTTCCTCTGGAAATATTTTTTGGCCCCAGCCCAGCAGTGTAACGTCAATATGTTGATAATAGTTATTCCTAAGACTCGCTTATAAAAGGCTCAGAGCTTAGACCCTTTAATAAGAATCTTATCCGTGTAGGGACGGAGAAAGAATACAATTTCCTACAGCCAGGCGCCCTGTCGCAAGAGGCGACAAAACAACCAACAATCAGGTAGTAGGATGGATGGCTACCATCCCTGATCTAGAGTATGCCGCCATAATAACCTTGAGTTGTGTTGCGGCATTAGTGGCCAGGTTCCAGTCTCCGATTAGGTTACAAATGTAACCGCTTTCCATCAGGTGGGCCATCTGCCTTTCTGCTGAACTCATGCGATATTAAATAATCAAATTAGTACGGGTTAAAGTAACATAATTTCCAATGGATATATTAATATTAATCACACAGACGCAAACCACAATACAATACAATAAGTTTACGCACACAAGCTTAAAAAAATGCTTCACCACATGTACACATAGGCTCTGTTTATACTTTTATTTTTTCTTATTTTTTTATTGCAGAAGTTCAGCAGACAGGCAGACATTTGCAACGCCAAAGGTGCTACAAATGCGCTGCTGCTCTCTTAAGGGAAACTGGAAACTGGTCACGAATGCCGGAACACAACGCAAGGTTGTTATGGCGACATACTTTAGACCAGGGGTGGTAGCTATCCAGTAGGGCGAATGCCCTAACACCTGGCTGTGGGTTGTTTTGTAGCCTCTTATGACAGGCCGCCTGGCCGCAGGAAATTGTATTCTTTCTCCGTTTCTGCACGGATAAAAAAGGCAGAGAGGCAGAGAGTATAAAATATAAATACCATTGTAGGGACACACACCATATGTAAGTACTATGCTTAGGTAACTGCATCGAGTGGTATGGGTCCTTCTCATTTCTCGTCCATTTTTAGAATTGTATAGTCAGTCTGATAGTAAAAAAAACTTCGTTTAAAAAAACCGATTTCAAAAACTAAAAAATATAAAATAACTTATTTCTAAAGCTATTATTATTAATATATATTGTCTAAAACATTTTAAAGTAGGTGCTTAGTAATTTTCAAAAAAATACAGTAATTTTTATGTTTTACTTTGCACCGACTTCAAGATGTTTTAGATATTAATAATAATAGCTTTAGAAATAAGTTATTTTATACTTTTTAGTTTTTGAAGTCGGTTTTTTTAAACGGAAGTTTTTTTATTTTATTTCTTACTTTTTAGTGTCTAGCTATGTATGGGTAGACCTACGAAAGGTGCCGCACTCCTTAAAAACTATAGGTCCCAAGAAACGGGAACAAAAAAATGTTAGTAAAATGAAAATTACTATGCCAAACTATGTTAAATTTTTAGGGAACCAAATGGCAACTATTCCGCATCAAACTAAACAAGAATCACGTAAATCGGATCATAAATCTCGGAGTAATCGGTGAACATACATAAAAAAAAAGATCCCGACGAATTGAGAACCTCCTCCTTTTTTTGAAGTCGGTTAAAAAGTAATAATCTCGCTCACTTTTCATTTTAAAATACATAAAATGGTACCCCATTTATTGGTGACAGTGGAGTAAGCAATAAAATTAACAGGCTCGCTTAAAAAGAAAGTAATAAGAATTTTTAGTGCATTTACCAGCCAAACTGGGGAACCCCACACTATAGGCCCTTGAGCAGAATAAATTATACATTCCTTCGAAAAATAAAACGTTCCTAGTATTCTTTTTCAATCAATATGAAGGTAGTCCGTAATCCTGAAGACGAGCCGAAACACTGAGAACCGCCATAACTGTACTAATAAGCCATCTATATGATAATTTCTATTTTACGTCGGATATTGGGGATTAGAAAGACTTTTTTATTAACGGCAGAAAGAAAAGGTAATTTCATAAACAATCACTTAAATCATTTCTTATATTGTAGAATATAAAGTTCATTTTCGCATAGACGAAGTATTTCAAGAAGAACGGTGTACGACATTAATTTTAATTTTTTATCCAGAGATATTGGGTTTTGGTATGCGGTTGGTTGCTGGATTTTGTGCGGAAGCAATGCGGGTATTACGGGAAATCTATAATAATAAAGCGGCATTATAAGATTCTCAGGGAAATTTCTATAAATCATGCAATCAAGAAATGTATAGGTGAGGTTTTGTTAATCTCAACATTTTTTTTTTAATTTATCACAATTATCTTTCTGTTACCTAATAGAAAGCGTGGGATGCTCTAAACCAAAGGTTATATATACTGTTCTAATTTTTATGGAGTGTATAGCGGGGATATGACCTAGATCCTTGCACTATAAAGGCAGAACTTTAATATCAGCCTTCTCCTGGCTCGGTTTAGGTTGCACGCAGGAACAGAGCACGGTACTATAATTTCACTTTGGAGCTACCACTTTGTACACGGATTAGGTCTTAATATAAGTTACTGGCACGGCCCGTAATTACAATTATTTGATTTACTTCTGAAAAAAAAAGATGAGCGCACGGCGCGATGTTGTTGAACGTTTACAACAGTTGTACAAAATGACTACCCTTACCCTGCTGTGTATTGGCCGTTGCCTCACACAGAAAGAAGGTATCTAACAAAATAATAGGAAAATATTATAATCAAAATCCCATTGGCATGGAAGAAGTATAATTAGTGAAATTTATCAGTAATAATCTTTTTGAAAAAGGTTTTTAAATACAAGCTTTTGAGATCCTGAATATCATGTAGCAGCAGAATGCTAGCCAAGACAAGTAAAATGAGCCCAAACACGACAGGTCTTGTTTAGTACAGGAGTTCCTATGGCCACCTTCCGACTTCATCATCAGATCAGCTCTATAGTATTATATTATTGCATTGTCACGCAATATACATATGTTTGCAAAATTTCAGCTCAATCGGAAACCGGGAAGTTGGTCAAATTTAACATACAAGATTCCGCTCGCACTTACATAAATACATAGGTACAACCATTGCAAGTTAAATAAAAGCTTGTAAAAAAACAGCGTTTGGAAACTGGAAAAAAGTGGAACCGGTTATAACCTAAGTATACGAGCTTGTCTTGTCAGTTTATCTCTAAGTTTAACCTCAACTGCATGGTTTTTAGCAACAAAAGTTCGAGACAGTCGAGACCCTGGAGAATCATGGAGGCTTGAAGCACACAAGGTTTATCGAAACCTAGCCAAATATCAAAAGGCGGCTCTATACCTCGGCAACGCCAATTCCATTCAAAGAGGCAATGTGGCTGGTCTTTTGAGAATGTTCTCCACTGATCGTTGTCTGGCACTAGATTTTCTAGCTAATTATAATTTTTACATATAGTTTATTTTATAGGTTTAATGTTTAGATGTTTCATCTAGTAGTAAACTAATATACAGAGCTAATAGATTTTAGGAATAAATAAGTTCAAAATACATTGCGATTTTATATGAGCGGTTTTTTGGAAAATAACTACGTAACCTTATGGAGAAGTATATGACATAATTATAATGTACAGTACCAAAGAGATACGTTCAAGTTTAAATGTGTACGAACATTAAATTCTTTGAAAACATTCATTTGGAAGCAAAAGTACGTAGCACTTCAAAACTATCTCGGGACGGGAAACTGGGGAAGTTTAGAGATTTTTCATTCCTGTAGGAACGACGTCGTGGGAGCAAACTAGTGTCACTTAAAGTTTTTAGTTTAATGTTCTTGGTATTTCGTGTATTTTATATAGTGTATTGTGACTAGCCAGCTATTATACCCTGTCCAATGGTTTATTTTACTTTTCACAGGTCGATTATTAATCGATTCGTGATGCCCTAAAGTATTATCAATTCGATTTTATATAAAAACGAGTTTTACTGGTTAATTTGATCGATTTGGTGCACCCATGTCATTTGCTAAAAAATACTGTTTTGCGTAATAAATAAGGCGTATACATATTTTTATACTTAAAAATAAATTAAAGCAAACTTATTAATTGTTAAATTTAAATAAATGCCGTGGTACTTTTAATTAACACATTTTAAATTAAAATGTTTAATTTAAATTTAATCGTTATCAAGCGTAATGCTTGATAACGATTAAATTTAGATATGATGACGGTAGTTCATAGTCTATGCATTAGATAACTAACAGAACTAAACTACTACATCGCTTGGAATAATGTTTGAAAATTGACTTGATTAAAAATGTGCAACTTAATAGGCGTGCAAACGTCAAAACTAAGATAAATCGTTGGACAGGATATAAATGAATCTCTTTTTGATTTATTTATTTGAATGTAACAAATAATAATAAGTTTCGTAGATGTGACAAATGTCCAATATTTCCGTTATTCAACGACAAAATAATTTAATTAATCAAAGTGAAAAAGGTCTAGTGTTAAAACTTTAAGCGAAAATTACTATTTATAGGATCCTAGTCATAAATCACTATTTTTAGAATTTTTGTCTGTCATTTTCAGATTTTTTCACTAATATGCTGAGTAACGTCTCAATGAATTTAAAAAAATCGAAATGTGTGCTGGGACACATAGTAGAAGTGAAACTTCAACGGACAAGTGGCAAAATGAATCGCAACAAAATTTTAACCTAAAGGTTTTAAAATCGGACAAGTACATTAACGGGGTGGAGTGTCGGGGTGAAGGTAAGGAAAGGAATGCTCCGGTGGTTCGGACATGTAGAAAGAATGCATGATGAAAGAATGAATAAACAGATATACAATGCAAAAGTGGATGGATGCAGAAGTCGTGGAAGGCCACGACACACTTTCCATGATCAAATTGATCGTGTACTAGCAGAAGGTGATGTTAGGAGCCTTAAGAACAGACGAGCGTGCATGACAAGAGTTATGAATGTCAAAGAAGCAAGTCAGGTGTGTAAGAATAAACCTAAATGGCGCTCTGTTGTTCGTGCCTACCCCGCAAGGGAACTGGCGTGAAGTTATGTATGTATGTACATTAACAATCGGCCCGTAAAACTCCAAGTTAAAACTTTGTTGCGATTCGTTTTTCCACTTGTCCGTTGAAGTTTCACTTCTACTAAGTGTCCCAGCACACATTTCGATTTTTTGCAGGTTTACTGCAAATTATGATTTGGTTAGGTTAATTACGTTTTAATTAATGCATTTTTTTATTTACACATATTTTATTTTATCAAACAAACAACTTAATTCGATCCGAAACCAATAAAAAATGGATAGTCTACTCTAACATTATACCGTTTCTCACCAGGTTTAGTCTAAATTTATGCCGCTCTTCCACGTGGCCGTAACGCTTTTTCGTGACAGAAATATCCTAAAACCCCGTCTATATAGAAGTTTCACTTCATAAATATTTATTTTATATCAAAATTACATTTCTGCTGTATTTTAATATTTTGAACGTATCACTAGATATCAATATGAAGATAGAGTATTGCGCGAACTAAGTGGCGACCAATTCTCGTATTCCAGTACAACTATAAATAATTCTTTCTATATAAAGTTTTTCATTTAATTAGACCTCTCAATAATTTACTTCAATCTGTTCCAAATAGATATCGATTTCAACAAAGCCTGGCCTGAATCTAAACTTTAGGTTTTATTGTGCTCGGTCACGTATGTATACGTGAATGGGGAACCTTTTTATAACACAAATATATTAATGAGGCTGTGGAAAGGCTTTTGCATGTTCGAAAAATAATAGGGGATTTAATTATTACTATATACTAGCGGCACCGGCAGACGTTGTCCTGCCTTTAAAAAATAAAATTCTAGAACTCGATCCCAGAGCCACGTACCGGTTCTAATTGCAAATCTAAACCATCCGGGTACCCACTCAAACACAAAAACAAAATCACCAAATTCGCTTCCGGTGATTAGGAGGATTCCAAAACCCGATCTCAGCGCCACCTACCGGTTCTAATTGTGAATCTAAAAGAGTAATATAATTTTTTTTATTCTAAGTCATGACAAAATAAGATTAAAAATCTTGCCAAAAAATTAGTTTATAATTAACAAATAAAAAATAGGGGTTGATCGTAGAGAGGTGAAAATTTAGGGTTGTAGGCATTTTTTAATGCTGTATCCTAAAAAAATAAAAAAATTATCAAAAAAAAATTGGGGTGGATACCCCTTATCACTTGGGGTTTGAAAAATAGATAGTAGCCGATTCTCAGACTTACGGAATATGCATAAAAAATTTCATAAGAATCGGTCAAGCCGTTTCGGAGGAGTATGGGAACGAACATTGTGACACGAGAATTTTATATATAAGATGTATCATCTTTGTGACATAAAACCGATAAAGATAAGTTTCATAAATAAGTAGCCCTATGCGAGCCCGACTTGCACAATTCTTTTATAAAATACTAGCTGTACCCAGTAGACGCTGGCTGTCCTGCCCGTAAAAAATAAAAATCTAGAACCCGATTGCAGCACCGGTTTCGTTCTCATCCCTGCTCCGTGCTGTTCACGGGGTGAGAAGTGACACCGGTAGACGGCTGGCGGGAATAACTGATCGAGTGGTAACTGATCAATTTTCGACTGCCGAGAGTAGACAATTATTAAAGTACTAATATCGCTATTGAAAAATAGGGGTTGGTGGTAGAAAGGTGAAAATTTAGGGTTGTATGTATTTTTTAATGCCGAATCATAATTTTACCCGTGCAGGAACGAAGAAAGAATACAATTTCCTGCGGCCGGGCGGCCTGTCGTAAGAGGCGACAAAAGAACCCACAGCCAGGTGGTAAGGCATTTGCCCGACTGAATGGCTACCACCCCTGGTTTAAATCATGTCGCCATAACAACCTTGATTTGTGTTCCGGCATTACTGACCAGGTTCCAGCCTTCATTAAGAGAGCAGCAGGGCATTTGTAGCACTTTGGTGTTGTAAATGTCCATAGGCGATGGTAACCGCTTTCCATCGAGTGGGCCGTCTGCCTGCCTGCTGTACTCCTGCAATAAAAAAAATTGACAAAAAAATTAAAATTAAATATTTAGGGGTGGGTTACCCTTATCATTTAGGGTTATGAAAAATAGATGTTGGCCTAGTCTCAGACCTACCCGATATGCACACAAAATCTCGTACAAATTGGTTCAGCTGTTTCGGAGGTGTTTGGTAACAAACACCGCGACAAGAGAATTTTATATATTAGATTAGATAATACAAATTTAAGTTCATTTTTGTATTGGTATATAATAAAGTGTTATCTATCTACTAATATTAAGTGTTATTCTGTCCGTTTAAATTTTTTTAACAATTTTATGTCGGTGGTTCTAATCCTTACCGGCCGCTATCACTGTATAAGGGCAGGCGCTGATACTGAAATATAAATATGCACACGTGTAACGTAATGTTTACCCCTGTATTATTGACTTTATACAAATCTATAAAAGCTTAAATAAATCTGAAATATGAATATTATTGTATATACATTACATTCTTTCTTTAAAATAGATCTAATTTTTTTTCAAGGTTTCAAACTTCTTTATGAAGTGAAACTTCTTTAGAATGGTTGTGATTTGAAACTCGATGAACCGTAAAAGCGACACTAAGAAGTGAAAAACACATAAATCTATAGGACTAAGCCTGCGAGAGAATGATATACGAGTTTTACATTGTGCAGCCGATGATTAAACATAGGTCCAATTTGGACCGAATTATAACTGATAATAATATTTTTTAGACTAAACTGTGAATAATTGAAAAAGATACTTAAGAAGTTTACTTTGAATTATAATAATATGTTGACGGATGTAGGCTAAGGGAATTTTATTTGTATTAATAAAAGCTAGAGAAGAATTAATTATCTGTAAGTATATTCTCTGTAGTTTCACTTCTACTGCGTGTGAACTGCACACACACACAATTTTTTTTTCAAGATTAGGGATTGTAGTCAGTTAAAAATGATTATGATTGTTGGTAGTATTAATTAGTTGATAGTATAAATTTCTTCAACATTTCTTACATTAAATAACCACATTAAACAACACTATGTATATACGAAATTGTTTAATGGTGTTCTATACATTAAGGGCCGCTTGCATAAGATTGTTTAAATTTATTTATTTATTTAACACAAAACGTATTTAACATCCTTAAATACAATTAGCGTCTTTCACAACGCAAAATCTGCCGCTAAATATGTTGAACTGTCAATACGCTTTGTGTAAAATGTATTTAGGCAGTTTAATATGATTAACTAATTTTATTTATTATTTTTTCGTTATGCAAGCGGCCCTTAATGTTGTAGACCTGTACTTAAGAATGTAAGCCTTTGTGGTGCTCGTGTGTATCTGGAATTGTTGGTACTTCGTACTTAGTACCACACGACATTAAAATGTTGTTAAACAAAGTTAAATAATGTTTGCGTGCCGCGTAAAGTTTGGATGCGGGTAGGTTTAGAAATGTCGTTATTTTTTCTCAGAATTAAATAATTGCTTTCTTCTTGTTGTGTATGTCTTTTGCTTGCTTTTTACACGTTTAGGATTCCACAGCCAATTTTGGTGAAAACAGAAACCTTATAAATTACTTATCATGTACGTACATCTGTCGTTGTATGTCGCAACGCAAATATTTTAGTAGAGAAAATAAAAATAAGGGGTGAAATATTATTCAGGAATTTTCTTATAATTGAATTATTTTAAAAATACAACATTCATAATAAAATATAATAAAAAAAAGACAAGTAAGTAACCTATACATAATCAAAATTACTAACTAGAAACTATCGACTTTTGTTGACCCACTTACACTCCATTCAAAGGTTGTCTGGGAGAAATCGCCATAGGCGATAAGATTGCAGGTTGTACGTGAATATTTTATATTCATGTTCTAGATGTTATGTAGCAGTTTTATACAATAAAGTATATTCTATTCTAAATTAACCATATTTATACTTAAAAATTGTCCATTAACACTTTCATTATTGTCCGTATGAAAACAAAAATACCTTCATGCGTTGTTAACTAATAGCTGACATACTACACTATACTACTCTTTACTTTGGTTTATTGCTGAGGTCAAAAATGTATGTCCTTGTGAGCCTACTCATTATGTCCATTTTTTAAATAGCTGAACTGCCTTGACGTTCGTATCATGGTGAAGCCAATGACCAGAGCTTATGTAATTCAGGGACGAAAATATTTCAGTGTAGCAAGCATAGAACATGTGGGCTGTCGTTACACAAGTATATGACATTGTAGTAATGGTTCTTAATGACTTTTTTAAAACCGGAATGTTGGCGACACAACCGTTTGTTTCGTGTACTTTTTAGCTAAATAAATCTATAGCGCTAAGCCTGCGAGAGAATGAGATAGAATACATTATATTTAATCATTTAAACACTATGCTCTTACAGATAGATTTGAAAATGTTTTGAAATTTTTCGTTAATGCTTCAAATTTCGTGTTTTAAGGCTTAAATATAAAAATATATGAAATGCGATGTCACAAAATTTAGAATCTCTCCCACCCCTTATCACACTGTGTTTCATATCTACTGCGTGAACTGCACCCACACAATGTTTTTCTTAAAAATGTTATTTATTGTTAATTTAAAACAACGTTATCCTCGTCTAGCTTCTAAAGGGACCATCCTTAAATTGTATCACACGACTTTCATGATTTTTGACCCCTCCCCCGTCCTTGTCACAGTTGGTCACATTCGTGACACTCCTACAATAGGGATATTGTGACAGCACGTATTTTGCAATTTTACATCAAGAAGTTATTAAATTAAAACAGCAGTTTCGTAATTAGTTTTATTTCCATTTAAATTATTTTTTAATAATTTAGACACTATTATCATACAGATAGAGTGGCAAATATTTTGAAGTTTATCGTTAATAGTTGAAATTTCATGTTTTAAAGCTTAAATATTACATTTTGAAACGTAACGCCACGAAATTTAGGACCCCTCCCATCTCTTGTCACACAATGTCACATTTCGTCGATCCCCCCCCCCCCCCGCACTCTTTAACGTGGGACATAATAATTTATAGATGGCCCCAAATTATACATTGAAAATGTTCATAAAATGCGGACTGTAGACTTTACCTTCAAAGAGACTTAATTTTAAGCGCTTTAAAGATATGTATGTATTTTCAATCAAATACACTAAGTTTTCGTACTCAAATAGCTGTGTAAGACACCAGATGTTCGGTACACACACAGAACCCTTTTATTCGACAATTACGTAAGTTACTGAGTTAATCGAATGGCAAATAAAATATGAGGCGATAGGAAAACAAAGGAAACCGCAATCCCATTTAAACAAGACACACATTACGTTCTATTACGGACTCGGTATATTGCGTACTTTTCTTCATTAGAAGTATTTTAAGGAAAGATAAGGTGTTCATTACTTCTATTTGAAAGATTAGAACTCTTAGTTTGGGATCTTCTTGTAATTTTTACAACTTATCCAAGGTCCAGAGCTCATTAGAGCCACACAGGGTCTCCAGATTAGGAATTTATTCCCTATTGAAGTGAAACTTCTTTCGAATCGTTGTGATTAGAAATTCGGTGAAAAGAAAAGGCGATACTAAAAAGAGATAAACACATAAATCTATAAGACTAAACCTACGACAGAATGAGATACGAGTTTTACATTGTGCAGTACAGGTTAGAGAGTCAATAAGACCGATGATTAAACATAGGTCCAATGTGGACCGAAATAAAACTGATAATAATATATTATCTGTGAGTATATTCTCTGAAATTTCACTTCTACTGCGTAGGTACTGAGTATAAACATTTTTTTGGTTTTACTTCAAATCTATATAAATAAAAGTGATTCGTAGAAATGTATGTTCAAGTAATGCACGTACTTACGTGCATTACTTTAGAACGACTTTATTAATTTTGATATCATTTTTAATGTGTGTGTTTCAGTGGGTCCCCGGATGGTCTAGATTCACCATGGAAACTGATAGATGGCGCTGCGATCGGGTTCTACATTTTTATTTTGTCAGGACAGGACACGTCTGCCGGGACCTCTAGTGTAAAATAATATTGTATGTACCTTATTATTATTATTATGTCCATAGTAATTCTATCTATTATATGTATATACGTATTATCCGTGCAGGAACAGAGAAAGAATACAATTTCTTGCGGCCGGGCGGCCTGTCGTAAGAGGCGACTAAACAACCCACAGCCAGGTGGTAGGGCATTTGCCCGACTGGATGGCTACCACACCTGGTCTAGAGCATGCCGCCATAACAACTTTGAGTTGTGTTCCGGCATTAGTGACCAGGTTCCAGACTCCCTTAAGAGAGCAGCAGCGCATTTGTAGCACCTTTGGTGTTGAAAATGTCCATAGGCGATGGTAACCGCTTTCCATTCAGTGGGCCGTCTGCCTGTCTGCTGAACTACTGCAATAAAAAAAACGTAATAATTATAATTCATATTTCATATTATGTACTAACTGACGAGTACCCACTTCACTGGGCGTCAAAAAAATTTATCACAATGAAATACAACCTATGTGACTCAGGAAATGTAGATTTCTACTGGTGAAAGAATTTTCAAAATAGATTCAGTAGTTTGAGATTATTTCCTACAAACAAACTCACAAACTTCACCTCTTTGTAATGTTAGTATAGGTTTAAATAAATAGCAACGCGACATCAGTCCGTCCCAGGGTATAGTTGAAATCCGGCATCAGGCATCCATTGCCTGACATTCGCTGAACTGCACCTATTTGGTACCATTGCGAGACATATTGTTTTGCTATACGAGTATATTTAATGTAATAACCATTTTATTATTATTGTTTCGTTTTGTCTTGCTATGTGTTATAAAAACCATATAAATGTTATTCTTTCTTTCAAATAATATTGTGGCAGGTACAAAATTTTGTATCTGAGTTATAAAAATGAAGCAAAGCACTAAAATATATGTAATAAGACGGTCTGGATATCGTGTTACTTAATAAATTCATCAATTTGGGGAAATTACCTAAATTCAATATGGATACCCTGGAGCCACTCTACACCCGACCAGCACCGCCTCATCGTTCAACGTTTACTTGTTGTTGACAGATGGTGGACAGATGGAAGCGACGTTGCCTACTAGTGAACCTCGCATCGCGTGATCAACAAATCGCCGAGTAGTGTATCAGCGATTGGTACTAGAATACGGAATTACTCGCGCGTTAGCCACGCAAGGCAAAACGATCAAGGGTTGTCAACGCGTGGTTCACTCACCGTCCACGCATGAATAACTCGCGATCGAAGCGATCGTATGATGATACGGAGTTGATATGTTAGCGCATATCCATACAAGTCCATATAAAAATATTAACCGCACTAGCGGAGGCGGTTCTAATTCGGTCCAGAGTATCTCTAATGTGCTTATGACCTTTACTCTTTTCTATTATAGGGTTTTAGGGTGCTGTAGCCATTTTGACAAAAACGAAACCCTCATGAAATCACCATGTCCGTCCGTTTGTTCATCCGTCATTGTATTGTTACATGTTTACGGGATGCGAATTAAAATTTCGTTTCGGAAGATCACAAACTTTAAAAAAAAAAACAAGTTGTTTTGTTTCTTTTTACAAATATAACAAGTCTAAACGGTAAGGTAGAAGATAGTAAAATATAAAACTCGCAAAGTCCGTTGTTGTGAGATTCCTGTTCGGAATGTACACTTAGTAACTCCTCGATCGCAGTTGAAACTCAATTAACTCTATCAGAACGGGGAGACCTTATATATTCAGTAATGGCCATAAATACAAAGATATTAGCGATTGACAATAGATCGTTACATTTCAATACTTAGACAATTATCACAAACAAGTGACGTAAACAATTAAGGCAATCATTAAAAAATTAGTCGTTAAAATTAAATTAAAAAAAATTAAAAAGTCGTGGAAGGCCACGACACACCTTCCATGATCAAATTGATCGTGTACTAGCAGAAGGTGATGTCAGGAGCCTTAAGAACAGACGAGCTTGCATGACAAGAGTTATGAATGTCAAAGAGGCAAGTGAGGTGTGTAAGAATAAGCCTAAATGGCACTCTGTTGTTCGTGCCTACCCCGCGAGGGAACTGGCGTGAAGTTATGTATGTATGTATGTATGTATGTATTAAAAAATTACAGATAAAATTAAATAAAACACGTGTTCACGAGAGGTTTATCGGGTTGCCAAATATAGCATCGCAATAGTATATTACAGTCATTTATCTCTACTACATATATGAATGCAATTTGAGGGAAAGGTGCAAATGTAAAGCGTTACAAAGTTGTTTAGTTAAATCGCAAAGCGTTAGAAATATGTTGTTCATTGTATTTGTTCGTGTGGGTATCAACAGTCTTGAAAAAACAGAACGATGTTTCTTAACGACTTTTTTAATGAAGTCAATAAATAGCTGGCGAGATATTAGCTCCCAACTTATTTATTTGACCACTTATCCGATTTATTTGTATTTACTCGAACATTGAACATACGTATTTATTCTGAGGTCTTATAGTAGTAACTTCTCGAATTGAAAAAAATATTGACAAATACAAGTCATTCCACCTACGGTGAATGGTTTCACAGAGGTGACAAACATCCATTGTTTCTTGGCATTTGGCAGCGAAGCCATAAGAAGCATTTAATCTAATAATAACTCGGAGTCAATTTTTTATTCATAGTAGACTTATATTATTTTTTTATTTATAACTAGGATATGCCGGCTACTTCATCTATGCTTGACTTGAAATTCCCGCGGGATTCTCACGACACAAAATACCGCAGTATTTCAAAAAGAATGTAAGCTATCATTTTATTGATAACTGTCGGAATAAGCAAATTTTTACGCACCCGAACAACTACAAACGGCTCCCGGGAAAATGCTGGCGCAATTCCCGGGTTAAAAAGTAGAGAATTTGCTGTAGATCAGCGAAACCCGCATCGAAATCAGTCCAGTAGTTTTTACGTAAATCCCGAATAAACACACATACACACAAACCGACAAACAAACAAAAGGACAAGAAATCTTTAAAAAAAGAAATCGTGTTCTCCATCGTTTATATAGTCTATTCCAGTTGTATTTTTTAATAGCATCAATGTACAGACACGGCATGTTTAGAATTTTATAATAATATAGATAATAATTAAATTTAACCGACTAAACCCAGGATCGTGTTAACACAGGAGTGTATGTATGGCATATACTTCACAAATCTGATGTTGCAAATGTCCATAGCCGATGATAGCCACTTTCTATCTGGTGGACTGTCAGTCTATCCGATATACTTCAGCAATTAAATAAATCAATATAAGTTAATATAACCCATTTCTTCACGAAAACCTTCATAGTTTATGGACTATCCCGTACTTGCCACTGTTAGTTATTTTTTGAAAATCTTTTTAAAATTTATTTGTGACATAACAGTCAAATGTCTAAAAATTGTTACAACCTAGGCCCGACAAAGACAAACTCCACGTACAGATTTGTAAAAGCACATTTTATTACCTGTCGGCATTTAAACTACTTGTAATCCTTTTACGATCGTCCTCTTTGTTCACTTATTTATTGGAATACGTTTCTAGTTATTATGGAGAACAGACTATTGTCCTATTGTACTCGTTAGCATCAGCTCATGCTCGCATGCATAGCTCGCTCATTAGCCAGGTGTTGCGGATTAAAATTACAAGCTAATTGTAGGAAACTGTGTCGACGTTGCCGGGCGGGCACATTTTGCATTTGTGAAGTATAAAACGACGGCCTGATTGAGAGAGGAATCAGTTGAGCTACAACTAGGATACAGGCTGGACGTGTGTACATTCGGGAATCTAATAGTGACGTACTTTGCGCGTTTTAATGAATTACGACCTTCTGCATCACGTTTTTATTTGTTGTGTTCGGTTATATTTGTACCTGTGTTATACGTGTTTGTATAGTTCTAATAAACTCTATAATAATTCTAACCGCATTTTAATTCGAGTCCCGCTAACTCGTAACAATATCAATGCATTCTACCCATAATAAGACGCCTGCCCATATTAGATGTTATAAAACTTTTGAAATACTGCTGTTGTATGTAGCTCTCAGTAGCTTACGTATACAAATTGCCCTGCCTTATCTCGACATGAAAATCTTCTTGTCAAGAAAAATATTACAGTAGTCAAAAAATCCAGTCCAAAATATTTCGCAAAGGACTTCAACAAATTAACATTTCTAACTCAAAATCTCTTGGGAATTGCTCGCCGTGTACAGCCTTTCAAGCAATAAAAACGTCTTCATTCCGTATTCCATTCAAGTGGAGAGATGTAAAATCTTCCACTTCATTTGCCTGACGTAGATGCCGACATTAAGACGCTGAAGAAACAATTTGGCAATGCCGACTTTCCTTCCGATAGGCAAAGTTGAATTTGCACTTTTATAAATCACATTCGGTTCTTATTTTTTTAGATTTAAAGTCCAGTTTTAAATGACATACAGGTAAAGGGCTTGTAATCCGAATGCAAAACGGGGCCAATGAGTGTTCACTGCTCGTGGTGTTAGTGATGGGACCAGACTTGTATTGCAAGTGCATCGATTATCTATTGACATATTATTTCAAATCTCCAACAAATTTATAAATTTACTAGCTGACCCGGCAAACTTCGTACCGCCTCAGAATCAATAAATAAAAAACGTCGATTAATGAACGACGGGACGAACGTCAAACGTTTGACATTCAAAACAAAAAAAATGAAAAAAAAACTTCACATTTAAATTTAATTTTAATTTTGAACGACTTTTAAATTTAATTAATTTCTAAACGACGGGACGAACATCAAATGTTTGGCAGGTAGGAATAGTTTCTAAGGGAAAGCGAAATTGTTGTTTTTACTATATTCCAAGCACTTTATCATATTTACTGACCTATTAAACCTTCCCTGGACTTCCATAAATAATTCAAAACCAAAATTAGCCAAATCAGTCCAGCCGTTCTCGAGTTTTAGCGAGACTAACGAATGATACTTAAGAAGTTTATTTTGAACTAGCTTCTGCCCGCGGCCTTGTCCGCGTGGAAAGATTTTTTAACTATCCCACGGGAAATCTTTAATTTTTCGGGATCAGAATAACCCTGTATATTGACCAGGGATATAAGCTACCACCATACAAAATTTCATTTAAATCGGTCCAGTCGTTTCGGAGATTAGCCCGTACACACAGACAAACAGAGAAACAAAAAATTTGAAAAAAATCTAAATTAATTCTATTTCACTTCTTACATCCCCCTGACTCGGTTTTTAGCATTTTTTTCATTGTACAGAAATTCGACCTCTACAGTTTTATTATATGTATATATTATTATAATATGTTGACGGATGTAGGTTTTTTATTTTTATTGCAGGAATTCAGCATACAGGCAGACGGCCCACTTTATGGAAAGCGGTTACCATCGCCTATGGACATTTGCTACACCAAATGTGCTACAAATGCGCTGCTGCTCTCTTGAGGGAGACTGGAACCCGGTCACTAATGCCGGAACACAACACAAGGTTGTTATGGCGGCATACTCTAGGTTAAAGGAATTATATTTATATTAATAAAAGTTAGAGAAGAATTAGCTGTGAGTATATTCTCTGAAGTTTCACTTCTGCTGCGTGTGAACTGCACACACACACAATTTTTTAAACGAGCCTATAAACCTCGTAGTGGTAAGATTTTGTAAATTTTAGTAACTGGATATGACAGCAATTTTAAAATGATATATTTTATGATTCAAACTGTTACATGTACATAGGTTACAAGTAATGATAAACGATTCCCTTTTTCTCATGCAGACGGAAAACTTAGATTCGCCTCGCATCGGTATATTACGATAGAAAGAACAAAGCGATAAACTTTTATAGCCTACCTTTATAGAGCCGTCTGTATCATTTTCTAATGATATATGATTTGCCCAATATTCCATTTGACTGGGAAATCTATGATATTATAACATTCTGAACGTGCCGTGCTGTACATTGAAGCTATTTAAAAAAAACAACCGGAGTAAACTATATAAACGATGGAGAAGACGATGATTTTTTTAAATTCCTGTCTGTTTGTTCGGGATTC
Organism: Dendrolimus kikuchii; assembly: GCA_019925095.2. Lineage (NCBI taxonomy): Eukaryota > Metazoa > Arthropoda > Insecta > Lepidoptera > Lasiocampidae > Dendrolimus > Dendrolimus kikuchii. Next base: position 9,989,854 of record CM034409.1, read on the forward strand.
ACGTAAAAACTACTTGGCCGATTTCGATGCGGTTTTCACTGATCGATAGTAAATTTTATGTAATAAAATGTGTGATACTTTTCATCCCGGCAAGCCCGCAGTAATTTTCCCGGGAGCGGATTGTGTTTTTTCAGGTGCATAAAAATTAGCTTATTCTGACAGAATTTTAAGTAAATTACTTACATTCTTTTTTAAATGCTGCAGTATTTTGTATCCGGACAATCCCGCGGGAAATTTAAGCCAAGCGTGGAAGAAGTCGCGGGCATATCCTAGTAAAGCACAATTACACTAAATATTAATTTAAATTTATTTATATATAGGTTGATTTGTCTCAAAAATACAAAATTTAGACTCGTACTACTCGTATAAATTTGTTCCCATCCCTACACAAACGAATGTTTACATGCTTAAGTGACTGTTCGGTTAGTATAAGTGAATGCACTAATTGCCGACTTAATGTTTAGTTTTTGTCGCTCAAGTCTCATGAAGTATTCGATCGAGAGCTACATCAAATAAAACTACTATAACCAACCAAGCTGCTTGCTGCAATTTGGCTAGGTAAAAGATGATATGAAAGTTGAAAAGCAGACTTTGGGTTCTAGAAGGAACGATCCCAATGCAACGAGGGTTTAAGTTTAGGACGATAATGATGATGCAAATGCTTTACTAACGAAATCCATTGTTTAAGAAAAGATTTTGATAATGTATTTTACAAATCTCTACTTAAATTAAATACATTGATTAGGCGAAACGGGAATATCTTAAAGTATCAAGACGCAAGGATTCATATTCATGAAAGTCAAAAATGGGTAGATAATGATTTTTAATTGTATAATACTTTAATATCTAAGCTTACAAAATTAATATTATGAATTCATAACCACATTAATGATCAAATTTAAAAAGTAAATGCAAAACGTAATGTTGCCAATATACGGCAATATAAACTCTTGAATTAATCAATCGAAGCAAGTAAACATTTGAACTGTCAATCTACACGTCTACACTAATAATATTACGGGGAAAGATTTGTACTTTTGTATGTTTGTAACGAATAAACTACTATACCGATTTCAAAAATTATTTCACCATTAGAATGCTACATTGTCTTTGAGTAACATAGGTTATATTTATTACTAGAAAAATTAGGAAACCCTACTAAAACTTCAATAATATAAACCAAAATGTTTAAAACATAAATGTCCACCCGTGCAAAGATGAGATGAGCCGCTAGTACATGATAATCATCTCAAAATACTCTATAACCTTACAAACTGAAGTAGCGGGTGTAATTTAGTTACATATATTACAACTCAGTTTATGTTTTCGAAACCGACAGCGTATCCAACTTCAATCAAAAGCCATTCGTGTCTGCGTTATGGCGCAATATGAGAGCGAATGACGACGAGTCACGGAACTACGATCCGAGCTACACAGCTGTTACAACCGCATTGTAATACACACTGCACTCACTGTCACTAAGAATGACAAGCAAAAAAGTCTGCATACATATTGTGTGTTTGGGAAAAAATTTACGATACCTACATTTTTTTTTTTTAATGGTACATGAAGTTATTTTACATATTTTGCCTATTCTAATAATATATACAACTTAATTTATAAAAGATAAAAACTAGAAATAGTACATAAGTCCCAAATCACCGTCAGTTGGGAACGTCTCCAAAACGCTGGCCGCATCATCACATTGTATGTCAACGCTTATGCGTTGCCCAAAACCTACAGTTTTAAATACATATATGTCTAGCTCTTGCCTGCTGCTTCAATCGAGTAGATTTAAAGCAGTAATAGTATGAGTAGTAAAAAAAAGATAAAAGTTAGGAAGGTGAGAAGGAGTCTCCCTTCTCTATGCCCTAGACAGTCAAATCTCGCATATAATACACATCGGTCCATGACATGAATACAAAGAACTCTCTTTTAGATCGAAACAATCAAACGGCTAAGAAAAATTATTAAGGTTTTATAAAGTGTCGTTTTTACTCGATTTTATTATTTATCGCACATTTTAGTTTCAATAAAAAAAGTGTTTGTATTCTTTTCTAACAGTATGTCAAATACAGCAATAACATTCCAGCAAACCACTGTAGTCATAATTTCTCAGAGAATATTATTTTAAACGTAAAATAAAATTTGAAAATTTTAAACTTAGTACAATTAAAGCCGCAATTCGTTGACCTGTTTTAAAATTTATGAAAAAGTTAAACATTTTAGAATCTAACTCAGTATGAAAAACGAGATTAACAACATCCGGGGGAAATTTTAGTGGTCTACGAGTTAGTGGGACCATAGCCCTTGAAATAATTTCGCTGGTTTTAATACTTAATGGTCTGGTATTCGGAGACATATCTAAACTTGATCCTGGCAATAGGAAAGTAACTAGCCAACTTAAGATCTGCCCTCTTCTGGATCGGTTCGGGTTTGCAGTTCGTAATAACGCACGACACCGTTTTCATGTCACAAAGCATTTGACAGCGCACTGACAATGAATCAAAATCTAAGCTCTCAGGATAAAAAGGCACACGCTTGACGTAATACGACGGCGGTCAAACGTTGACTTGACATTCTTTTCTTTTTATAATAGATTGGTTTGCGTTTGACCACGATCACGTCCAATGCCGGACGATGATGCAGTCGAAGATGGAGCATGCTTACCTAGATAGTACCTGTTTATATGAGACTTGAAGACACCGGGATTGTACTTTTCGGGAAACACATACCCTGGCAGTGCATTCCACAATTCTGCCGAAACACATACAACACAACATTCAGAAAATATGCCTTGCCTTTCTGTCATTTCGTGTCGGACATTGTCTCGCACTGAATTGAGGGTAGATAATATATTAGGGAAACGATGTTTTATCTACAATATGTCTCTCAATTTATCATTACCTATAATATGTTAATCAAATGTTGTATGGTGTTTTGAAAGAGAAGAAACCAGAACGAATGCAAGGATAATGGTCGATGATGTTATGCTGGAGCAAGTGAATGAGTTTGTATATTTTGGATGTGCTTTTAGCAGGGATGGAAGGTACACCGCTGATATAGAAAGAAGAGTGAATTTGGGGAATAGTGTGAATGGAGCGTTAGGTAAACTTCTAGGCGCTAAGAACCTCAGCCAGAAGGCCCAGCTTGCCATACACAACGCGGTGCTGGTACCTACGCTCACGTATGGAAGCGAGAGTTGGGTATGGAAGAGAGAGCATTAAAGTAGAGTAAACGCGGTCGAGATGCGAGCACTGCTTAAAATCTGCGGAGTGACGCTCGCGGACCGCGTTCGTAATACCGAAGTAAGAAAGTGAGTCGGTCTGAAAGAGAGTGTCGGGGTGAAGGTAAGGAAAGGGATGCTCCGGTGGTTCGGGCATGTGGAAAGAATGCATGATGAAAGAATGACTAAACAGACATACAATACAAAAGTGGATGGATGCAGAAGTCGTGGAAGGCCACGACACACCTTCCATGATCAAATTGATCGTGTACTAGCAGAAGGTGATGTCAGGAGCCTTAAGAACAGACGAGCGTGCATGACAAGAGCTATGAATGTCAAAAAAGCAAGTGAGGTGTGTAAGAATAAGCCTGAATGGCGGTCTGTTGTTCGTGCCTACCCCGCAAAGGAACTGGCGTGAAGTTATGTATGTATGTTAATCAAACATTGGACAACACCAAATGAATTTAGGTATAATTTCACATCTGTGCCGCTACCACATTTAAGCCGTGAAGCGGACCGATACGCACGTGCCCAATATTTTATTTACAAATTAGCATTTGTGTCCATGTTGGGCAGGTAACAAAGATTACAGTTATTTTGCTAAATATAAAATCAAAGGTTATTTCTTAGTATGAAAATATTTTAAAATTTGATATGAAAATGTAAGTAGTCTCTTACTAACGGCATACACAACTAAAATTGTTTACTCCCTATGAAAGACTTAAGGTCCTTGTCATAGTAAAAGGAGTCTAGATATTAAGGCATATAAATTATCAAATATTTGGTTTACATTTCAAAATGTATCTATATATGGTTGGTTTAATCTATTGATATATAATATATAATAATCTATTGATTATTAAGCTACAAGCACATATACTGTAAAAAAATCATATAAACCTTTAGACTAATAGTATCTTTAAATAAGGAATTGTAATACACATACATATATACAAAAAGAATTGTAAGCATAGATAAGAATATTGTAAAAATATATAATAACAAGAAATTAATAAAGCAAAATATCCTACCAATCCCAAATCCCTTTACTCAACCATTCACCTATCCCCATCCAATATCCATTCAGCCAACCATACCCACTCACTCATCCAATTTTCCCTTATACCTAAATCCCATAGCATTTACAAATTTACTTACCCAGGAAAATAAGTAGGAATAATATATATAAGCATAATTAAAAACTTATATGAACAATAAATTAACAGTATTAGACTCGGGCATAGCTTGTTCGCCCGGGAAAAAGACGGGAAAAAAATTGTTTACTAAAGATTGTATCGATCAGTGAACGTTTCGCATCGGAATTAATTCCCCTTTAAACATCTCCCAAGAATATTCCCGTGGAATTCTCGGGATATCAAATACAGCAGATTTAAATCTGGAAATTTACTATCAATCAGCGAAAGCCGCATCGAAGTCGGCCCAGTACTTTTAAAGTGAATCCCGAACAAACAGATAAATACAAATAATGCAGGAAAGAAAAGACTACACTTTTACAAATTTATAACATTACTAGATTCTGCCGCGACTTCGTCCACGTATAGTTAAAAAAAAATAGTTAAAAATCCTCCCGATTGTAAAACATTCTTCATAAATTGTTTTATTGTTTTATTATATGATGATACCGGCAATATCAATACTTAATTAGGTGTATAAGATGTATAATAAGCTGTTAAATTAATTAAAGTTTTTTTAATTATCCCAAGGGAACTCTTTAATTTTTCGGGATCAAAAGTATCCTATATGCCCCGTCGTTTCGGAGATTAGCCCGTACAAATAGACAAACAGAGAAACAAAAAAAGTAAAAAAAAAAACTAAATTAGGTCTATTTCACTTCTTACACCCCCCTGACTCGGTTCTTAACAAATTTTTTTCATTGTACAGAAATTCGACCTCTACAATTTTATTATATTATATGTATAGATAGATATCAAACATATTTTGAAAACAAAACCGCACACTTAAACAAACATCCTTAAAAATCCCGTCAAAACCTTGTACAATTCCGCTAATTAGTGTGGCAGTGTCACAACCAAAATGTATAAATAATAAGCTAAATTAGCGCTAAAATAAATGTCCCATGGTAATAATAATACTATTTCGTACACGACTCAGCTTAGTTTATACTACGTGCATAATTTTAGCACATTAGTTGTACATATAATGTAACTTGTGTTAATGTTTTGTATAGAGGGATTTACGTGCCGCAATGAGTTATAAATAATGTGTATTGTGCGAGCACTGCGCAAAATCTGCGGAGTGACGCTCGCGGACCGCGTTCGTAATACCGAAGTAAGAAAGAGAGTTGGTCTGAAAGAGAGTGTCGGGGTGAAGGTAAGGAAAGGAATGCTCCGGTGGTTCGGGCATGTGGAAAGAATGCATGATGAAAGAATGACTAAACAGATGTACAATGCAAAAGTGGATGGATGCAGAAGTCGTGGAAGGCCACGGCACACCTTCCATGATCAAATTGATCGTGTACTAGCAGGAGGTGAAGTCAGGAGCCTTAAGAACAGACGAGCGTGCATGACAAGAGTTATGAATGTCAAAGAAGCGAAGTGAGGTGTGTAAGAATAAGACTAAATGGCGCTCTGTTGTTCGTGCCTACCCCGCAAGGGAACTGGCGTAAAGTTATGTATTGTGTAAAATAGGAATTTTCCTGTGGTTTCGGTTTGAATGCATTTTAAATATGGAACTTTTAGATATGCCATCTAGACTGGCCAGCGAGACCCGAGTTATCGAGATACAGCGTGGAAATGCAGCCAGGCTTCTGGGTACGCTCCTCTCTGGCAGTGATTTGTTACATAGTTTTTATTAACTTACATGTAATTAGGAGAAAGAAAGAAAGAAAAAGCTTTATTTAGAACTATAATGTAAACTACTTAATTATTTCAAAAAAGGACAATTAGTAAATGTAGTTCTAAATTGGTCGTAGCTCAGCAAAATTGCCGGTTGAGATAACTGACGCTGATCTTCCGCTAGGGCGGGAAGCTATGGGACGCCGTCTCCTCTTTCTGCGAGCGCGTCATGCTTGCGAAGGAGGAGGCGGAGCGGCAGCGTGAGCGGATGTCTTCGCTCCGCTCCCGCCACCGTAAGCTTGCCCCTTGGGGTATAGGGGTTCTCACTCACCCGCACATGCCGTCGAGATGAGAGCGCTACTGTTCCGCGCGCGCTCACCTCTCGCCTCGTGGGGAGAGTTACAAACCGCCCCATGCACATATAGCTTTGAAGATGCCGGGGGATAAATGAAAGTCCCCCAGCAGTGGAAGTGGCCTTGCGATGCCTACGCCTGCCAGGGCCACGGAGCCGGGAATCCCAATTACCCGTAGCCCTGGCATAAGGCGCAAGAAACTAGGAAATGGTAATCCAACTAAATCATATGAATAAAATGGCTAATCAGAAAGAAAGATAATCGTTACATGAAAATGCTCACTTTTTCTATCAGCATTTTATAGTTCATAAAATACGGTTAAGTTTTCTTTCCAAACAAGCCATAACTCGAACTCGAATCGTTAGCATTTTTCCTTCCAAATTTCTTGGAACAGTACAAAACTTTGGGAAACTTTGTATTTGATATTTTAGTGCGGAAAGCGTAAAATTCTACGGGTAACTCAACCTTAGTGTAACGTGCATTACAAGTATTTGGAAATGGAGCAACCAGAAGAGTGTATAACGGAAAATTAACTTTTTTGAGTTCGTTAACTTTTTGCATTTTAAATTTTATGCCACATAGGAGACTCAGCATTTCACTGGTCATAGCCTGTTAAGTTTTACTATTGCGCTGGTCGACCCTTCAACGGTGTTTTCTTTCTAATCCTGAATTTACATAAATGAAACATTAAAAAAGGGTAAAAATTAAATAAAAGATTAATACGTTTATATTAGTTAAACACTTTCAAAAAATACCTATGGTTAAATATCAAAGTATATATTATCTATTTAAGTATAATAATATCCTGTATTCTTGAATGAGTAGTTTAAACACGCCACATCCTCGCCGCCACTGCACTTCTATTCTGTGAATTTTTGTATATATATACGCGAAGGTTTCCTTCACTCCCATACCGTCGCCGCAGTGCTGACGTCCACTTTGTAGCGAAAGTGCGGTGGTAGCGCGGTGGCGCCTAATTTACATAGTTTCGTGAAGTGTCGTCTACACGCGCGCTTAGGAATTACCACAAAACTCAATGCATTTGAGACGATAAGCCATATGTCGCGTCCATTAAGTAGAATCCATTTTATAAGTCCATATTAAATCCACAAATTTAGTTAGGGAAAGAGTCACCACTTGAGAATCCTTTCTATGTTTACTAAGGGCAATAACAAACTGATTTAAAAACTTTGTTTCTGTGTATACAAAAGTTCTGTTGTCTGTTTATTCGTAAAACAATAATGGTAAAGTGGCCTATTCAGGCAATGGAGATGAAATAACAATGACTAACATTTTGGATATTTGTTTTCAATCGATTTATTATACTAACAATATTTTGCGGCTTTGCTCATGTAAGCATTCGAAAACTTTAAAGGGTTTGCTCTTCAGAATTGTATTCTAGATGTGGTGGAGCCATGCTGGAAAAGTTAACTTGATTAGAGGTCTTTGTGTCGGCTCGACCGGTGTGATACCACATTCTCACAGGATATCGGCATGAAAAGATTAGTCTTGAGCTAATCGTGTTTTATGCGATGAGTGAGAATTCCGATAACTCACTTTCCACTGCCCTTATCCAAATTTCCCTATCCTATCCCCTATTTCAATCCCATATCCCTTTCGCTATCCCATTCCTTCTGTCTGAACCTTCTATCTTATCCCCCATCCTTTATATCCCATGCCAAAGGCTAGAAACTCCTTGCCTTCGTCCCTGATGGTGCAGATGTCTATAGGAAACGATGACCACTTTCGGTGAGGGTCATCTGCCTGTTTGCTAGCTTCGCAAAAAATATCGCCTGCTGTATACTTCATAGGTCTTTACACGAGGGCGTCATTTCGCGACGCATCAAAGGTGACTTCAGACTTAGTTTTAATTCGTTGGGTCTAGTGTCAAATCAAATTGTAATATAAACAAATAAAGGTAATTACAAGATCTTCTAATTTTAAGACACCGTATATGACACTGATATATATAATATTATGAAATTCTAAACATGCCATGTTTGTACATTAATGCTACAAAAAAATACAACTGGAATAGATTACATAAACAATGGAGGACACGATGCATTTGTTTTCGATTTTTGTCTGTTTTTCGGTTTGTTTGTTTGTTCAGGATTCATGTAAAAACTACAGGGCCGATTCCGGTGCGGTTTTCGATAATCGATAGCAAATTCTTAGACTTAAAATTTGCGCCACTTTTTATTTTGCGAATTATTCTGAGAATGATATAAAGTGGCCAGATTTAAGAAAAATTGAATTCCAATGTGATTTTTTCGCTGATCGATAACAAATTTTATGCAAAAAAATGTGTGTATATTTTTTATCTCAGGAATTTCGCGGGAATTTTTCCGGGAGCAGTTTTTAATTATTCGGGTGCATACAAAATAGCTTATTCTTAAATGCTGCTGTATTTTGTGTCACGGGAAACTTGCGAGAATTTCAAATTAAGCGTGGATGAGGTCGCGGGCATATCCTAGTTTAATATAAAATGCAAATTCTAATTTAGAAACAACTTGCAAAATCGGGCTCCTACCGCAATGCATATTCTGGTTTACGCTTCAAGAACTAGAGAGTTCCCAAATTTGTTAATGCACGTACATAGAGTGAGTACTTAGCTTTATGAACGCTGTTTAAATTTCAAAACAGGCCTATTTTAGGGGTTATGTAGACTTTTTATTAATTAAATTAATAGTTTAATTTTTGACTTTAATTAAATCAATATATCTGTCCGTCCGACGCCCTCCAGCCCGATGGACCGACGAGCTATGCAAGGTCGCCGGTAGGCGCTGGCTGAGGAAATCGGAGGACAGGGATGAGTGGCGCCGTCTTGGGGAGGCCTACGTCCAGCAGTGGACTGCAAATGGCTGACGACGATCTGTCCGTCTGTCTTCTTGTGTCAGATTTCGCAGAAACTATTGAATCTACATGAATTAAATATAGTAGAAATATGTAATCCATATAAACACACATTATATACATAATATCCACATAATCAAATGTCAAATGCCCATAGGCAAAGGTAACCGCTTTCCATCAAGTGGGCCGTCTGCCTGTCTGCTGAACTTCTACAATAAAAAATAAAAAAATAAAATATATAATAATCCACAGCAAACAATCCACAGCCAGGTGGTAGAGTATTTTCCCGTCTGGATGGCTATCACCCCTGGTCTAGAGTATGCCGCACATAACAACCTTGAGTTTTGTTGCGAAATTAGTGGCCAAGTTCCAATCACCCTTTAGTATAATGCGAAAATAATATCAAAGAAACATCATATTTTGTAAAAGACCCGTTTAGTATTTATATGGGATACTAGCTAACACGGAAAAATTCGTACCGTCTCAGAATAAATAAATAAAAAACCTTGATTTCTGAACGACGGGACGAACATCAAACGTTTGACATTCAAAACCAAAAAAATTAAAATAACACTTCACTTTTAAGTTTAATTTGATTTCTGAACGACTTTTAAATTTAATTGATTTCTAAACGACGGGATGAACATCAAATGTTGACAGGTAGGAATAGTTTCTTAGGGAAAGTGAAATTGTTGTTTTTACTATACATATTATTCCAAGCATTTTTTTCATATTTACTCACCTTTTAAACCTTCCCTGGACTTCCACAAATAATTCAAAACCAAAATTAGCCAAATCAGCCCAGCCGTTCTCGAGTTTTATCGAGACTAACGATCAGCAATTGATTTATATATATATAGATGAAGTACAATCTTTTAAATAAGTTTAATTTTAGGCTTTTGTAATAAAATATGAGTGGAAATTCACGAACTTGGCTGATATATTTCCTACCTATATCAAATCAAATCATTTATTTACTTAAAAACATGGTCAGTAAAAACATTAGATGACAATATGTTATTTTATGTTTCACTTGTTTATATCAATGAGAACTGGATATTTCTTAAGGAATGTACGCTAATATATTGCCAGCTTACATACATGTTAGTCACCGGAATAAACCTTATCCCTAAATACCTTTATAAGGTCCATTTAACATCCAAATCCCGGACCATGGAGATGTGAATAATGTCATCAAAACATTAAACGGGGACAGTCGGTGCCGAGTGCATTGCGCTGTAAATCTGATACTGGGAACGTAATTGATGTGAGTGAACACGTAGCATTAGGTTATTCAAGCGTTGCCCAATTGCTTACAAGTTAAGCCGAGGTTGTTAGACGATGCTCTTAATTTGTTTCGCCTCGTGTTACATGTATAAACAAACACAAGATTTTGGGCAACACTGAACCTATAAATACGGAACATCTTCAATTTCTTCGTCGTCACAGTTGCACGAGGAACTTTTCTTGCACCCGGTTATCTTCCGGTGTCCTGTTATTCCCGGGAGAGATACGAGCTAGAATCGAAATTAGGGATAAATATAAAATATAGCAACATATATGACTTGATGTCTAAAAGAAATGTTAATGACTTTGTCGAATTTTGTATTAAAATTGTTAAGAGGGTAGTACATAATAGTAAAACGATGGATAAATAACATTACATTATTACGTATATTTTTGAATATATAGAATAAATGTAAGCAAAAAGATTATAGATAAAAAAACTAATAAACAATACAAGTCTAGGAATAAGCAAAATAGTTTAAATAGATAAGAAAATAATAGTTTAATAAGACACCACAGTATAAGAAGTTAGTAAATGTAAAATTAAAGTAGTTAAGTATTATAAATAAGCCATATAAAATATTGTAAGAAAGGACATTAAAATAGGTGCACAAGAAAATTGTAAAAGTATATAATGTTTACATAAATAGATCGCAGTTAAAAACATGTAACCAATAAATAAGATAACTTTACTTATTTATTGGTTACATGTTTTTAACTTGTAACTTACCTTTCTATACATAAGTAAGGACTCTTGTAAAATTTTGGAAAATAAAGAAATAACCACAAAAGAAAATAAAAAATATAAAAAAAGGATGAAAATCAAACAAAAAAGCAATAAGCCCGGACAATCCAGTTCTTCCGGAGAGAGGGAAGAGAGAATTATTTAAAAAAAAACCTATACATACGTGTGTTATCCTAACGAATATTATAAATGCCAATATGAGTTAGTTTCTGACGCTTTCACGCCTTAATGAACAGATCGTCATGAAATTTTGCATACACGTTGCCAGAGGTATAGAAAAAGACATAGGGATGTCCTGAAGCGTGGCCTGTACTTGAGCGACACAAGCAAGAGCTGCGTGTCACGGAAATGAATATGGTGCGTTGGATATGTGGAGTCACGCGGATTGACCGCGACAGGAATTTTCGCACCCACAGCACTTCATATCCGTGACAAAGGAGGAAAACTGCAAGTCGCTTACGCTGGTACACCCACGTTTTACGGAGACCGGATAATTATGTGGGGAAGAAACGCCTAGGCGTGCCGCCTCCGGCAGGTCACGGTAGAAAGGGGAGGCTCATTGCTGATTTGCTGGCTTGACGTTATGAAGGATGGCATGCGTACTAACGGTTTCAAAATGGGGGATGCTGAAGACCACGCGAAGTGGAGAAAAAAAAGTAGGAAAGTGAACCCTGTGCGTGAGAGTGAACGATTCGAATCCAACTGGGATTTAACGTTCAGATGATGATTATGATGATGATAGGACATTTCATCCAGAAAAAAGTACTTTTCCAGTGGAATAAACGAATATAAAATATTGGAACCACTGTTCCAATTCACTAACAACTATATCTTTTTTTTTTAATTGCCTGAAGCAGGCAAACAGACGGGCGGTCCAGGAAGGTGGTTACCGTCGCCTATGGACGTTATATATCGACGATACCATCATAGCAACGACATGACAGCGACAATTTTACATTATACGTAGTATCGTTTGTGTGTTTGAATATTTTCGATTGAAAGTTTTTTTTACGATTCCTTAACCAAATAACGAAAACAAGTAAACTTTAACACTATGAATCTTCTTCATTATCCGTAGACACTTGCCCTATTTTTGCACATAAAAGATACGATAGTATTTCATTATAAACATTCAGACGAAGTGCGTTGGAGCGAGGAAAAAATTACAGGCAGAACTTCATTAGTGCTATTCAGAGATTATCTAAATGAATTTGTCATCCGGGGTTCAACTTTTATACTCTTGACCCAGTTCGCTCTGCGGTCCCTGTTGAGCTAAGAATCTTAGTCCTCTTAAAGACTGGTGAGCAATTATTCAAGATTTCATTTTGTTTTAACGAATTTTGTAGGCAGTTACTAGTTAGGCAGGTCACTTCGTTTGCGTGAGACACAGATTTTGTATTCATATCTTCTTAATCGTACAAAACATGTAACCAGAGCGCTAACTCCCGTCTTTCGACATTCCTTTTCGTTTTACTACACTTTTTGCTTGTTTTTCTATATATTCAAGAACAATTTCCATTGCATGTTTTATTAATTTTTAACCAACTTCAAAAAGTGGAGGTTCTCAATTCGTCTGAATGTATTTTTTAATTATTTTGTATGTTCGTTACTCGATTTCTCTGAGAATTGTGATCCAATTTTAAAAATGTTTCTTTTAATCGAAAGGTTATACACCCCAATTGGTCCAATTGTCACCATGTCAGGATTTGATTAGTGGATTCGAAGGAATTAAAGAAACTCACGAAAATTGTTAGCCAACTTTTTTTTAACACGATATCTCCATCAATTGTAAACCGATTTTCATTCTTTTTCTTTACTCGTAAGTGTCCGATACTACCGAAGTAGTCCCATGGTCATCAAATCAGGATTTGGTGAGTGGATCGGATCCCAGGGAAATCGAGAATAACCCTAATTAAAGAACGCTGTGCGACTAAATTCTTGGAAAAAAGCTTCTATACACGTGCTAGTATTATACTTTCTACAGGCGCTTAATTTTTTGTAGCCATGTTACGCGATTTTTCCGTTCCGTTCGGTGTATTGGTTTCCTGACGATATTTTGTTTTGACCACAGCACATAGTTATTGTAACAATACGCAGGTCATAAAAACTGATCAAGTGCCGTGTATTTACCCCGGATGTGATTCGAACTAAGTTCATTGGAGTGAGTAGTGATTTCAGTCACTAAACTACAGCTTTTATCCGTACAGGAACGGAGAAAGAATACAATTTCCTGCGGCCGGGCGGCCTGTCGTAAGAGGCGACAAAACAACCCACAGCCAGGTGGTAGGGCATTTGCCCGTCTGGAAGGCTGCCACCCTTGGTCTAAAGTATGTCGCCATAACAACCTTGAGTTGTGTTCCGGCATTAGTGACCAGGTTCCAGTCTCCCTTTAGGGAGCAGCAGAGCATTTTAGCACCTTTGATGTTGCAAATGTCCATGGGCGATAGTAACCGCTCTCCATCAAGTGGGCCGTCTGCCTGTCTGCTGAACTCCTGCAATAAAAAATGAAGAAAAAAAGCATATTTGAAAATTTTAAGCAATAAAGTTTTCTTGACAGAATCTATTAAAACTCCGGCTTTGTGAATATTTTCACGCTTCAGATAATATAAAGCTTGTATTACATGTATAAATCATGGTGTACTAGCAGCGGGTCGGCACCTATTGTTGAATTTATTCCATCACAATAAACCACCTTTTACTTGAAGGTCGAAGAATTATCCGGTGTATAGAGAATATCTAGATCTGACATTTTATGTAAGTATCGCTTGTCCATTACGTGTAAACTAGGTAGAATATATTGCCCTAAAAATCGACAGACTGCTAAATATATGTTATATTGAGCGCTGTATCTCATTTCATCTCCTGCCTCTTAAAGTTCGAAGAAATATTGCTGACATACGTTTCTTGGTAAAACTTGCTCAGTTCAAAATTGACTGTGCGAGTCTCATTAAGGAACTAGATTATTTGTTCCGCCCAGTCCTATACATTCTAGAAACTTATTACATTCCACACTCTTTTGACATGCACAGTCTCACGTCGCCAAACATTCTTTATCAGAACAATCATCGAATTCAAATAAATTAAGTCAGTTGGATCATGTGGATATTGACTTATTTGCGGATAATCTAACATATATAAATGCAAAATTAATCCAACTCTATACTGATAATAATTAGCTTCTTGCTCGACAATTATAGATATTTTTAATTTATAATTCTCCTTTTAACCTTATTTCAAACATTCATTATTCATTAAAAAAAAAACTACCATCTGTGGAGGCTTATTAATGGCTTCTCCTTGTTTATACATATGTACCCTAGTTCTTAAGATTATAGCTGTTAACCCCCAAATACAATAAAATAAAATATATGGCTCCTACCCCTCTTGTAATGAAAGTATAGCTTGTTACTCAAAAAGACTAGAACAGCCGTTTTGGGATTTGGACGTTTTCTGTATGAAAAAGATTCCTAATTTTTTCAAATAAAGAAGGAGGCATCCCTTGTTATGCCTAGAGACGTCATTGTGTATAAAATATCATAATGTGTGAAATGATTATTGTGTGAGTTACATAATAATTATACATACATACATAACTTCATGCCAGTTCCCTTGCGGGGTGGGCATGAACAACAGAGCGCCATTCAGGCTTATTCTTACACACCTCACTTGCTTCTTTGACATTTATAACTCTTGTCATGCACGCTCGTCTGTTCTTAAGGCTCCTGACATCACCTTCTGCTAGTACACGATCAATACAGTTATACAGTTTTAATAATTTATGTTACGCGTTTCCTTCGTGTGAACGACTTCGGGATACCTGCAAAGCATTTAAAATTTAGATGACTTTAAATATAGAGTTAGGTAACTGATAATTATTATTATACATAGTATTAATGACTATTTAAATGAATGGGTATTTTATTTATAAATGACCTATTGAATATATATTGACACATATTACGAAAAACAAGGATGTTACCTGCGCTTTTGTCCATGTTTAACTTTTCTAAATAAATTAAAAACATAGTGTAATTAATATTGTAACATGTATTTTTTATTCTTTACTGGTGATTTTTCATGTTTTGTATAATTTATTATTTATTTCATATCCAAAAGAGGGAGAAAAGTAATACACATATGTCCCTTTGCACTACCATTATACTTTGGTAAGAACCGGAATAATATCTTATAGATATCTACTTACTCAAGTTTTAACACATTTTCTGTTTATTCAGAACTTAGTCACATTTAGTCATTCTTTAGATCCAAGCAAATAATAATGGTTGTTATTCGATACACCCAAAAGAACCGCACCAGGCACGGCTCAAATGTATTTTAGAAAGATGAAAATTTCCATTTTTCACTCTTGACTTTTGAAGGACATTTTCATATTTTATGTACTTTCATTGAATCTTAATTTATGATGTTCCTCTCAAGTGCAGAATAAACATACCGCATTATCTCTTATTAAGGACTCTTAGCCATTTAGGCATAATGGAATGTTTATGTATTACTCATTTGAGTGTCACAATTATACGTCGAACAATACGCCCTTAGCTGATTTATCTAATTTACTCGTAGGTGAAGTATAAAACACTATGTATCATTTGAAAAAAAAATGCGATTTCTAAATATAGAATCGTTATGTCTGTCTTTATTTGTATGTCTTGAAAACTATTATTCAAAAGTATGTGCCGGTCATATGACCACACACCCAGAAGTAAAGCATGAAATTATTCTATTATAACTAGGCATCTATAAATTAGGATTTATTCCAATAATAAACACCGTTTGTTTCACGCCTTGTTTGTGTTTAGGCTAATTTCTCTCTTTTATTACTCTACGAGAGGTGCGGGCGCGATGCGACGGCCGGGAGAAGGACGTGGAAGAAGAAGCAAGGGAAGAGTAACTTACCGCCATACTGCACTCGTCCTTCGAGGTTTCACACACTCACTAGGATTTGGTTAGGAGAATTAAAGTTTTATTTTTCCTTCCACCCATTTTAATATTATATAAAATTATTAGAGCTAGGCATGTGTGCTGAAGAGTGTCTTGCGCCGCTTCTTTTCTTCGAGCCATAACATGTTGCGAAGCGGTAGTAAATTAGATTAGGCTCCCATAGACTAAATAATAACCATAAACAAAATTAAAACTAAATAATCAAAATTAACAAGTTGGCGGTAGGCTAAATAAAACTTTAACAATACTCTTTGACACTTGACATCTTTGTCTCCCGTGATCACGGCCACTGAAGAGTGGCCGTGATCACGGGAGAAACCAAAATCAAATAAAATTACCGCGCTTAAAACCGTTAAAACGTAGTTTTATTAAGAATTAAAGTTATTTAAAATAAAATGGTTTTCTTTTATATTGTGTCCCAACTATATTATTTACTATATATTGCGCTGACAGCAGTGATTTTGAATGTTTTTCTTGTTTTGTGCATTCTTCCTTTAAAAGTTTATTATTTTCTTAACGGCGAGAATGGGGAGGAATAATTTATGAGGAGGAGTTCCTCGGCGCAATTAAGTGGTATTCATACTGTTCCCAGGGTACCTATACTTGGTTACAAGCTCGGTTTCTATATCAGTCTATCAATTTTTTTACATTACTATTCGTACAAAACCAACATTGCAATGGAGTTTATTCAAAATTTCAATTATTAGTACGGCAAACGAATGGATAGTATAATCATAAGGACATCTCAGCTGAGATGAGAATGTTGAGTTCAATGTGCGGTGTAAGAATGAATAAGGTGAGAAATGAACACATAATATGTTTAAAAGTTGCACCCGTGACTGATATGGGCATGTAAAGAGGAAGGATGTTAGTCACGTGACAAAAACAATGTTAAACTGAAAGATTGACAGGTATAAATATAAAGGTAGACTGGATTAATTGTGTGAAAGATGACATGATGATTTGTGGCGTGCGTATAGAGAGAATAGAGAAGTATAGAAGGAATAGTTAGGAGAAGGAGAAAGAAAAAAAGAGTAAGATTAGAAGTCAGGTGACAAGCAAGGTAAGAGACATGGTTTGTTTTGCCCATTATATAACATGGAAAACAGCTTTAAAGCGAACTAAAACTGAATTTGATCACAAATTAATTGCGCAACTAAGTGGCTAGGCGCCGCGTTGCGGGTATCGGCATTCAGGCCAAAATTTGATTGGCTTCGTTTGAACTATGCGATGGCAGGTTGCGTCATCGATTTTGTTTTCTGCTAGTTATGCCCCGCAGGTTCACCTGCTGAATGAAATAAAAAAGGCACGGGTGCAATGCGATGGCCGAGAGAAGACAAAAGAACGTAGAGAAGAACGCCATCAGTCTGCACTTTCACATTTCCCCCAGGGGTTTAACACATACAAATAGGATTACCTATAATGTAAATTAGAGTTAGGATAATATAAATGAAAACAATAAGCTGCGCGGGTGTGGAGGGGGGTAAAGTCGCGGTCTGTGTGTGAGATTCGCTAGGTCGGGGTGGCACTAGTACCTCACGTATTAAGTGCTATTTTTTCTATTTTTTATTGCAGGGGTGAAGCAGACAGGCAGACAGACGGTCCACTTAATGGAAAGTGGTTACCATCACCTTTGGACATTTACAACACCAAAGGTGCTACAAAAGCGCTGCTGCTCTCTTAAGGTAGACTGGAACCTGGTCACTAATGCCGGAACACAACTCAAGCATGTTATGGCGGCATATTTTAGACCAGGGGTGGTAGCCATTCAGTCGGGCAAATACACTACCACCTGGCTGTGGGTTGTTTTGTCGCCTCTTACGACAGGCCGCCCGGCCGCCTGGCCGCAGGAAATTGTATTCTTTCTCCGTTCCTGCACGGATAGGATATTGCCACGCCGCGGTTAGGGATACCCACTAAATCCCCTATCCTATCCTCGAGCATCCATCATCCGGACTGTGGGTTCGCTCGCGTATTCATCTCCGGCCCGGACGGATGCCAGGTCTCCCCTACACAGACTACTGAACAAAGCGATTATACAAGAGTTTATTGTTATCAAATTTATTAACAAATCCTGTTGAATTCCACAAAATTTCAATCAAAAGCCAAAACATTTTACGAACATATATACACAAGAAATCTCAGCAATTTTCAGTAAACCACAATTTTCTTCCAATTTAAACTTTCAGCTATTCCCGAAAGTTAAATCAAAGACTGATAGCGTTATTATTGAGTGGCACGTAACTTTCGGGAAACGGCTTGCTTAAACAGTAGTTATTTTTAGAGACACGTAGTCATTTTGATAAAAAAAAAGTAATCCTTATGAAATCGTCCTGTCCTGCGCTTTTGTCTTTGTAAGTCACAGTATTGTTAGAAACTACTGGGCGCGTAAAGGCAACATTTTACAGGATTGTTTAGTCTATGTGGAGCTATACAATAATATAGTGAAACTGTGAAACCGCTACAATTAGAAGCCGCCCCTATACATGTAAATAAGAGTTGTTTTTTTTTCAATTTATATAGTTGTGTGGGGTGGGGTTATCGCCAATCAGATCTTATAAAATCGCGGCAATTTTTAATAACCTTTTATTTGAATCGAGATGTGGCTAAATCAATAATAATATAATAAACTATATTTAATCTATATATTAATACGTGAAGCACAAACACAGCAAAAACTTTGTACCCCTTTGTACGAAAATTGCGCGGACGGAGAACTAGGAAATTTCGATCACTTATAGTTTATATAGAGAAGAAGCGACGAATGTTATTTTTTTTTTTAATTATGCTAAAAAAATACATTAAATCAATAAAGAAAAACATTACACACACTACCATGTATTTGACAGACACACGCATATATACTCTTTTGTTTATTGTTAAAGTCAAATTACAGTGTGGCCTTGGCGAAATCTGTGATTATAGAAGTATAGTCTTTAACAACAGAACCTTAATAATATTCAAACTTATAATTTAAATTCATTATTATGGTCGAATTTCGACTACGGGCGACTACTAGTACTATTAACTGCATATATATTTGTATAAGATTATATATTGTTATATGCTATTGGTGTCATGTCTGCCGTGACAATATCTTATGGACTCAGCCGAACACCAGCGCTTGTCGATAGACTAGCATTACGCTGAGACTGATGCCCCTCTATTTTTGATAACACTTAGTTTCACTGTCCTAAATAAAATTATTTTCTTTCTTTCTTCTTTCAATATTAATTTACAAAGCCGTAAAAATAGTGTCCCCTTGTATTTTCTGTACTATGAAGTAGAAAATTCTAAAATTATTTTCTTTTTTATAATTTTCTATGTCGTATATTTAACTTCTTATATTTCCGTAACTATTCATTTGACGATTAAAAACGTATATTACGAAAATAGGTTCCCCTATAAGTAAAAATAAAAAACCAAAGACATTGAAACTAAAATACAACTTCAGTAATTGAGCTTTAAAAATACTTTCAACAAAATAGTAATAGTTGTTGGGCAGTTTTTGAGACATAAATGTATTTCAATACAATTATTTTTAGACTTCTGTAGACAAATCACGAAACAGGATAAAACCTTTGTTACCACTATAGAAGGTACCCTAAACAGTTCGTGGACTGCTACGCACTTACAGATATTTCAGTACATCATTCAGTAAGTATACATACCTCTCCACCAAACTTCACTCCCGTAAACCCAGAAGTTTTCTGGAAAAATGTCTGATAAATAATTATGTGTTTTTTCTGGAGTTCAGCAGACAGGCAGACGGCCTACTTGATGGAAAGCGGTTACCGTCGCCTATGGACTTTTGCAACAGCAAAGGTGCTACAAATGCGCTGCTGCTCTCTTAAGGTAGAGTGGAACCTGGTCACTAATGCCGGAATACAACTTAAGGTTGTTATGGCGGCATACTCTAGACCAGGGGTGGTAGTCATGCAGTCGGGCGAATGCCCTACCACCTGGCCGTGGGTTCTTTTATCGCCTCTTATGACAGGACGCCCGGCCGCAGGAAATTGTATTCTTTCTCCGTTCCTGCACGGATGTACATAGAAAAGGGCAAACTCCTTTTTAAGTTTTTAATATTTTAAATACGTATTCGTATTTGACAGTTCTTTAATTACTTCCCAATTAGCGCGGAGGAAATTTGCTTCGAGTGCAAAATAATTATCCCAAAAGCAAAGGTAAGCTACGTCGTGTTTAGTCAGCAATAAAGTAATAAGCAAACGTAAACAAAAATCCAAAGGTACACGAACAAATTAAATAAAGGAAAGGGAAAATCATTCTTTTTCGCTGAAGGCAGTACTTAATCTCGTCCTTCCGTAGGGTAAGGACTTGATTAATGCAGGTACAATGCGTGTTAATATCTGTAGATATAGGAGAAAGTGAATAAGAACGTAGAGTACAAAGATTAGTGTGGACGATTGACACACATGTAAAATAGTTCGTATTGATAAATATAAAAAAAATCGTGTATGTGTGTGCAGTTTACACGCAGTAGAAGTGAAACTTAAGAGATCATGCTCACAGATTATTCTGCTCATAACTAGCTGACCCGCCAAACTTCGAACCTCCTCAGAATCAATAAATAAAAAAGCTGAATGATAATTGCAGAATGTTTCAACTTTAGTAAAAAATGTGGTCAAACATAACGAAACGTTTGACATTTAAAACCAAAAAAACCTTCACTTTTAAATTTAATTTGATTTCTGAACGACTATTAAATTTAATCGATTTTTAAACGGCGGGACGAACATCAAATGTTTGACAGGTAGGAATAGTTTCTACGGAAAAGCAAAATTGTTGTTTTTACTATATTTCAAGCATTTTTTTCATATTTACTCACCTTTTAAACCTTCCCTGGACTTTCAAAAATAATTCAAAACCAAAATTAGCCAAATCAGTAAAGCCGTTCTCGAGTTTTAGCGAGACTAACGATCAGCGATCAGATCATATATATATATATATATGACCTAAAGTGTACATGTATATATTATTTCGATATCAACCAGGGTTAAGAAATTAATATAAAATCTAAATCATAATTACTTATCGATAATAATTAGTTATGCGAGTTTAACGGCTCTTTAAAATGACGTTATAATTTTTTATTATTGTATTAATATGAAAATCATTTATTTTTAACGAGACAATAAACCTCGTATGACTGTTATGAATGCAAAGAAGGGCTATGTTCCTAGGGAATAAAGTGGCTGGTGTAGCTACTAAATAATAATTAGCCAATAGAAGTGAAAATTGACAAACATGTCAAACACAAGCAAGTAGTTCTTAAATACTAGAACGAAAAATACTGTTCACATACTAAGTTACAGATACTGTAATAAAACACCCTCCTCAGGGATTTGATGTATTGTTTGGTCTTAAACTTGCTTTTCTCGGCCATCCTACCAAGTTGAATAGCAGTTTCTGCGAATATGAAAACCTTTTGTTCATACATGTTTTCTACTTGGTCGATTAATAATAGCACGTTATTCTTTTGTTTTCGAAAATAAACACCATTTAACTTAATTTTAATTTTGAACAATGGTAGCAGTAATTTAATTTCTATGGGTTTTAATTAAAGTTGGCTTTCATCTATTATTACTTATTTTTGTTGTTTTATGACAGAAAATAGAACTTTTATTTTTAACTATGTGTGTTGTTAGCATTATGTTTCTTTGAAACACAACGTTAACGGATATATTTATTTATATGTGAACAACAAACAACAAGATTATAAATTTCTTTATTACGCAACCATTTAAAATACTATGTACTAGGGGTCTCGCGTGGAACCCGATTCCAGCGCTAATTATTTTGTTTAGATTGATGGGTGACATTATTGAAGTTTTAATAGGGATTCCTATTTTTTGTATAGCCTATATTAATCAGGCATAATGTAGCATGCGAATGGTGAAAGAATTTTTGAAATCGGTCCAGTAGTTTTTGAGTTTATTCGTTACAAACATTTAAAATACCAGATATTTCCTTTTTTTATTATTGAATTGAGCAGACAGGCAGACGGCGCACCTAATGGAAAGTGGTTACCATCGCTTATAGATGTTAGCAATACCAAGAGTGCTGCCAATGTGCTGCCGGCCTTGAAGGAGGAACTGAAACCTGGCCACTGATGCCGGAACACAACTCAACATTGTTTTGGCAGCATACCCTAGACCAGGGGTGGTAGCTATCCTGATGGGTAAATGCCCTACCAACCGGCTATGGGTTGTTTTGTCGCCTCTTACGACAGACCGCCCGGTCGCAGGAATTAGTATTATTTTTCCGTTCCTGCACGGAGAGAGACTCTCCAGTCTAGTCTAAGGAAAATGAGTCATAGGTATACCTAAGTACTAGAGTTTTCTCTAACCCTATTTTACATACATGCAATTTTGATTAGGTTATTTATATATATATAAATCTTCAGTGAACAATTATCTAATTGATAGTAAAACCGCTTAAAAACTCATTACGTGGTTTAGCGAACAAACCGACGTAGAAAGCGAATTTGCCCAACGCAAGCCAACCTTATGAACTGTAGTAAAATTATTTTTTACTTCCCAAGTGTCTAATTGAAACTCAGCAATAGTTGTTTATTCTCATAAAAAATAATAAAAGCTTTTCTTAGTACTAAAACTCTGAATCTAAAACACTTAAAATAAAATGTTGTGTACTCTAAGAATTATGTCATAAAAAGTTGTAATACAAGTTAATAAATCAAGCGAGCTTATATTTGCCTAACCTTTTGCGGGCTAAATTAATTTATTTTAATACTACTACCCGTGAACATCGGTTTTGTTTGCTTTTACTTACTTAGCTAAATATATTTCCAAAATTTTGTTACACAACATATTATAACATGACGTATCGTTAAGGAAATTAAAGGTCCCCATCATTCGTAAGTTATTATAACAATTAATGTACAGTCAGACAACCAAAGATTTAAAATATATGTGATACTAGGATATGCCCGCGACTTCGTCCACGCTTGACTTGAAACTCCCGCGGAGTTCCCGGGGCACAAAGTACCGCAGCATTTAAAAAGGGATGTAAGCTATCGTTTTATTGAAAACTACGTCGGAATAAGCTAATTTAAATGCACCCGAACAACTATAAACCGCTCCCGGGAAAATTTCCGCTGTTTCCGAGAATAAAAAGTAGCACAGATTTTATGTCTAAGAATTAGCTGTCAACCAACGAAGACAGCATCGAAATCAGCCTAGTTGTTTTTATGTGACTCCCGAACAAACAAACAAGAAATATAATAAAACTCCATCGTGATTGTTTATATAATCTATTTCAGTTGTTTTTTGAATAGCTTCAATGTACAGACACGGCATGCTTAGAATTGTATAATATTTATAAAATAGATTACAAACAGACACTTCAATTTTCTTTATCTGTTTAGATATATTATTAATTACTATAAATATTTTAGCGTTCCGTAGCCATTTTAGTATGAAGAGAACCCCTATTTTAAATTATTATGTCGCTGCGGCCTTCTGGACATCAATCACTGTATGACATTTTTTCAGAAACTACTGGTACTATATGGATGAAATTTGACAAACAGGTATATCGTATATGCCGCTATACTACGGTGTTTTTTTTTATTGAGGAGCTATCAAACAGTCAGATGGCCCACCTAATGGAAAGTGGCTACCGTCGCCTATATTAACTTATATTTATTATGCAATAGAAGGGATTTGTTCGGGGGAGGGGTGGGATAAAGGGCATAGAATAGGAGAAGAGGGAATTGTACCATCGAAACACTCACTCATCGTACGAAATACGATTCTGCGAGAGCGTGGTATCCCACCGATAGAGCTGGCTCAACGAGTTGTAATCAATATGACGATTCCACCATGGCTCTACCACGTACTGTATTTAATCGTTGTAGTATAACCATAAATAAAATAAAGAACAAGGGTGGCCTCCACATATTTAAAAGAGCGTTGAAAAAGTTTTCTCAACATGTTACAAGATGAATTATTACTGAGTCAAAACAAAACAATTTATCTTCAATGAATATTATTTCTTTGAGAAATAGTTGTGCCATTTAGATAAACAAAGTGCTTAATTTAGTATTTCAGTTTTCAGTGATGGATATACTGGTTTTGACATGAACATAAAACACGCAAGTCATACATCGTAGCTCTGAAAAGTCTAACTACGGTATTAACCCAGAGGGCGTATGTCTTCGCAGATGTGTATGATAAACATAATCATTATCTATAATGTATCTGTTACTTTTTATATCATGTAATATAGTGTAGTAATAAATACGTCTGCGAACGGTCTGTTTTATTTATGTATCAGTGAATCCTTATTTAAATATCAGTAAATACCAAACTAGTGCCTGGATATTTATCATTATCAACATAAAGTGGAAGTGTATGCTATGTCTTTACAACAGCTGTCTAATACGTGTCAATTTCACTTAGTGATTTACAAAGGCAACCGCTTTAGGCCCTCAGAGTTAAAAAAAAACCGTCCTTTACTTATGGAGTATTATGCTAATTACTAGCGGCCTCCCGCAACATCATTACAGCCATCAACGACGTCTGATCCAGGGATTGTAGTGATGCATGTTATTCCATTGGCCCATTCCCGAAAGAGTAACAAATTTTAAATTTCTTATCTATATAGTAATTATAATGAATTTGTATGGAACATGTGTTGCATGTTCAAATCACGTCAGGGTCAGAAGTGTGGAGCCTGTGGACGTGCCGCTAATGTAGGTTCCGTACCATGGTGGAGATGTAGGTAAAGACGCATGTACTCTCGTAATATATGAATCTATATTGATACACCAATGGGCACTGTGGAGTGCCGGCGCGGACTGGCTCTATACAATGTTAAAAAATGAACGCGAAATGGGAAGTAAGTACACCACTCGATACAGTTACGTAAGTGTATTACTTACAACTTACATAACCGAATGGTTGTGTGACCCTACAATGTGTAAAGGAGACAACTCCTTGCAAATTTTTTACATACATACATACATACATAACTTCACGCCAGTTCCCTTGCGGGGTAGGCACGAACAACAGAGTGCCATTTAGGCTTATTCTTACACACCTCACTTGCCTCTTTGACATTCATAACTCTTGTCAAATTTTTTTAAAAAAAGGTTAATAAACAGGGGCGCTAATTCGTGCCAGTAGACTCCAAAAATACAACTTTTAGTATTTTTTTTTATGTTTGCTTGTAGGCAAACTGGCAAACGGGTTCACTTGATGGTAAGTGGTTACCGTCACCCATGGACATCTGCAACACTAAGTGCCTATGTCGTTGAGACTTTAAATATCTGTTTACGCCCTATTTGAAGAGCCCTATATTTTATCCTATCTGTCTTTCTGTCTATTAGACCATCATGTGAAATCTATTCAACAGATTCAAATGAAACTCGACACAGAGCTAGCTTATATTTCGGGTCGACATTCAAGATATTTTTTGTCAGGAATAAAGACACCGTTTACTTGAAATAGCCGAATATAGCTAAAAATTTACCGTTGTGGTCGCATTTGTACACTTGTACCATGCCGCCTTCGATTAGCTGACCGACATGCTTACTGCCTTAGTCCCAAAATTTACAACAGAGTTAATAAGTTACTAAACATTATACTCTCATACTCATCGCGAATGTAAATTAAAATTATTCAACTGGCTAATAGAACTCCCTTATGACGACACCGAGAATTTACTCAATTGAATACACCAGTCTAATAAGTCTGTAACCACACACTCACTCATTCACTTGTACACACATCACACACATACACATAACATACACACCACATACATATATACATACATACATATACACACCCATTCACACATCTATGCATTTCCACATACATTACAAATATTAACACGAAAATTTACAAATGTATAAATAAACATCAAAATAATTTTCTTTTTTAAATTGTATAACAAACGAGTTGTCTGGAAGTGGGCGCTAACAACTGCAACACAGTATTATACTACAGCAGTTTTTTGCGATACCAACTTGTTTCTGTATACTATGTTAATGGTTTCGAATAAATTCTTTAATTTGTTTGGTCCGCCGTTGCAATTTTTTTTGTAAACCCTATAAAAGAACTAGCCTAAGTTACTCCTTATAATATCAGATATCTGCAAGTAAAGTCCCTACAAAATCTGTTCGGGCGTTTCAGGGATTAGCCCGAATATACAGACAAACAGAAAAAAAAATCAAAAAAATGTTTTTTTGATGTAAGTACCGTAAATACTTTCATATGCATTTAGTAAAAAGCTGTTATTTTGACATTACGCACAGACGCTTCAATTTAATTAATCTGTATAGATTAGTATCGATCTATCGTCTTATATCACAGATATAACAATGGACCGGGCTTTTGAAAGGGTTGTGTCTGCCCATGGGAAGGCCAACACGTAGAGAGAGGCCTTTCGCCAATTTAATCTCACTGTGCCGTGACACTGGCCTGCGAATATCTATGTATTACACTATAGGGCTGCTCCAAAGGATAAACCTCGGTCAGTATGGGAATATTGTTAGGAAATCGGGAACAAAACTTTCAGGCATTGAAACCCCAAAAAGCTCATTGCTTTTTTAGAAATGTAAGGGACATTGCACCATTGCGAACATTGGCGTTTCACTATAATATTCTATATTATTTTCCTGCAAACAAAGGGGTTGTCTGGAAAAGGTCGCTTTAAGCGTTAAGGCCGCTCTTTGTTCAACTTAATTTTAATCTAGTTGTACGATTGAATGTTTGTATAATATTGAAAAATGCACTTTAAAATTGTTTTTTTTTTTTTTTTTTTTTTTTTTTTCTGTTTAACCGCAGACGAGCAAGATTGTCCGCATATTATCTTTTTGTTTTTTTTTTACTTTATTAACATACATTTTCTTTCTTATTACTACTTATTTTCTATTTAACACAAATAACTTTACACTTTGGGAGTAGGTTGGTTTTGGTTGGACTAGGTTGGAAGTGTATTTGGGAAGTATGATTGGGATGTATTGGGGTGGGAATTGAAAGGACAATGTGAGGGGTAGGAATGGTTAGGTTGTGTACAGTTTCTTTATTTATTTTTGATTCTATTGCCAAATCATTTACATTGTTTTATAACTTGCCTTATCTATGTATGTTTGAGACTATATAATAATGTTCTAAAGTTTTACAATTTTATTAGCATTAGGGTTATAATTAGGTTTTACATAACACTATCTTGTACTACAGTTTTTGCTCTACTATTTATCTGTATCTATTATGTATATATATATATATATATTTGTGTTTATATGCATAAGTAGCTATTTATTCTATCTTATTATCTATGCCATTTATGTTTTGTGTGCTGGCGTTAGGTTTAACTTGTACATTGCAGTAGGTCTCTATATCTATTTATTACAATTTTCTATTTATTAATACTAATATATATTATTGTTTTACATTTTTTGGACGCTGTGAAAGAGTATACCTTAGTATATTCCTACAGTGTTCTTTTAGTATACACGCGTGTTTTACCATAGGCTATTACTGGTCAATATATATTTTGTTTATTCTGTCATTTTTACTGTAACTTTCTTTTTTTCAGGGTTCCCTGTGTTCCGGTTACCTGCAGTCTGGTAAGTAATTTTTTATTGCTATTTTGTAGAGTGTTTTATGCCAGTTTTCCACTTTTAGTGCTGTGTGCTTATATGTGTGTTGTGTATGTTTGTGTGTTACGCAAACTGACAACTTTTCCATTAAAAGTTGCCAGTTTAGTTTTTGTTAGTTTTGTTAGTGCTTGGTGTATTGTGAGTGTGTTTTGTGCTTTCTGTCTTGTTTAATGTTTGTTGTGTATTAGTGCTTGTACAGTTTCGCTCGTTATTGTGTTGTATGCGTACTTCTGCAGGTTTCCGGCTCCACCTTAAACTCCGGGGGTCACCACTGTCAACTTCCCTGAGGTCCCCACCTCATTATTTGTACTGCCAGACGTGGTGTGCCGGTACCACGCATAATAGCCGAGTCGTATGCCGAACATCGTTGACTGGTCTTTTGATGCGTTAATAACCACCAGTTGTTAAATCTATTTTTCACCAACGATGCTCGACTTCCGATCCATTTCTATTATGTTGTTCCCGGCATCCCGCCTAACAGTAGGCAACTGTAGCGCGTACCAATGCGTCCCATCTCGCCCTTATTGGGCACTCCTCACTAAACGCATTGTGCCGCGTTTCTGCTTTCCTCTCTTTAGTGCAGTTTTTGCATTTTGGCGGTGCGCCGACAGCATATTCTTCGCACTCGCTTCGAGTGTGGGGTCCGCCACAGTGACTACACACTACCTGGGTCTCTGTGCATAGTTTCTTGCCATGCCCAAATCCCAGGCAGATAGTGCACTGCGTAAGCGGTGACCGGTCCGTGACCTGCAATGTTTTCAGGTCGACCCTTACCGTGCCTGAGTCCGTAAGCCTTTTCCAAAGGGCTGGCGAGGTTTTCAATATGACCTTCTGGGTGTTCGGGTTTCTACCTCGGATCTTATATGCGACTTCCATACAGCTGTCCTCCTCTCCCAGGCCCTCAAAAACCAGCTTATTCTGGTTTCTGAGGGCCTCAAAGAGGTCGCCGTCTGTATGAGCCCTAAGTACACCCGTTATCATCACCATCGGCTTTTTGTTGGTGATGTCCTCTGCTGTTAAGTCAGCCCTTTCCTCTCTTAGCTTACTCACTTTAAAATTGTTAGATACGACCCACCGGTAGCTTGTTGTAGATTTTTGATTTGAAAAGAGTGAAAGCAGTATCATACGGCCGGTCGCCATTGGGAGACGTATTGAAATGTCGATTTGGTTAACACTTACGATTTTACAGTGACCTATGTACGAATATTTGTGAATCGCGGGAATTTGAATAGAAACGTTTTATAGCCAATCCAAAACTATTAATTTATATTAAAAGGTAAAAAGAAAGAGAAATATTTATGTAGAACAAGATACAAAAATAAATGCAAAATAAACAATGTAACAATCGCTATGTTCCACTTGAGAACATTGCTTGAATGTCATTCAAATTAAGTCAGTTGTCTAATTGAGTCTATTTCCTATTCTACGTACACTGATTTACAACCTGTTATTGCTGTTTTAAGGAGAAGAAGTGGCAAGAAACTCATTACGACTTCGATCTTTCCTAAACATAAAATAAAATAAATAGATAACATATTGCCAAGCTAAGTGTTTCTTAAACTTATGTTAAGCTAATATTAAACGGTTCCTGTCTTTCAATTTGGATGAATAAACCAAAGTGATCCATACTCGTCTAAACATGAACTTGTACAGTGTACAAAAATGCACTAGAGATGTTACCGCAAGGACCACTATATCAAAATGATGGATAAGTAAGAGACAAATAAATGGATATATAAGACAGTAAATAAGTATACTAGAATAAATAGATACGTCATGAAATAAAGAAATACAATAGAAGTAGAGTACAATAAATGTAGTAGTATAAAAAGTAGCATTATATAAAATAGTAAATAAGTAGTAGATAGAATACTTGGACTCAAAATTGTAATAAAATATGTGTATGAGAAATTTTGGCAGTAACAAAGAAAAAGAAAAGAAACGACAGAACATAAAAAATAAAAAGATAAAAATACCCTTATAAACGTGTGCGTCAGAAGAAGGAGAATTAAAAAAAAACCTAAACTTAAAACATTCAATGTTATTGAGTTCTATTGTGCCCTTCAATTAAATTGATTCAATTTAGTTGATCGATTTTATATCAACATTAGATACAATATACTACGGACAGCTCTAGGACCGATTCAAGGCAATCGGATCAGAGAAAACAACGGAAAGTTCTGTTACAAAAGTTACCCGACCAGTAATCGAACCTCTACATTGGAATAAACTAGGTGCTTGCTTGCTTGGTAATGCTTAGACCATAAAAGCAGTTAATACATACATGTTTTCATGCCTGTTTCGCATTGGGGTAGGTAGGACGATATATCTCCATCTGCTACGATCCTGACAAACGGTATTGGCTTTCTTTTGAGGCGGGGGAAATGCATTTCGCACACTACCGGGCCGTTTGCTAGAGATTCGACCAAAGTGATGAGAGGCGAAGCCACGAATAGTCACCAGAGTCAATCGCCGGCATGTGTGGAGACTTGAATACTCAATACTCCACTAAAACCACCCTCCTCCCATATGCCCTGCGCTTATGGCAGGAAGAGCGTGAAACTTAGGACGTAGTTACGCCCACGCTGATCCTAGCGCATCAGTGCTTGAGAGTGCCCCGGGAAGCAGAGCAAACTCACTTCATCAACAGGGGGATGACTCCTTCGCTCCCTAGATGCTGGAGGGCCCCTGCAGCGGTATTAAAACATTATTGGCTACATCACCTTTCATTAATCAAATCAAGAATGACTAAACAGATATACAATGCAAAAGTGGATGGATGCAGAAGTCGTGGAAGGCCACGACACACCTTCCATGATCAAATTGATCGTGTACTAGCGGAGGGTGATGTCAGGAGCCTTAATAATAATAATAATCATTTTGTCCTCATTTCCCACAATAGTCCTACACTGGCCGGGGCTTGTCCTTGGGTGCATTGTTATATGGTGTAGACAGGGATAATCGCCGGTCAGTGTCACGCCACATTCACATTAAATTTGTCAAGGGGCCTCTACGTATTGGCCTTTCCATGGCCCTACGCAAGCCCTCCAAATGTCCGGGCCATTTTTATGGCCCGTGATCTTGAAAGACATATAATAATAATAATAATAATAAATGTTTATTTGTTCCAAAAGTATATACAAGATTTTTTTGGGGTTGGGACCTTCTATTAAGTATTAATATATACTTGTGTCAGAAGGACCCGCTCTCAATTCACTTAAACATTAAACATAACTTTTATTACAATAAACCATTTTACAAATAATTTTTATGTGTTGTATACCTATATCTGTGTGTATGAATGTATGTAAGAATGTGTGTGTGTGTGTGTGTGCGTGTGTGTGTAGATGTATGAGACTAAGTGTTTATGTAACTTTCATTAATCTCTTCATACATACATACATACATAACTTTACGCCAGTTCCCTTGCGGGGTAGGCACGAACAACAGAGCGCCATTTAGGCTTATTCTTACACACCTCACTTGCTTCTTTGACATTCATAACTCTTGTCATGCATGCTCGTCTGTTCTTAAGGCTCCTGACATCACCCTCCGCTAGTACACGATCAATTTGATCATGGAAGGTGTGTCGTGGCCTTCCACGACTTCTACATCTATCCACTTTTGCATTGTATATCTGTTTAGTCATTCTTTCATCATGCATTCTTTCCACATGCACGAACCACCGGAGCATTCCTTTCCTTACCTTCACCCCGACACTCTCTTTCAGACCAACTCTCTTTCTTACTTCGGTATTACGAACGCGGTCCGCGAGCGTCACTCCGCAGATTTTGTGCAGTGCTCGCATCTCGACAGCGTTTACTCTACTTTCATGCACTCTCTTCCATACCCAACTCTCGCTTCCATACGTAAGCGTAGGTACCAGCACCGCGTTGTGTACATACATGTTAATAAAAGTACTTTTTACTTTTAATTTGATCATAGTAAGTAGGACATCGTGACCTACTTGCATCGACTCTACTAGTCACATTGCTTTCATATATTTGTTTTGTGATTCTGCTTTCATTCATATTCTCTACACACAATGACCTTAACATTCCTTTTTAATCCATTCAAAAGGAACGTAAATGCGGACAAAGTCACGGGGAAATAGTCTTATTAAATATCCCTTATCGCAAAAAGAATCAATCAAAATAAAATTGTAAATAATCACAAAAATAATTTTCCTTTAACAACATCCAAATGATAAAAATAAATATAATTGAATGAATCCACTCTTTCGCTTATTAAAGCGGTAGGAATAAGACGGTTCTTTAGAGTAGACTGGAAATTTCTTACAAGGGCAAAAACTTTTAAAACATAATTATCTGAAAAACAAGACTGGGAATTTCACTGAGATAAAGTTTAAAAGAGTTTTAAGAAGAATTCTTGCTTTGGAATTGTCTTAACTGTACAACAATGGGTTTATTTAGTAGCTTCTAAGAATTTGCTTAGAAAACATCTTCACTTAATAACATACATTAGGGTAGCTTCTTCGTGTGTAATTTCATTTGGGCATGAGTATACGTTTGACTACTAAAGTGGATGCTTTGTCTGGGTGAATATAATGTAGGATGCCCTCTAGCCTATTGGATGATAACCTGCTTGAGCTTGCACCAGCAGCAGGTTCTTTTTAAAGAGTTAAAATATGCGAGTAAAAGTGAAAACTACAAAGTATATGACAAGTCAAATCTGACTTAAAAATATGATTTTTTTAAGCTAATAGCAAGAGTTTTATCCGTGCAGGAACGGAGAAAGAATACAATTTCCTGCGGCTGGGCGGCCTGGTGTAAGAGGCGACAAAAAACCCACTGGCTGGTGGTAGGGCATTTGCCCGTCTGGATGGCTACCACCCCCGGTCTAGAGTATGCCGCAATAACAACCTTGAGTTGTGTTCCGGCATTACTGGCCAGGTTCCAGTCTCCCTTAAGAGAGCAGCAGCGCATTTGTAACGCCTTTGGTGTTGCAAATATCCATATGATGGTAACCGCTTTCCACCAGGTGGGCCGTCTGCATGTTTGCTGAACTCATTCAATAAAAAAAAAATTAGCCACAGAAGGTGTAACATAAGTTGGGGAAGGTTCAATTATAACTTTAACATCACTCATTGACACATAATAACTTTGTCTTCCGTAATTACGGCTACTGAAGTGGCCGGAGCGTCGAAATATAAACTAAACAAACTGCCGAGCTTAAAATTCTTAAAATGTAGTTTTAATTATATTTACTAGTCGCGAAAACTTAAGGAAATACTATATAATAGTATCATTTCACCTAGTCATATACATTACATTTTATAAAATTTAAATATAGTCTCTGTAAGTCAAATTCATGAGTAATAGCAACATTTAGTATGTAAGTACAACAAAAATGTTCGAACGTCCAAAACCCTTTTGCCCTAATAATGTTGATATGCGTCCCAGACGACATATTTGGACGCTCTCGCGATAGTACCCAAACATATTTCCGTCCCTATAAAGAAATATGCTGGTATGGAAAATTCTCATAAAGCACAATTCTCTAACACGAAACTTGGGTCATGAATGAATTGATCTCTTTACCTTTTTGTTTCTACGTCTGTACATGTATATATATATGTTTAAAAGTATGTACGTCATAACGAGTTTTCTAGGAAACTGAAAAATCTATGTTGATTAAATTGGGTTTAGTATTCCGTTAAAAGTGTCACAGTATTAGATAGATTGAATAATTAATTTTGGTGTAGTGTAACTTAGTATTTATGTTTCTGTTCTTTTTCTAGACCATAAGTATCCATTTTTGGTTTAGATAAATTATTATGTATTGTTAGGCCTTAAATTTACGGAAATACTGTAGAAACTTTTTAATAATAAATTAGATAGATAGATAGATAACACTTTATTGTACACCATTACAGAAAACACAAGAAAACGTATACCCTAAAAATATTCTAAGTGTGCACAATGGGCGGTCTTATCGCTAAGAAGCGATCTCTTCCAGATAACCCGTGGCAGGAATAAAACAAATTATATTGGTCAAAGGTGGTATACATAAATGTTAGAGGATATGCAGTTACTTACATATATTTTATCCATTTATAAACATATAAGTATGCAAATATTATATAAGTAAGAATTATACTTAATAGAAATATACCTATTGATATTACATACATAAATATATATATATATATATATATATATATATATATATATATATATATATATATATATATATATATATATATATATATACACATATACATAAATATACGTAAAAATGTCAATAAATTGATAAATAATAAATTCGGAAAAATGTAATTTTGAATACCCCCGTAGATTATATAGATAAATACATATTATCACGCTTGTTTCCCGTGGGGGTAGTTAGAGACGATGGATCTCCACTTGTAACCATTCTGATGTTCATTTCATCTACTTTCATTGGTCCTTTTATACAAACACGTTTATTGGAAGTGCTTTTTATCTGACCTTTCTTTAACACTTCTGCTATATGATCATAGTGTGCACGTCGCGCTCTATCGCCACCAACTCTACCATTGGCAATGCTGTCATACACTTGTTTTGTGATTCTACTTTCATCTATTCTATCCATATACCCAAACCACCTTAAGGTATTTTTCTTTTCCTTCTTTTAATCAATCAATCAATGTAGAGAATTGATCATTATTTAAAAATTTATTGCAAAAATCGAGTGTATTTTGTATCTAAACAATCTTTCAAGAGAAAGCAACGTAACTATGTACGTTGCTTGTCTTGTCGATGTCTTATATAGGAACAAATATCATAAACTATTTATACTTCTATAATATATAACGACGTAAATTTATGACTGAATATTCCGCAGTACATTAATCTCAGTTCAAACGGCGAAACTTTGTTAGCTACATTTATTAGGTACGACGCTAGCCAATTACTGAGAATCATATAACATCCTGACTGCGGTGAGTCCGACAAGTAGCTAATGAAAAAACTTTGCTCTACAAACGCCTGATGTGTTGTACATAAAAGTCCTGGGATTGTTCCCAGTTTCTCTAGTTTCTAATGTATCTATTTGGGCCGAACGATTAATGACAAAGAAGTTAGGGTTTCGTATCCAAATGACAAATAACAGTACCCATCTAATTATGTCTTATTTATTCTTCCATTCGTCAAGAAATTTTAACCCGTATAAAGCTAAGTTTAATTGTTTTTATTATTGCAATAGTTTTACTATATGTCCTTGACGACGACGGGCCGTAAAAATGGTCCGGACT
>CM034409.1:10660000-10665000 GCA_019925095.2 Dendrolimus kikuchii
AGAGCGCGCCTGCATTCACGGATTGGAAACGAGACGCCTCGGGAGTGCGAGAGGTCGACCTAGACCGACGCTCCATCCTCCCTGAGCGCGCGCGCCCGCGAGGGGCGCACGCGCCTTCACTTTCGTTGTGCCTTTCAGTTTTAATACACTCAATGACTCGCACACATGCTAGACTCCTTGGTCCGTGTTTCAAGACGGGTCCTGCGAGTGCCCGAAACTTGTAACATCGCAGACTGAGACGCGCACAGTCCGAGACTGGCACGGCGGCGACAACAGGCGCGCCGCACCATCGTCCGCGCTTGGGCGGTGACGACGGCGACGACGTTGCCTTGCGTCGGGCCGGACGCGCTTTGTAACGCGTGCGCGGTTCTCTATCACTGTACCGTCCGACGGCCGGTCGGCGCACGCCGCGGTCCCGCCGCCGTTTAGAGCGACGGGGCTCCCGAGCGGCGCTTAGACCGACATCGAACGGGTCGCGATGCATTACTAAGAGAGAAGTGCACGCCTTCCGCGGACGTGTACGAAGCGCTCGCACCGTGCCGACGCCGATATAAACCGGCGCGACATCGAAACGCGAACACCGACGCCGCGGAGCGACGATGAATCTCTCCGTTCGTTCATTCGAGTTTCGCAGGTTTACCCCTGAACGGTTTCACGTACTCTTGAACTCTCTCTTCAAAGTTCTTTTCAACTTTCCCTCACGGTACTTGTTCGCTATCGGTCTCGCGGTAATATTTAGCCTTAGATGGAGTTTACCACCCACTTAGGGCTGCACTCTCAAGCAACCCGACTCTTAGGAGAGTTCCTCTCGCCGCCTTCCTCCGTCGCTACGGGCCTGGCACCCTCTACGGGAAAACGGCCCCGTTCAAGACGAACTTGGACAGGAGTGACGACGACGAGAAGGCGGAACCTCCCGAACACCACATCTCCCGCTGCCGTGACAACAGCGGGATTCAGTGCTGGGCTATATTCCTGTTCGCTCGCCGCTACTAAGGAAATCCTGGTTAGTTTCTTTTCCTCCGCTTACTAATATGCTTAAATTCGGCGGGTGATCCTCCCCTGATCTGAGGCCAACGATAAAAAATGTGAGGCAGACTCGATATCCGTCAGCGCTACGACGGACGCTCTGACGACGGCGAGCGCATACGTATTGTTCAGAACAAACTCTGCGCACGCCCCGAAAGTGCGCCGTCGACGCGCCTCTTCGGACGTCGAGTCCGCCTACTTGACGAACGACAGAACGGAGGGAGCGCGCGCCCGGACGCGTCGTTCCAGTGCAACACGCACCGCGCACCGTACGCGGCATCCGACGGCCACAACCCGAATCACTCTCGCGAGATTCGATCCCTTCGGGAAGGAAGTCATCGACGAGTTATCGAGGGACCGCGAGCGCGTACAACGCTAGCGTGCATATTCGACGCACTAACGACACACCGAACGCGAAACGCGCACCCTTCGCGCAAACGATCGTTGCGAAATTATAAATTTTTAAACGGACGATCGGTACCCCGCAAAAAATTATATTCAATACGGGAACCGACGAACCGTCACAGGCGACCGTCGCAAGCACGCTCAGTGCCGGACGTCCGCAATGTGAAGTTTGTTTTTTATGCAGCCGGCCCCTCAGACAGGAGTGGTCCTGGATGTGTCTCCACGGACCGCAATGTGCGTTCGAAGTGTCGATGTTCAAATGTGTCCTGCAGTTCACACTATGACGCGCAGTTAACTGCGTTCTTCATCGACCCGCGAGCCAAGTGATCCACCGTCCAGGGTAATCGTTTCGTTTGCATACCATATACGTCAGATAAGGACCAGAGACATAGTGTCGTCGTTCGTTCAGTATAGAACGAAAAAAAATAATAAATAAAAAGGCGAAAATAAAAACTCGCGGAAGCTTAACGCGACCGGAGAGTTCATAATCGACCTCTCAACCGTTTCTTTTTACATTACGAGAGATAAAAACTCTCTTACGAACGCGCAACCATTCCACGTACTCGCGATGCGGATTTCCACCGGTCCACGTACGTGAAAAATGACGCGACGCGCGACGAACGCATCACGGACAACGCGCTCGGCGTACCGTCCGTCACGTGCGTCCATTCGCTAACTCTCGACGATCGCGGCAGCACCGCGGTTACACTTTTAGCGTGACCGGCGGCGAGCTGCGATCGCCGAATGGGATCTTGTCTATGTATCTTTATACAGATCGTGCGCACACGAATCGCGTAAGCAATTCACGCACAGACACGTTAATGATCCTTCCGCAGGTTCCCCTACGGAAACCTTGTTACGACTTTTACTTCCTCTAAATGATCAAGTTTGGTCAACTTCCCAGCAACGCCGACGGCCGTGAAGCCACCGCGTGTCGGTCCGAAGACCTCACTAAATCATTCAATCGGTAGTAGCGACGGGCGGTGTGTACAAAGGGCAGGGACGTAATCAACGCGAGCTTATGACTCGCGCTTACTAGGAATTCCTCGTTTATGGGGGATAATTGCAAACCCCAATCCCCAGCACGAAGGAGTTTCAACGGGTTGCCCGGGCCTCTAGGCCAGGGAGAACATGCTGATTCCTTCAGTGTAGCGCGCGTGCGGCCCAGGACATCTAAGGGCATCACAGACCTGTTATTGCTCAATCTCGTGCGGCTCGAAGCCGCCGGTCCCTCTAAGAAGAATTTTAATACGTCGCCAGTGAGTTGCGCGACACGGAGTCACGCACACCTAAATGACGACGCCTATTTAGCAGGCTAGAGTCTCGTTCGTTACCGGAATTAACCAGACAAATCGCTCCACCAACTAAGAACGGCCATGCACCACCACCCACCGAATCAAGAAAGAGCTGTTAATCTGTCAATCCTTCCGGTGTCCGGGCCTGGTGAGATTTCCCGTGTTGAGTCAAATTAAGCCGCAGGCCCCACTCCTGGTGGTGCCCTTCCGTCAATTCCTTTAAGTTTCAGCTTTGCAACCATACTCCCCCCGGAGTCCAAAATCTTTGGTTTCCCGGAAGCTGCCCGCCGAGCCATTGTAGTAACGTCGGCGGATCGCTAGATGACATATTTACGGTTAGAACTAGGGCGGTATCTAATCGCCTTCGAACCTCTAACTTTCGTTCTTGATTGATGAAAACACCTTTGGCAAATGCTTTCGCTGATGTTCGTCTTGCGACGATCCAAGAATTTCACCTCTAACGTCGCAATACGAATGCCCCCAGTTATCCCTATTAATCATTACCTCGGAGTTCTGAAAACCAACAAAATAGAACCGAGATCATATTCTATTATTCCATGCACGAAATATTCAAGCAGCATTTTGAGCCCGCTTTGAGCA
This sequence comes from Dendrolimus kikuchii, assembly GCA_019925095.2. Taxonomy (NCBI): domain Eukaryota; kingdom Metazoa; phylum Arthropoda; class Insecta; order Lepidoptera; family Lasiocampidae; genus Dendrolimus; species Dendrolimus kikuchii. Next base: position 10,663,327 of record CM034409.1, read on the forward strand.
CTCTAATTTGTTCAAAGTAAAATTGTCGGCCCACCTCGACACTCACCGAAGAGCACCGCGATAGGATTTTGATATTGAACCGGCGTATTACCGCCGGCTCACCGACGATATGCTCCGCAGACGTGTCAGTATCACCGCGGGATGCGGGTGCACCGACAGCGCGGCGCACAAATGCAACTACGAGCTTTTTAACCGCAACAATTTTAGTATACGCTATTGGAGCTGGAATTACCGCGGCTGCTGGCACCAGACTTGCCCTCCAATTGTTCCTCGTTAAAATATTTAAAGTGTACTCATTCCGATTACGAGGCCTCGTAAGAGTCCCGTATCGTTATTTTTCGTCACTACCTCCCCGTGCCGGGAGTGGGTAATTTGCGCGCCTGCTGCCTTCCTTGGATGTGGTAGCCGTTTCTCAGGCTCCCTCTCCGGAATCGAACCCTGATTCCCCGTTACCCGTGACAACCATGGTAGTCGCAGAAACTACCATCGAAAGTTGATAAGGCAGACATTTGAAAGATGCGTCGCCGGTGCTGGACCATGCGATCGGCAAAAGTTATCCAGATTCATCAAAATTAACGACTTCGGACGCGAGGCCCTCCGTCGATTGGTTTTGATCTAATAAAAGCACTCATCCCATCACTGGTCAGAGTTCTGATTGCATGTATTAGCTCTAGAATTACCACAGTTATCCAAGTAACTGAGTAAGATCTAAGGAACCAAAACTGATATATTGAGCCATTGGCGGTATCGCCTTAATACGGCTTGCACTGAGACATGCATGGCTTAATCTTTGAGACAAGCATATAACTACTGGCAGGATCAACCAGGGAGCTCTAACTCGACTATTCGAAAATACGTCGATCGATCTCCGCAGATCGATTGCAAACAGCGAACCGCCCGATCCGTTAGCGCGATAAATACGCGGACAGATAGGCGTGCCCTATAACGGAATTATAAACAACATTCGCAAATACAATCAATCGCAATCACAATTCAATGTCGTGATCGTGCGTCGTTTTGTATATTGCTGTGTGACGACTCGCATGCACATCAACAATTTTGAACTTTAACGACCGAGATAAATATTAACACACCGCTTTTATGTTATGCGAACAAGTTTAAAAAAAAACCCGAAACGCACATTTCGATACATGAAACGTAACAACATACTCGATTACGCCCGGTATCATAGAGTCGCACAACTATTTAACTGAACGCAGAACGCCGTCAACACCGGCTGCTCGGTTAATAATAAAAGTAGAGCTGAATCGCTCTCGCAACCGTCTGCTGTGGCGGACACTATAAATCGACTCGATAGTCGAAATAGAGCCGACCCGCAGTTGGAAACTCTCGTTTAACGCGACCGTACGTATTAATAAATAATACTCCGATCGCGAGTCGGTTTGTCAGTTTTGCGATGTGCGCCGAAACGCACAGTTAGTTATAATATCGTACACAGTCGTGACCGTATTTCATCGTTCGCCGATAAAGAAAAAAAAGAGACGCGTTCGCGCATCGTTCTTCAACGTAGAGTCGTCGAACACAGACACGCACGCGGTCATTTCTCTTCTCGCAAAGATTAAACATCGGTCGCCGTGCACAACACTTGAAACAAAACTCCGACTACGCCGTTGTTAAAAAATAATGTTGCGCGCGCTCCCAATCTCATCATCA
>CM034409.1:10670000-10677500 GCA_019925095.2 Dendrolimus kikuchii
AGTCCTCCAGGGCCTCGCTGGAGTATTTGCTACTACCACCAAGATCTGCACCGACGGAGGCTCCAAGCGGGCTCACGCCCAGACCCTTCTGCGCACTCCGCCGCGCACGTCCTACTCGTTACGGCTTAATGACAATAACATAGTTATCGCGCACATGCCGGTAACGGTAGTGTATAGGCAAAACGCTTCAGCGCCATCCATTTTCAGGGCTGGTTGCTTCGGCAGGTGAGTCGTTGCACACTCCTTAGCGGATTCCGACTTCCATGGCCACCGTCCTGCTGTCATGAGCGACCAACGCCTTTCATGGTGTCCCATGAGCGTTTTTTAGGCGCCTTAACACTACGTTTGGTTCATCCCACAGCGCCAGTTCTGCTTACCAAAATTGGCCCACTTGGCACCGTCATCAGATCTCCGGCTTCATCGTTCGAGTAAGCCGGAGCTCTCACCCATTTAAAGTTTGAGAATAGGTTGAGGTCGTTTCGGCCCCAATGCCTCTAATCATTCGCTTTACCGGATGAGACTGTCCAAATCGACGCCAGCTATCCTGAGGGAAACTTCGGACGGAACCAGCTACTAGATGGTTCGATTAGTCTTTCGCCCCTATACCCAGTTCCGACGATCGATTTGCACGTCAGAATCGCTACGGTCCTCCATCAGGGTTTCCCCTGACTTCGACCTGACCAGGCATAGTTCACCATCTTTCGGGTCCCAGCATCTGTGCTCAGAGCGCGCCTGCATTCACGGATTGGAAACGAGACGCCTCGGGAGTGCGAGAGGTCGACCTAGACCGACGCTCCATCCTCCCTGAGCGCGCGCGCCCGCGAGGGGCGCACGCGCCTTCACTTTCGTTGTGCCTTTCAGTTTTAATACACTCAATGACTCGCACACATGCTAGACTCCTTGGTCCGTGTTTCAAGACGGGTCCTGCGAGTGCCCGAAACTTGTAACATCGCAGACTGAGACGCGCACAGTCCGAGACTGGCACGGCGGCGACAACAGGCGCGCCGCACCATCGTCCGCGCTTGGGCGGTGACGACGGCGACGACGTTGCCTTGCGTCGGGCCGGACGCGCTTTGTAACGCGTGCGCGGTTCTCTATCACTGTACCGTCCGACGGCCGGTCGGCGCACGCCGCGGTCCCGCCGCCGTTTAGAGCGACGGGGCTCCCGAGCGGCGCTTAGACCGACATCGAACGGGTCGCGATGCATTACTAAGAGAGAAGTGCACGCCTTCCGCGGACGTGTACGAAGCGCTCGCACCGTGCCGACGCCGATATAAACCGGCGCGACATCGAAACGCGAACACCGACGCCGCGGAGCGACGATGAATCTCTCCGTTCGTTCATTCGAGTTTCGCAGGTTTACCCCTGAACGGTTTCACGTACTCTTGAACTCTCTCTTCAAAGTTCTTTTCAACTTTCCCTCACGGTACTTGTTCGCTATCGGTCTCGCGGTAATATTTAGCCTTAGATGGAGTTTACCACCCACTTAGGGCTGCACTCTCAAGCAACCCGACTCTTAGGAGAGTTCCTCTCGCCGCCTTCCTCCGTCGCTACGGGCCTGGCACCCTCTACGGGAAAACGGCCCCGTTCAAGACGAACTTGGACAGGAGTGACGACGACGAGAAGGCGGAACCTCCCGAACACCACATCTCCCGCTGCCGTGACAACAGCGGGATTCAGTGCTGGGCTATATTCCTGTTCGCTCGCCGCTACTAAGGAAATCCTGGTTAGTTTCTTTTCCTCCGCTTACTAATATGCTTAAATTCGGCGGGTGATCCTCCCTGATCTGAGGCCAACGATAAAAAATGTGAGGCAGACTCGATATCCGTCAGCGCTACGACGGACGCTCTGACGACGGCGAGCGCATACGTATTGTTCAGAACAAACTCTGCGCACGCCCCGAAAGTGCGCCGTCGACGCGCCTCTTCGGACGTCGAGTCCGCCTACTTGACGAACGACAGAACGGAGGGAGCGCGCGCCCGGACGCGTCGTTCCAGTGCAACACGCACCGCGCACCGTACGCGGCATCCGACGGCCACAACCCGAATCACTCTCGCGAGATTCGATCCCTTCGGGAAGGAAGTCATCGACGAGTTATCGAGGGACCGCGAGCGCGTACAACGCTAGCGTGCATATTCGACGCACTAACGACACACCGAACGCGAAACGCGCACCCTTCGCGCAAACGATCGTTGCGAAATTATAAATTTTTAAACGGACGATCGGTACCCCGCAAAAAATTATATTCAATACGGGAACCGACGAACCGTCACAGGCGACCGTCGCAAGCACGCTCAGTGCCGGACGTCCGCAATGTGAAGTTTGTTTTTTATGCAGCCGGCCCTCAGACAGGAGTGGTCCTGGATGTGTCTCCACGGACCGCAATGTGCGTTCGAAGTGTCGATGTTCAAATGTGTCCTGCAGTTCACACTATGACGCGCAGTTAACTGCGTTCTTCATCGACCCGCGAGCCAAGTGATCCACCGTCCAGGGTAATCGTTTCGTTTGCATACCATATACGTCAGATAAGGACCAGAGACATAGTGTCGTCGTTCGTTCAGTATAGAACGAAAAAAAATAATAAATAAAAGGCGAAAATAAAAACTCGCGGAAGCTTAACGCGACCGGAGAGTTCATAATCGACCTCTCAACCGTTTCTTTTTACATTACGAGAGATAAAAACTCTCTTACGAACGCGCAACCATTCCACGTACTCGCGATGCGGATTTCCACCGGTCCACGTACGTGAAAAATGACGCGACGCGCGACGAACGCATCACGGACAACGCGCTCGGCGTACCGTCCGTCACGTGCGTCCATTCGCTAACTCTCGACGATCGCGGCAGCACCGCGGTTACACTTTTAGCGTGACCGGCGGCGAGCTGCGATCGCCGAATGGGATCTTGTCTATGTATCTTTATACAGATCGTGCGCACACGAATCGCGTAAGCAATTCACGCACAGACACGTTAATGATCCTTCCGCAGGTTCCCCTACGGAAACCTTGTTACGACTTTTACTTCCTCTAAATGATCAAGTTTGGTCAACTTCCCAGCAACGCCGACGGCCGTGAAGCCACCGCGTGTCGGTCCGAAGACCTCACTAAATCATTCAATCGGTAGTAGCGACGGGCGGTGTGTACAAAGGGCAGGGACGTAATCAACGCGAGCTTATGACTCGCGCTTACTAGGAATTCCTCGTTTATGGGGGATAATTGCAAACCCCAATCCCCAGCACGAAGGAGTTTCAACGGGTTGCCCGGGCCTCTAGGCCAGGGAGAACATGCTGATTCCTTCAGTGTAGCGCGCGTGCGGCCCAGGACATCTAAGGGCATCACAGACCTGTTATTGCTCAATCTCGTGCGGCTCGAAGCCGCCGGTCCCTCTAAGAAGAATTTTAATACGTCGCCAGTGAGTTGCGCGACACGGAGTCACGCACACCTAAATGACGACGCCTATTTAGCAGGCTAGAGTCTCGTTCGTTACCGGAATTAACCAGACAAATCGCTCCACCAACTAAGAACGGCCATGCACCACCACCCACCGAATCAAGAAAGAGCTGTTAATCTGTCAATCCTTCCGGTGTCCGGGCCTGGTGAGATTTCCCGTGTTGAGTCAAATTAAGCCGCAGGCTCCACTCCTGGTGGTGCCCTTCCGTCAATTCCTTTAAGTTTCAGCTTTGCAACCATACTCCCCCCGGAGTCCAAAATCTTTGGTTTCCCGGAAGCTGCCCGCCGAGCCATTGTAGTAACGTCGGCGGATCGCTAGATGACATATTTACGGTTAGAACTAGGGCGGTATCTAATCGCCTTCGAACCTCTAACTTTCGTTCTTGATTGATGAAAACACCTTTGGCAAATGCTTTCGCTGATGTTCGTCTTGCGACGATCCAAGAATTTCACCTCTAACGTCGCAATACGAATGCCCCCAGTTATCCCTATTAATCATTACCTCGGAGTTCTGAAAACCAACAAAATAGAACCGAGATCATATTCTATTATTCCATGCACGAAATATTCAAGCAGCATTTTGAGCCCGCTTTGAGCACTCTAATTTGTTCAAAGTAAAATTGTCGGCCCACCTCGACACTCACCGAAGAGCACCGCGATAGGATTTTGATATTGAACCGGCGTATTACCGCCGGCTCACCGACGATATGCTCCGCAGACGTGTCAGTATCACCGCGGATGCGGTGCACCGACAGCGCGGCGCACAAATGCAACTACGAGCTTTTTAACCGCAACAATTTTAGTATACGCTATTGGAGCTGGAATTACCGCGGCTGCTGGCACCAGACTTGCCCTCCAATTGTTCCTCGTTAAAATATTTAAAGTGTACTCATTCCGATTACGAGGCCTCGTAAGAGTCCCGTATCGTTATTTTTCGTCACTACCTCCCCGTGCCGGGAGTGGGTAATTTGCGCGCCTGCTGCCTTCCTTGGATGTGGTAGCCGTTTCTCAGGCTCCCTCTCCGGAATCGAACCCTGATTCCCCGTTACCCGTGACAACCATGGTAGTCGCAGAAACTACCATCGAAAGTTGATAAGGCAGACATTTGAAAGATGCGTCGCCGGTGCTGGACCATGCGATCGGCAAAAGTTATCCAGATTCATCAAAATTAACGACTTCGGACGCGAGGCCCTCCGTCGATTGGTTTTGATCTAATAAAAGCACTCATCCCATCACTGGTCAGAGTTCTGATTGCATGTATTAGCTCTAGAATTACCACAGTTATCCAAGTAACTGAGTAAGATCTAAGGAACCAAAACTGATATATTGAGCCATTCGCGGTATCGCCTTAATACGGCTTGCACTGAGACATGCATGGCTTAATCTTTGAGACAAGCATATAACTACTGGCAGGATCAACCAGGGAGCTCTAACTCGACTATTCGAAAATACGTCGATCGATCTCCGCAGATCGATTGCAAACAGCGAACCGCCCGATCCGTAGCGCGATAAATACGCGGACAGATAGGCGTGCCTATAATGGAATTATAAACAACATTCGCAAATACAATCAATCGCAATCACAATTCAATGTCGTGATCGTGCGTCGTTTTGTATATTGCTGTGTGACGACTTGCATGCACATCAACAATTTTGAACTTTAACGACCGAGATAAATATTAACACACCGCTTTTATGTTATGCGAACAAGTTTAAAAAAAACCCGAAACGCACATATCGATACATGAAACGTAACAACATACTCGATTACGCCCGGTATCATAGAGTCGCACAACTATTTAACTGAACGCAGAACGCCGTCAACACCGGCTGCTCGGTTAATAATAAAAGTAGAGCTGAATCGCTCTCGCAACCGTCTGCTGTGGCGGACACTATAAATCGACTCGATAGTCGAAATAGAGCCGACCCGCAGTTGGAAACTCTCGTTTAACGCGACCGTACGTATTAATAAATAATACTCCGATCGCGAGTCGGTTTGTCAGTTTTGCGATGTGCGCCGAAACGCACAGTTAGTTATAATATCGTACACAGTCGTGACCGTATTTCATCGTTCGCCGATAAAGAAAAAAAAGAGACGCGTTCGCGCATCGTTCTTCAACGTAGAGTCGTCGAACACAGACACGCACGCGGTCATTTCTCTTCTCGCAAAGATTAAACATCGGTCGCCGTGCACAACACTTGAAACAAAACTCCGACTACGCCGTTGTTAAAAAATAATGTTGCGCGCGCTCCCAATCTCATCATCAAAATAGTGTTTTATAATAACACTTATTTTTCTTTTCTCTCATTCGCCGCCGCCGCCGAAAACATGTACAAACTCGCCGCGCGCCGTACAAACACTTCCGTAACGGTAGTAAAGCGAGCAAGCGCGCACAGCACGTCTGAAACAATAAGTTCGGGGGGCCGCGTCTCACGACAAGCGCAACGACTCGCCGCCAGACGTGTATGCGTCGCGCTCGCGCAGCGCGCACGAGTGTATGTATGAATGTATGAATGTATGTATGTATGTATGTATGAATATATGTATGAATGTATGTATGAATGTATGTATGTATGTATGTATGTATGTATGTATGTATGTATGTATGTATGTATGTATGTATGTATGTATGTATGTATGTATGTATGTATGTATGTATGTATGTATGTATGTATGTATGTATGTATGTATGTATGTATGTATGTATCATCATCTTCATACCCACCCAGTATGCATGTATGTATGCATGTATGTATGCATGTATGTATGTATGTACACATGTATTTACTGTATGTCATCATCATCTTCATACCCACCCAGTGACAACACTCAACCATACAAGAAGAAAAAAAATCATCATGATCGATAAACCCGTTCTCAAGTTGCAACACACACACACACACACACACACACACACACACACACACACACACACACACACACACACACACGTAACTAACCAGTAACACTACCACTGTATGTATGTATGTATGTATGTATTTCTGTATCTGTCATCATCATCTTCATACCCACCCAGTGACAACACTCAACCATACAAGAAGAAAAAAAATCATCATGATCGATAAACCCGTTCTCAAGTTGCAACACACACACACACACACACACACACACACACACACACACACACACACACACACACGTAACTAACCAGTAACACTACCACTGTATGTATGTATGTATGTATGTATTTCTGTATCTGTCATCATCATCTTCATACCCACCCAGTGACAACACTCAACCATACAAGAAGAAAAAAAATCATCATGATCGATAAACCCGTTCTCAAGTTGCAACACACACACACACACACACACACACACACACACACACACACACACACACACACACACGTAACTAACCAGTAACACTACCACTGTATGTATGTATGTATGTATGTATTTCTGTATCTGTCATCATCATCTTCATACCCACCCAGTGACAACACTCAACCATACAAGAAGAAAAAAAATCATCATGATCGATAAACCCGTTCTCAAGTTGCAACACACACACACACACACACACACACACACACACACACACACACACACACACACACGTAACTAACCAGTAACACTACCACTGTATGTATGTATGTATGTATGTATTTCTGTATCTGTCATCATCATCTTCATACCCACCCAGTGACAACACTCAACCATACAAGAAGAAAAAAAATCATCATGATCGATAAACCCGTTCTCAAGTTGCAACACACACACACACACACACACACACACACACACACACACACACACACACACACACACACGTAACTAACCAGTAACACTACCACTGTATGTATGTATGTATGTATGTATTTCTGTATCTGTCATCATCATCTTCATACCCACCCAGTGACAACACTCAACCATACAAGAAGAAAAAAAATCATCATGATCGATAAACCCGTTCTCAAGTTGCAACACACACACACACACACACACACACACACACACACACACACGTAACTAACCAGTAACACTACCACTGTATGTATGTATGTATGTATGTATTTCTGTATCTGTCA
>CM034409.1:10682500-10687500 GCA_019925095.2 Dendrolimus kikuchii
GGGTGATCCTCCCTGATCTGAGGCCAACGATAAAAAATGTGAGGCAGACTCGATATCCGTCAGCGCTACGACGGACGCTCTGACGACGGCGAGCGCATACGTATTGTTCAGAACAAACTCTGCGCACGCCCCGAAAGTGCGCCGTCGACGCGCCTCTTCGGACGTCGAGTCCGCCTACTTGACGAACGATAGAACGGAGGGAGCGCGCGCCCGGACGCGTCGTTCCAGTGCAACACGCGCCGCGCACCGTACGCGGCATCCGACGGTCACAACCCGAATCACTCTCGCGAGATTCGATCCCTTCGGGAAGGAAGTCATCGACGAGTTATCGAGGGACCGCGAGCGCGTACAACGCTAGCGTGCATATTAGACGCACTAACGTCACACCGAACGCGAAACGCGCACCCTTCGCGCAAACGATCGTTGCGAAATTATAAATTTTTAAACGGACGATCGGTACCCCGCAAAAAATTATATTTAATACGGGAACCGACGAACCGTCACAGGCGACCGTCGCAAGCACGCTCAGTGCCGGACGTCCGCAATGTGAAGTTTGTTTTTTATGCAGCCGGCCCTCAGACAGGAGTGGTCCTGGATGTGTCTCCACGGACCGCAATGTGCGTTCGAAGTGTCGATGTTCAAATGTGTCCTGCAGTTCACACTATGACGCGCAGTTAACTGCGTTCTTCATCGAGCCCGCGAGCCAAGTGATCCACCGTCCAGGGTAAATCGTTTCGTTTGCATACCATATACGTCAGATAAGGACCAGAGACATAGTGTCGTCGTTCGTTCAGTATAGAACGAAAAAAAATAATAAATAAAAGGCGAAAATAAAAACTCGCGGAAGCTTAACGCGACCGGAGAGTTCATAATCGACCTCTCAACCGTTTCTTTTTACATTACGAGAGATAAAAACTCTCTTACGAACGCGCAACCATTCCACGTACTCGCGATGCGGATTTCCACCGGTCCACGTACGTGAAAAATGACGCGACGCGCGACGAACGCATCACGGACAACGCGCTCGGCGTACCGTCCGTCACGTGCGTCCATTCGCTAACTCTCGACGATCGCGGCAGCACCGCGGTTACACTTTTAGCGTGACCGGCGGCGAGCTGCGATCGCCGAATGGGATCTTGTCTATGTATCTTTATACAGATCGTGCGCACACGAATCGCGTAAGCAATTCACGCACAGACACGTTAATGATCCTTCCGCAGGTTCCCCTACGGAAACCTTGTTACGACTTTTACTTCCTCTAAATGATCAAGTTTGGTCAACTTCCCAGCAACGCCGACGGCCGTGAAGCCACCGCGTGTCGGTCCGAAGACCTCACTAAATCATTCAATCGGTAGTAGCGACGGGCGGTGTGTACAAAGGGCAGGGACGTAATCAACGCGAGCTTATGACTCGCGCTTACTAGGAATTCCTCGTTTATGGGGGATAATTGCAAACCCCAATCCCCAGCACGAAGGAGTTTCAACGGGTTGCCCGGGCCTCTAGGCCAGGGAGAACATGCTGATTCCTTCAGTGTAGCGCGCGTGCGGCCCAGGACATCTAAGGGCATCACAGACCTGTTATTGCTCAATCTCGTGCGGCTCGAAGCCGCCGGTCCCTCTAAGAAGAATTTTAATACGTCGCCAGTGAGTTGCGCGACACGGAGTCACGCACACCTAAATGACGACGCCTATTTAGCAGGCTAGAGTCTCGTTCGTTACCGGAATTAACCAGACAAATCGCTCCACCAACTAAGAACGGCCATGCACCACCACCCACCGAATCAAGAAAGAGCTGTTAATCTGTCAATCCTTCCGGTGTCCGGGCCTGGTGAGATTTCCCGTGTTGAGTCAAATTAAGCCGCAGGCTCCACTCCTGGTGGTGCCCTTCCGTCAATTCCTTTAAGTTTCAGCTTTGCAACCATACTCCCCCCGGAGTCCAAAATCTTTGGTTTCCCGGAAGCTGCCCGCCGAGCCATTGTAGTAACGTCGGCGGATCGCTAGATGACATATTTACGGTTAGAACTAGGGCGGTATCTAATCGCCTTCGAACCTCTAACTTTCGTTCTTGATTGATGAAAACACCTTTGGCAAATGCTTTCGCTGATGTTCGTCTTGCGACGATCCAAGAATTTCACCTCTAACGTCGCAATACGAATGCCCCCAGTTATCCCTATTAATCATTACCTCGGAGTTCTGAAAACCAACAAAATAGAACCGAGATCATATTCTATTATTCCATGCACGAAATATTCAAGCAGCATTTTGAGCCCGCTTTGAGCACTCTAATTTGTTCAAAGTAAAATTGTCGGCCCACCTCGACACTCACCGAAGAGCACCGCGATAGGATTTTGATATTGAACCGGCGTATTACCGCCGGCTCACCGACGATATGCTCCGCAGACGTGTCAGTATCACCGCGGATGCGGTGCACCGACAGCGCGGCGCACAAATGCAACTACGAGCTTTTTAACCGCAACAATTTTAGTATACGCTATTGGAGCTGGAATTACCGCGGCTGCTGGCACCAGACTTGCCCTCCAATTGTTCCTCGTTAAAATATTTAAAGTGTACTCATTCCGATTACGAGGCCTCGTAAGAGTCCCGTATCGTTATTTTTCGTCACTACCTCCCCGTGCCGGGAGTGGGTAATTTGCGCGCCTGCTGCCTTCCTTGGATGTGGTAGCCGTTTCTCAGGCTCCCTCTCCGGAATCGAACCCTGATTCCCCGTTACCCGTGACAACCATGGTAGTCGCAGAAACTACCATCGAAAGTTGATAAGGCAGACATTTGAAAGATGCGTCGCCGGTGCTGGACCATGCGATCGGCAAAAGTTATCCAGATTCATCAAAATTAACGACTTCGGACGCGAGGCCCTCCGTCGATTGGTTTTGATCTAATAAAAGCACTCATCCCATCACTGGTCAGAGTTCTGATTGCATGTATTAGCTCTAGAATTACCACAGTTATCCAAGTAACTGAGTAAGATCTAAGGAACCAAAACTGATATATTGAGCCATTCGCGGTATCGCCTTAATACGGCTTGCACTGAGACATGCATGGCTTAATCTTTGAGACAAGCATATAACTACTGGCAGGATCAACCAGGGAGCTCTAACTCGACTATTCGAAAATACGTCGATCGATCTCCGCAGATCGATTGCAAACAGCGAACCGCCCGATCCGTAGCGCGATAAATACGCGGACAGATAGGCGTGCCTATAATGGAATTATAAACAACATTCGCAAATACAATCAATCGCAATCACAATTCAATGTCGTGATCGTGCGTCGTTTTGTATATTGCTGTGTGACGACTTGCATGCACATCAACAATTTTGAACTTTAACGACCGAGATAAATATTAACACACCGCTTTTATGTTATGCGAACAAGTTTAAAAAAAACCCGAAACGCACATATCGATACATGAAACGTAACAACATACTCGATTACGCCCGGTATCATAGAGTCGCACAACTATTTAACTGAACGCAGAACGCCGTCAACACCGGCTGCTCGGTTAATAATAAAAGTAGAGCTGAATCGCTCTCGCAACCGTCTGCTGTGGCGGACACTATAAATCGACTCGATAGTCGAAATAGAGCCGACCCGCAGTTGGAAACTCTCGTTTAACGCGACCGTACGTATTAATAAATAATACTCCGATCGCGAGTCGGTTTGTCAGTTTTGCGATGTGCGCCGAAACGCACAGTTAGTTATAATATCGTACACAGTCGTGACCGTATTTCATCGTTCGCCGATAAAGAAAAAAAAGAGACGCGTTCGCGCATCGTTCTTCAACGTAGAGTCGTCGAACACAGACACGCACGCGGTCATTTCTCTTCTCGCAAAGATTAAACATCGGTCGCCGTGCACAACACTTGAAACAAAACTCCGACTACGCCGTTGTTAAAAAATAATGTTGCGCGCGCTCCCAATCTCATCATCAAAATAGTGTTTTATAATAACACTTATTTTTCTTTTCTCTCATTCGCCGCCGCCGCCGAAAACATGTACAAACTCGCCGCGCGCCGTACAAACACTTCCGTAACGGTAGTAAAGCGAGCAAGCGCGCACAGCACGTCTGAAACAATAAGTTCGGGGGGCCGCGTCTCACGACAAGCGCAACGACTCGCCGCCAGACGTGTATGCGTCGCGCTCGCGCAGCGCGCACGAGTGTATGTATGAATGTATGAATGTATGTATGTATGTATGTATGAATATATGTATGAATGTATGTATGAATGTATGTATGTATGTATGTATGTATGTATGTATGTATGTATGTATGTATGTATGTATGTATGTATGTATGTATGTATGTATGTATGTATGTATGTATGAATGTATATATGCATGTATGTATGCATGTATGTATGCATGTATGTATGCATGTATGTATGTATGTATTTCTGTATCTGTCATCATCATCTTCATACCCACCCAGTGACAACACTCAACCATACAAGAAGAAAAAAAATCATCATGATCGATAAACCCGTTCTCAAGTTGCAACACACACACACACACACACACACACACACACACACACACACACACACACACACACACACACGTAACTAACCAGTAACACTACCACTGTATGTATGTATGTATGTATGTATTTCTGTATCTGTCATCATCATCTTCATACCCACCCAGTGACAACACTCAACCATACAAGAAGAAAAAAAATCATCATGATCGATAAACCCGTTCTCAAGTTGCAACACACACACACACACACACACACACACACACACACACACACACACACACACACACGTAACTAACCAGTAACACTACCACTGTATGTATGTATGTATGTATGTATTTCTGTATCTGTCATCATCATCTTCATACCCACCCAGTGACAACACTCAACCATACAAGAAGAAAAAAAATCATCATGATCGATAAACCCGTTCTCAAGTTGCAACACACACACACACACACACACACACACACACACACACACACACACACACACACACACACGTA
>CM034409.1:10692500-10697500 GCA_019925095.2 Dendrolimus kikuchii
GTTGCCTTGCGTCGGGCCGGACGCGCTTTGTAACGCGTGCGCGGTTCTCTATCACTGTACCGTCCGACGGCCGGTCGGCGCACGCCGCGGTCCCGCCGCCGTTTAGAGCGACGGGGCTCCCGAGCGGCGCTTAGACCGACATCGAACGGGTCGCGATGCATTACTAAGAGAGAAGTGCACGCCTTCCGCGGACGTGTACGAAGCGCTCGCACCGTGCCGACGCCGATATAAACCGGCGCGACATCGAAACGCGAACACCGACGCCGCGGAACGACGATGAATCTCTCCGTTCGTTCATTCGAGTTTCGCAGGTTTACCCCTGAACGGTTTCACGTACTCTTGAACTCTCTCTTCAAAGTTCTTTTCAACTTTCCCTCACGGTACTTGTTCGCTATCGGTCTCGCGGTAATATTTAGCCTTAGATGGAGTTTACCACCCACTTAGGGCTGCACTCTCAAGCAACCCGACTCTTAGGAGAGTTCCTCTCGCCGCCTTCCTCCGTCTCTACGGGCCTGGCACCCTCTACGGGAAAACGGCCCCGTTCAAGACGAACTTGGACAGGAGTGACGACGACGAGAAGGCGGAACCTCCCGAACACCACATCTCCCGCTGCCGTGACAGCAGCGGGATTCAGTGCTGGGCTATATTCCTGTTCGCTCGCCGCTACTAAGGAAATCCTGGTTAGTTTCTTTTCCTCCGCTTACTAATATGCTTAAATTCGGCGGGTGATCCTCCCTGATCTGAGGCCAACGATAAAAAATGTGAGGCAGACTCGATATCCGTCAGCGCTACGACGGACGCTCTGACGACGGCGAGCGCATACGTATTGTTCAGAACAAACTCTGCGCACGCCCCGAAAGTGCGCCGTCGACGCGCCTCTTCGGACGTCGAGTCCGCCTACTTGACGAACGATAGAACGGAGGGAGCGCGCGCCCGGACGCGTCGTTCCAGTGCAACACGCGCCGCGCACCGTACGCGGCATCCGACGGTCACAACCCGAATCACTCTCGCGAGATTCGATCCCTTCGGGAAGGAAGTCATCGACGAGTTATCGAGGGACCGCGAGCGCGTACAACGCTAGCGTGCATATTAGACGCACTAACGTCACACCGAACGCGAAACGCGCACCCTTCGCGCAAACGATCGTTGCGAAATTATAAATTTTTAAACGGACGATCGGTACCCCGCAAAAAATTATATTTAATACGGGAACCGACGAACCGTCACAGGCGACCGTCGCAAGCACGCTCAGTGCCGGACGTCCGCAATGTGAAGTTTGTTTTTTATGCAGCCGGCCCTCAGACAGGAGTGGTCCTGGATGTGTCTCCACGGACCGCAATGTGCGTTCGAAGTGTCGATGTTCAAATGTGTCCTGCAGTTCACACTATGACGCGCAGTTAACTGCGTTCTTCATCGACCCGCGAGCCAAGTGATCCACCGTCCAGGGTAATCGTTTCGTTTGCATACCATATACGTCAGATAAGGACCAGAGACATAGTGTCGTCGTTCGTTCAGTATAGAACGAAAAAAAATAAAAAATAAAAGGCGAAAATAAAAACTCGCGGAAGCTTAACGCGACCGGAGAGTTCATAATCGACCTCTCAACCGTTTTTTTTCACATTACGAGAGATAAAAACTCTCTTACGAACGCGCAACCATTCCACGTACTCGCGATGCGGATTTCCACCGGTCCACGTACGTGAAAAATGACGCGACGCGCGACGAACGCATCACGGACAACGCGCTCGGCGTACCGTCCGTCACGTGCGTCCATTCGCTAACTCTCGACGATCGCGGCAGCACCGCGGTTACACTTTTAGCGTGACCGGCGGCGAGCTGCGATCGCCGAATGGGATCTTGTCTATGTATCGTTATACAGATCGCGCGCACACGAATCGCGTAAGCAATTCACGCACAGACACGTTAATGATCCTTCCGCAGGTTCCCCTACGGAAACCTTGTTACGACTTTTACTTCCTCTAAATGATCAAGTTTGGTCAACTTCCCAGCAACGCCGACGGCCGTGAAGCCACCGCGTGTCGGTCCGAAGACCTCACTAAATCATTCAATCGGTAGTAGCGACGGGCGGTGTGTACAAAGGGCAGGGACGTAATCAACGCGAGCTTATGACTCGCGCTTACTAGGAATTCCTCGTTTATGGGGGATAATTGCAAACCCCAATCCCCAGCACGAAGGAGTTTCAACGGGTTGCCCGGGCCTCTAGGCCAGGGAGAACATGCTGATTCCTTCAGTGTAGCGCGCGTGCGGCCCAGGACATCTAAGGGCATCACAGACCTGTTATTGCTCAATCTCGTGCGGCTCGAAGCCGCCGGTCCCTCTAAGAAGAATTTTAATACGTCGCCAGTGAGTTGCGCGACACGGAGTCACGCACACCTAAATGACGACGCCTATTTAGCAGGCTAGAGTCTCGTTCGTTACCGGAATTAACCAGACAAATCGCTCCACCAACTAAGAACGGCCATGCACCACCACCCACCGAATCAAGAAAGAGCTGTTAATCTGTCAATCCTTCCGGTGTCCGGGCCTGGTGAGATTTCCCGTGTTGAGTCAAATTAAGCCGCAGGCTCCACTCCTGGTGGTGCCCTTCCGTCAATTCCTTTAAGTTTCAGCTTTGCAACCATACTCCCCCCGGAGTCCAAAATCTTTGGTTTCCCGGAAGCTGCCCGCCGAGCCATTGTAGTAACGTCGGCGGATCGCTAGATGACATATTTACGGTTAGAACTAGGGCGGTATCTAATCGCCTTCGAACCTCTAACTTTCGTTCTTGATTGATGAAAACACCTTTGGCAAATGCTTTCGCTGATGTTCGTCTTGCGACGATCCAAGAATTTCACCTCTAACGTCGCAATACGAATGCCCCCAGTTATCCCTATTAATCATTACCTCGGAGTTCTGAAAACCAACAAAATAGAACCGAGATCATATTCTATTATTCCATGCACGAAATATTCAAGCAGCATTTTGAGCCCGCTTTGAGCACTCTAATTTGTTCAAAGTAAAATTGTCGGCCCACCTCGACACTCACCGAAGAGCACCGCGATAGGATTTTGATATTGAACCGGCGTATTACCGCCGGCTCACCGACGATATGCTCCGCAGACGTGTCAGTATCACCGCGGATGCGGTGCACCGACAGCGCGGCGCACAAATGCAACTACGAGCTTTTTAACCGCAACAATTTTAGTATACGCTATTGGAGCTGGAATTACCGCGGCTGCTGGCACCAGACTTGCCCTCCAATTGTTCCTCGTTAAAATATTTAAAGTGTACTCATTCCGATTACGAGGCCTCGTAAGAGTCCCGTATCGTTATTTTTCGTCACTACCTCCCCGTGCCGGGAGTGGGTAATTTGCGCGCCTGCTGCCTTCCTTGGATGTGGTAGCCGTTTCTCAGGCTCCCTCTCCGGAATCGAACCCTGATTCCCCGTTACCCGTGACAACCATGGTAGTCGCAGAAACTACCATCGAAAGTTGATAAGGCAGACATTTGAAAGATGCGTCGCCGGTGCTGGACCATGCGATCGGCAAAAGTTATCCAGATTCATCAAAATTAACGACTTCGGACGCGAGGCCCTCCGTCGATTGGTTTTGATCTAATAAAAGCACTCATCCCATCACTGGTCAGAGTTCTGATTGCATGTATTAGCTCTAGAATTACCACAGTTATCCAAGTAACTGAGTAAGATCTAAGGAACCAAAACTGATATATTGAGCCATTCGCGGTATCGCCTTAATACGGCTTGCACTGAGACATGCATGGCTTAATCTTTGAGACAAGCATATAACTACTGGCAGGATCAACCAGGGAGCTCTAACTCGACTATTCGAAAATACGTCGATCGATCTCCGCAGATCGATTGCAAACAGCGAACCGCCCGATCCGTAGCGCGATAAATACGCGGACAGATAGGCGTGCCTATAACGGAATTATAAACAACATTCGCAAATACAATCAATCGCAATCACAATGTCGTGATCGTGCGTCGTTTTGTATATTGCTGTGTGACGACTCGCATGCACATCAACAATTTTGAACTTTAACGACCGAGATAAATATTAACACACCGCTTTTATGTTATGCGAACAAGTTTAAAAAAAACCCGAAACGCACATTTCGATACATGAAACGTAACAACATACTCGATTACGCCCGGTATCATAGAGTCGCACAACTATTTAACTGAACGCAGAACGCCGTCAACACCGGCTGCTCGGTTAATAATAAAAGTAGAGCTGAATCGCTCTCGCAACCGTCTGCTGTGGCGGACACTATAAATCGACTCGATAGTCGAAATAGAGCCGACCCGCAGTTGGAAACTCTCGTTTAACGCGACCGTACGTATTAATAAATAATACTCCGATCGCGAGTCGGTTTGTCAGTTTTGCGATGTGCGCCGAAACGCACAGTTAGTTATAATATCGTACACAGTCGTGACCGTATTTCATCGTTCGCCGATAAAGAAAAAAAAGAGACGCGTTCGCGCATCGTTCTTCAACGTAGAGTCGTCGAACACAGACACGCACGCGGTCATTTCTCTTCTCGCAAAGATTAAACATCGGTCGCCGTGCACAACACTTGAAACAAAACTCCGACTACGCCGTTGTTAAAAAATAATGTTGCGCTCCCATCTCATCATCAAAATAGCTTTATTTTATAATAACACTTATTTTTCTTTTCTCTCATTCGCCGCCGCCGAAAACATGTACAAACTCGCCGCGCGCCGTACAAACACTTCCGTAGTGGTAAAAGCGAGCAAGCGCGCACAGCACGTCTGAAACAATGAGTTCGGGGGCCGCGTCTCACGACAAGCGCAACGACTCGCCGCCAGACGTGTATGCGTCGCGCTCGCGCAGCGCGCACGAGTGTATGTATGAATGTATGAATGTATGTATGAATGTATGTATGAATGTATGAATGTATGTATGTATGTATGTATGTATGTATGTATGTATGTATGTATGTATGTATGTATGTATGTA
>CM034409.1:10705000-10710000 GCA_019925095.2 Dendrolimus kikuchii
CGGCAGCACCGCGGTTACACTTTTAGCGTGACCGGCGGCGAGCTGCGATCGCCGAATGGGATCTTGTCTATGTATCTTTATACAGATCGTGCGCACACGAATCGCGTAAGCAATTCACGCACAGACACGTTAATGATCCTTCCGCAGGTTCCCCTACGGAAACCTTGTTACGACTTTTACTTCCTCTAAATGATCAAGTTTGGTCAACTTCCCAGCAACGCCGACGGCCGTGAAGCCACCGCGTGTCGGTCCGAAGACCTCACTAAATCATTCAATCGGTAGTAGCGACGGGCGGTGTGTACAAAGGGCAGGGACGTAATCAACGCGAGCTTATGACTCGCGCTTACTAGGAATTCCTCGTTTATGGGGGATAATTGCAAACCCCAATCCCCAGCACGAAGGAGTTTCAACGGGTTGCCCGGGCCTCTAGGCCAGGGAGAACATGCTGATTCCTTCAGTGTAGCGCGCGTGCGGCCCAGGACATCTAAGGGCATCACAGACCTGTTATTGCTCAATCTCGTGCGGCTCGAAGCCGCCGGTCCCTCTAAGAAGAATTTTAATACGTCGCCAGTGAGTTGCGCGACACGGAGTCACGCACACCTAAATGACGACGCCTATTTAGCAGGCTAGAGTCTCGTTCGTTACCGGAATTAACCAGACAAATCGCTCCACCAACTAAGAACGGCCATGCACCACCACCCACCGAATCAAGAAAGAGCTGTTAATCTGTCAATCCTTCCGGTGTCCGGGCCTGGTGAGATTTCCCGTGTTGAGTCAAATTAAGCCGCAGGCTCCACTCCTGGTGGTGCCCTTCCGTCAATTCCTTTAAGTTTCAGCTTTGCAACCATACTCCCCCCGGAGTCCAAAATCTTTGGTTTCCCGGAAGCTGCCCGCCGAGCCATTGTAGTAACGTCGGCGGATCGCTAGATGACATATTTACGGTTAGAACTAGGGCGGTATCTAATCGCCTTCGAACCTCTAACTTTCGTTCTTGATTGATGAAAACACCTTTGGCAAATGCTTTCGCTGATGTTCGTCTTGCGACGATCCAAGAATTTCACCTCTAACGTCGCAATACGAATGCCCCCAGTTATCCCTATTAATCATTACCTCGGAGTTCTGAAAACCAACAAAATAGAACCGAGATCATATTCTATTATTCCATGCACGAAATATTCAAGCAGCATTTTGAGCCCGCTTTGAGCACTCTAATTTGTTCAAAGTAAAATTGTCGGCCCACCTCGACACTCACCGAAGAGCACCGCGATAGGATTTTGATATTGAACCGGCGTATTACCGCCGGCTCACCGACGATATGCTCCGCAGACGTGTCAGTATCACCGCGGATGCGGTGCACCGACAGCGCGGCGCACAAATGCAACTACGAGCTTTTTAACCGCAACAATTTTAGTATACGCTATTGGAGCTGGAATTACCGCGGCTGCTGGCACCAGACTTGCCCTCCAATTGTTCCTCGTTAAAATATTTAAAGTGTACTCATTCCGATTACGAGGCCTCGTAAGAGTCCCGTATCGTTATTTTTCGTCACTACCTCCCCGTGCCGGGAGTGGGTAATTTGCGCGCCTGCTGCCTTCCTTGGATGTGGTAGCCGTTTCTCAGGCTCCCTCTCCGGAATCGAACCCTGATTCCCCGTTACCCGTGACAACCATGGTAGTCGCAGAAACTACCATCGAAAGTTGATAAGGCAGACATTTGAAAGATGCGTCGCCGGTGCTGGACCATGCGATCGGCAAAAGTTATCCAGATTCATCAAAATTAACGACTTCGGACGCGAGGCCCTCCGTCGATTGGTTTTGATCTAATAAAAGCACTCATCCCATCACTGGTCAGAGTTCTGATTGCATGTATTAGCTCTAGAATTACCACAGTTATCCAAGTAACTGAGTAAGATCTAAGGAACCAAAACTGATATATTGAGCCATTCGCGGTATCGCCTTAATACGGCTTGCACTGAGACATGCATGGCTTAATCTTTGAGACAAGCATATAACTACTGGCAGGATCAACCAGGGAGCTCTAACTCGACTATTCGAAAATACGTCGATCGATCTCCGCAGATCGATTGCAAACAGCGAACCGCCCGATCCGTAGCGCGATAAATACGCGGACAGATAGGCGTGCCTATAATGGAATTATAAACAACATTCGCAAATACAATCAATCGCAATCACAATTCAATGTCGTGATCGTGCGTCGTTTTGTATATTGCTGTGTGACGACTTGCATGCACATCAACAATTTTGAACTTTAACGACCGAGATAAATATTAACACACCGCTTTTATGTTATGCGAACAAGTTTAAAAAAAACCCGAAACGCACATATCGATACATGAAACGTAACAACATACTCGATTACGCCCGGTATCATAGAGTCGCACAACTATTTAACTGAACGCAGAACGCCGTCAACACCGGCTGCTCGGTTAATAATAAAAGTAGAGCTGAATCGCTCTCGCAACCGTCTGCTGTGGCGGACACTATAAATCGACTCGATAGTCGAAATAGAGCCGACCCGCAGTTGGAAACTCTCGTTTAACGCGACCGTACGTATTAATAAATAATACTCCGATCGCGAGTCGGTTTGTCAGTTTTGCGATGTGCGCCGAAACGCACAGTTAGTTATAATATCGTACACAGTCGTGACCGTATTTCATCGTTCGCCGATAAAGAAAAAAAAGAGACGCGTTCGCGCATCGTTCTTCAACGTAGAGTCGTCGAACACAGACACGCACGCGGTCATTTCTCTTCTCGCAAAGATTAAACATCGGTCGCCGTGCACAACACTTGAAACAAAACTCCGACTACGCCGTTGTTAAAAAATAATGTTGCGCGCGCTCCCAATCTCATCATCAAAATAGTGTTTTATAATAACACTTATTTTTCTTTTCTCTCATTCGCCGCCGCCGCCGAAAACATGTACAAACTCGCCGCGCGCCGTACAAACACTTCCGTAACGGTAGTAAAGCGAGCAAGCGCGCACAGCACGTCTGAAACAATAAGTTCGGGGGGCCGCGTCTCACGACAAGCGCAACGACTCGCCGCCAGACGTGTATGCGTCGCGCTCGCGCAGCGCGCACGAGTGTATGTATGAATGTATGAATGTATGTATGTATGTATGTATGAATATATGTATGAATGTATGTATGAATGTATGTATGTATGTATGTATGTATGTATGTATGTATGTATGTATGTATGTATGTATGTATGTATGTATGTATGTATGTATGTATGTATGTATGTATGAATGTATGTATGCATGTATGTATGCATGTATATGTATGTATGTATGTATGTATTTCTGTATGTATGTATCTTCATGTGACAACACTCACATGAAGAAAAAAAATATGATCATAAACCCGTTCTCAAGTTGCAACACACACACACACACACACACACACACACACACACACACACACACACACACACACACACACACGTAACTAACCAGTAACACTGTATGTATGTATGTATGTATGTATTTCTGTATCTGTCATCATCATCTTCATACCCACCCAGTGACAACACTCATGTTCTCATGCAACACACACACACACACACACACACACACACACACACACACACACACACACACACACACACAATACCACTGTATGTATGTATGTATGTATGTATTTCTGTATCTGTCATCATCATCTTCATACCCACCCAGTGACAACACTCAACCATACAAGAAGAAAAAAAATCATCATGATCGATAAACCCGTTCTCAAGTTGCAACACACACACACACACACACACACACACACACACACACACGTAACTAACCAGTAACACTACCACTGTATGTATGTATGTATGTATGTATTTCTGTATCTGTCATCATCATCTTCATACCCACCCAGTGACAACACTCAACCATACAAGAAGAAAAAAAATCATCATGATCGATAAACCCGTTCTCAAGTTGCAACACACACACACACACACACACACACACACACACACACACACACACACACACACACGTAACTAACCAGTAACACTACCACTGTATGTATGTATGTATGTATGTATTTCTGTATCTGTCATCATCATCTTCATACCCACCCAGTGACAACACTCAACCATACAAGAAGAAAAAAAATCATCATGATCGATAAACCCGTTCTCAAGTTGCCACACACACACACACACACACACACACACACACACACACACACGTAACTAACCAGTAACACTACCACTGTATGTATGTATGTATGTATGTATTTCTGTATCTGTCATCATCATCTTCATACCCACCCAGTGACAACACTCAACCATACAAGAAGAAAAAAAATCATCATGATCGATAAACCCGTTCTCAAGTTGCAACACACACACACACACACACACACACACACACACACACACACAACTAACCAGTAACACTACCACTGTATGTATGTATGTATGTATGTATTTCTGTATCTGTCATCATCATCTTCATACCCACCCAGTGACAACACTCAACCATACAAGAAGAAAAAAAATCATCATGATCGATAAACCCGTTCTCAAGTTGCAACACACACACACACACACACACACACACACACACACACACACACACACACACACACACACACAACTAACCAGTAACACTACCACTGTGTATGTATTTCTGTATCTGTCATCATCATCTTCATACCCACCCAGTGACAACACTCAACCATACAAGAAGAAAAAAAATCATCATGATCGATAAACCCGTTCTCAAGTTGCAACACACACACACACACACACACACACACACACACACACACACAACTAACCAGTAACACTACCACTGTATGTATGTATGTATGTATGTATTTCTGTATCTGTCATCATCATCTTCATACCCACCCAGTGACAACACTCAACCATACAAGAAGAAAAAAAATCATCATGATCGATAAACCCGTTCTCAAGTTGCAACACACACACACACACACACACACACACACACACACACACACACACACACAT
>CM034409.1:10715000-10720000 GCA_019925095.2 Dendrolimus kikuchii
TTCCTCCGCTTACTAATATGCTTAAATTCGGCGGGTGATCCTCCCTGATCTGAGGCCAACGATAAAAAATGTGAGGCAGACTCGATATCCGTCAGCGCTACGACGGACGCTCTGACGACGGCGAGCGCATACGTATTGTTCAGAACAAACTCTGCGCACGCCCCGAAAGTGCGCCGTCGACGCGCCTCTTCGGACGTCGAGTCCGCCTACTTGACGAACGACAGAACGGAGGGAGCGCGCGCCCGGACGCGTCGTTCCAGTGCAACACGCACCGCGCACCGTACGCGGCATCCGACGGCCACAACCCGAATCACTCTCGCGAGATTCGATCCCTTCGGGAAGGAAGTCATCGACGAGTTATCGAGGGACCGCGAGCGCGTACAACGCTAGCGTGCATATTCGACGCACTAACGACACACCGAACGCGAAACGCGCACCCTTCGCGCAAACGATCGTTGCGAAATTATAAATTTTTAAACGGACGATCGGTACCCCGCAAAAAATTATATTCAATACGGGAACCGACGAACCGTCACAGGCGACCGTCGCAAGCACGCTCAGTGCCGGACGTCCGCAATGTGAAGTTTGTTTTTTATGCAGCCGGCCCTCAGACAGGAGTGGTCCTGGATGTGTCTCCACGGACCGCAATGTGCGTTCGAAGTGTCGATGTTCAAATGTGTCCTGCAGTTCACACTATGACGCGCAGTTAACTGCGTTCTTCATCGACCCGCGAGCCAAGTGATCCACCGTCCAGGGTAATCGTTTCGTTTGCATACCATATACGTCAGATAAGGACCAGAGACATAGTGTCGTCGTTCGTTCAGTATAGAACGAAAAAAAATAATAAATAAAAGGCGAAAATAAAAACTCGCGGAAGCTTAACGCGACCGGAGAGTTCATAATCGACCTCTCAACCGTTTCTTTTTACATTACGAGAGATAAAAACTCTCTTACGAACGCGCAACCATTCCACGTACTCGCGATGCGGATTTCCACCGGTCCACGTACGTGAAAAATGACGCGACGCGCGACGAACGCATCACGGACAACGCGCTCGGCGTACCGTCCGTCACGTGCGTCCATTCGCTAACTCTCGACGATCGCGGCAGCACCGCGGTTACACTTTTAGCGTGACCGGCGGCGAGCTGCGATCGCCGAATGGGATCTTGTCTATGTATCTTTATACAGATCGTGCGCACACGAATCGCGTAAGCAATTCACGCACAGACACGTTAATGATCCTTCCGCAGGTTCCCCTACGGAAACCTTGTTACGACTTTTACTTCCTCTAAATGATCAAGTTTGGTCAACTTCCCAGCAACGCCGACGGCCGTGAAGCCACCGCGTGTCGGTCCGAAGACCTCACTAAATCATTCAATCGGTAGTAGCGACGGGCGGTGTGTACAAAGGGCAGGGACGTAATCAACGCGAGCTTATGACTCGCGCTTACTAGGAATTCCTCGTTTATGGGGGATAATTGCAAACCCCAATCCCCAGCACGAAGGAGTTTCAACGGGTTGCCCGGGCCTCTAGGCCAGGGAGAACATGCTGATTCCTTCAGTGTAGCGCGCGTGCGGCCCAGGACATCTAAGGGCATCACAGACCTGTTATTGCTCAATCTCGTGCGGCTCGAAGCCGCCGGTCCCTCTAAGAAGAATTTTAATACGTCGCCAGTGAGTTGCGCGACACGGAGTCACGCACACCTAAATGACGACGCCTATTTAGCAGGCTAGAGTCTCGTTCGTTACCGGAATTAACCAGACAAATCGCTCCACCAACTAAGAACGGCCATGCACCACCACCCACCGAATCAAGAAAGAGCTGTTAATCTGTCAATCCTTCCGGTGTCCGGGCCTGGTGAGATTTCCCGTGTTGAGTCAAATTAAGCCGCAGGCTCCACTCCTGGTGGTGCCCTTCCGTCAATTCCTTTAAGTTTCAGCTTTGCAACCATACTCCCCCCGGAGTCCAAAATCTTTGGTTTCCCGGAAGCTGCCCGCCGAGCCATTGTAGTAACGTCGGCGGATCGCTAGATGACATATTTACGGTTAGAACTAGGGCGGTATCTAATCGCCTTCGAACCTCTAACTTTCGTTCTTGATTGATGAAAACACCTTTGGCAAATGCTTTCGCTGATGTTCGTCTTGCGACGATCCAAGAATTTCACCTCTAACGTCGCAATACGAATGCCCCCAGTTATCCCTATTAATCATTACCTCGGAGTTCTGAAAACCAACAAAATAGAACCGAGATCATATTCTATTATTCCATGCACGAAATATTCAAGCAGCATTTTGAGCCCGCTTTGAGCACTCTAATTTGTTCAAAGTAAAATTGTCGGCCCACCTCGACACTCACCGAAGAGCACCGCGATAGGATTTTGATATTGAACCGGCGTATTACCGCCGGCTCACCGACGATATGCTCCGCAGACGTGTCAGTATCACCGCGGATGCGGTGCACCGACAGCGCGGCGCACAAATGCAACTACGAGCTTTTTAACCGCAACAATTTTAGTATACGCTATTGGAGCTGGAATTACCGCGGCTGCTGGCACCAGACTTGCCCTCCAATTGTTCCTCGTTAAAATATTTAAAGTGTACTCATTCCGATTACGAGGCCTCGTAAGAGTCCCGTATCGTTATTTTTCGTCACTACCTCCCCGTGCCGGGAGTGGGTAATTTGCGCGCCTGCTGCCTTCCTTGGATGTGGTAGCCGTTTCTCAGGCTCCCTCTCCGGAATCGAACCCTGATTCCCCGTTACCCGTGACAACCATGGTAGTCGCAGAAACTACCATCGAAAGTTGATAAGGCAGACATTTGAAAGATGCGTCGCCGGTGCTGGACCATGCGATCGGCAAAAGTTATCCAGATTCATCAAAATTAACGACTTCGGACGCGAGGCCCTCCGTCGATTGGTTTTGATCTAATAAAAGCACTCATCCCATCACTGGTCAGAGTTCTGATTGCATGTATTAGCTCTAGAATTACCACAGTTATCCAAGTAACTGAGTAAGATCTAAGGAACCAAAACTGATATATTGAGCCATTCGCGGTATCGCCTTAATACGGCTTGCACTGAGACATGCATGGCTTAATCTTTGAGACAAGCATATAACTACTGGCAGGATCAACCAGGGAGCTCTAACTCGACTATTCGAAAATACGTCGATCGATCTCCGCAGATCGATTGCAAACAGCGAACCGCCCGATCCGTAGCGCGATAAATACGCGGACAGATAGGCGTGCCTATAATGGAATTATAAACAACATTCGCAAATACAATCAATCGCAATCACAATTCAATGTCGTGATCGTGCGTCGTTTTGTATATTGCTGTGTGACGACTTGCATGCACATCAACAATTTTGAACTTTAACGACCGAGATAAATATTAACACACCGCTTTTATGTTATGCGAACAAGTTTAAAAAAAACCCGAAACGCACATATCGATACATGAAACGTAACAACATACTCGATTACGCCCGGTATCATAGAGTCGCACAACTATTTAACTGAACGCAGAACGCCGTCAACACCGGCTGCTCGGTTAATAATAAAAGTAGAGCTGAATCGCTCTCGCAACCGTCTGCTGTGGCGGACACTATAAATCGACTCGATAGTCGAAATAGAGCCGACCCGCAGTTGGAAACTCTCGTTTAACGCGACCGTACGTATTAATAAATAATACTCCGATCGCGAGTCGGTTTGTCAGTTTTGCGATGTGCGCCGAAACGCACAGTTAGTTATAATATCGTACACAGTCGTGACCGTATTTCATCGTTCGCCGATAAAGAAAAAAAAGAGACGCGTTCGCGCATCGTTCTTCAACGTAGAGTCGTCGAACACAGACACGCACGCGGTCATTTCTCTTCTCGCAAAGATTAAACATCGGTCGCCGTGCACAACACTTGAAACAAAACTCCGACTACGCCGTTGTTAAAAAATAATGTTGCGCGCGCTCCCAATCTCATCATCAAAATAGTGTTTTATAATAACACTTATTTTTCTTTTCTCTCATTCGCCGCCGCCGCCGAAAACATGTACAAACTCGCCGCGCGCCGTACAAACACTTCCGTAACGGTAGTAAAGCGAGCAAGCGCGCACAGCACGTCTGAAACAATAAGTTCGGGGGGCCGCGTCTCACGACAAGCGCAACGACTCGCCGCCAGACGTGTATGCGTCGCGCTCGCGCAGCGCGCACGAGTGTATGTATGAATGTATGAATGTATGTATGTATGTATGTATGAATATATGTATGAATGTATGTATGAATGTATGTATGTATGTATGTATGTATGTATGTATGTATGTATGTATGTATGTATGTATGTATGTATGTATGTATGTATGTATGTATGTATGTATGTATGAATGTATATATGCATGTATGTATGCATGTATGTATGCATGTATGTATGCATGTATGTATGTATGTATTTCTGTATCTGTCATCATCATCTTCATACCCACCCAGTGACAACACTCAACCATACAAGAAGAAAAAAAATCATCATGATCGATAAACCCGTTCTCAAGTTGCAACACACACACACACACACACACACACACACACACACACACACACACACACACACACACACACGTAACTAACCAGTAACACTACCACTGTATGTATGTATGTATGTATGTATTTCTGTATCTGTCATCATCATCTTCATACCCACCCAGTGACAACACTCAACCATACAAGAAGAAAAAAAATCATCATGATCGATAAACCCGTTCTCAAGTTGCAACACACACACACACACACACACACACACACACACACACACACACACACACACACACGTAACTAACCAGTAACACTACCACTGTATGTATGTATGTATGTATGTATTTCTGTATCTGTCATCATCATCTTCATACCCACCCAGTGACAACACTCAACCATACAAGAAGAAAAAAAATCATCATGATCGATAAACCCGTTCTCAAGTTGCAACACACACACACACACACACACACACACACACA
>CM034409.1:10725000-10730000 GCA_019925095.2 Dendrolimus kikuchii
GCAGGTTTACCCCTGAACGGTTTCACGTACTCTTGAACTCTCTCTTCAAAGTTCTTTTCAACTTTCCCTCACGGTACTTGTTCGCTATCGGTCTCGCGGTAATATTTAGCCTTAGATGGAGTTTACCACCCACTTAGGGCTGCACTCTCAAGCAACCCGACTCTTAGGAGAGTTCCTCTCGCCGCCTTCCTCCGTCTCTACGGGCCTGGCACCCTCTACGGGAAAACGGCCCCGTTCAAGACGAACTTGGACAGGAGTGACGACGACGAGAAGGCGGAACCTCCCGAACACCACATCTCCCGCTGCCGTGACAGCAGCGGGATTCAGTGCTGGGCTATATTCCTGTTCGCTCGCCGCTACTAAGGAAATCCTGGTTAGTTTCTTTTCCTCCGCTTACTAATATGCTTAAATTCGGCGGGTGATCCTCCCTGATCTGAGGCCAACGATAAAAAATGTGAGGCAGACTCGATATCCGTCAGCGCTACGACGGACGCTCTGACGACGGCGAGCGCATACGTATTGTTCAGAACAAACTCTGCGCACGCCCCGAAAGTGCGCCGTCGACGCGCCTCTTCGGACGTCGAGTCCGCCTACTTGACGAACGATAGAACGGAGGGAGCGCGCGCCCGGACGCGTCGTTCCAGTGCAACACGCGCCGCGCACCGTACGCGGCATCCGACGGTCACAACCCGAATCACTCTCGCGAGATTCGATCCCTTCGGGAAGGAAGTCATCGACGAGTTATCGAGGGACCGCGAGCGCGTACAACGCTAGCGTGCATATTAGACGCACTAACGTCACACCGAACGCGAAACGCGCACCCTTCGCGCAAACGATCGTTGCGAAATTATAAATTTTTAAACGGACGATCGGTACCCCCCGCAAAAAATTATATTTAATACGGGAACCGACGAACCGTCACAGGCGACCGTCGCAAGCACGCTCAGTGCCGGACGTCCGCAATGTGAAGTTTGTTTTTTATGCAGCCGGCCCTCAGACAGGAGTGGTCCTGGATGTGTCTCCACGGACCGCAATGTGCGTTCGAAGTGTCGATGTTCAAATGTGTCCTGCAGTTCACACTATGACGCGCAGTTAACTGCGTTCTTCATCGACCCGCGAGCCAAGTGATCCACCGTCCAGGGTAATCGTTTCGTTTGCATACCATATACGTCAGATAAGGACCAGAGACATAGTGTCGTCGTTCGTTCAGTATAGAACGAAAAAAAATAAAAAATAAAAGGCGAAAATAAAAACTCGCGGAAGCTTAACGCGACCGGAGAGTTCATAATCGACCTCTCAACCGTTTTTTTTCACATTACGAGAGATAAAAACTCTCTTACGAACGCGCAACCATTCCACGTACTCGCGATGCGGATTTCCACCGGTCCACGTACGTGAAAAATGACGCGACGCGCGACGAACGCATCACGGACAACGCGCTCGGCGTACCGTCCGTCACGTGCGTCCATTCGCTAACTCTCGACGATCGCGGCAGCACCGCGGTTACACTTTTAGCGTGACCGGCGGCGAGCTGCGATCGCCGAATGGGATCTTGTCTATGTATCGTTATACAGATCGCGCGCACACGAATCGCGTAAGCAATTCACGCACAGACACGTTAATGATCCTTCCGCAGGTTCCCCTACGGAAACCTTGTTACGACTTTTACTTCCTCTAAATGATCAAGTTTGGTCAACTTCCCAGCAACGCCGACGGCCGTGAAGCCACCGCGTGTCGGTCCGAAGACCTCACTAAATCATTCAATCGGTAGTAGCGACGGGCGGTGTGTACAAAGGGCAGGGACGTAATCAACGCGAGCTTATGACTCGCGCTTACTAGGAATTCCTCGTTTATGGGGGATAATTGCAAACCCCAATCCCCAGCACGAAGGAGTTTCAACGGGTTGCCCGGGCCTCTAGGCCAGGGAGAACATGCTGATTCCTTCAGTGTAGCGCGCGTGCGGCCCAGGACATCTAAGGGCATCACAGACCTGTTATTGCTCAATCTCGTGCGGCTCGAAGCCGCCGGTCCCTCTAAGAAGAATTTTAATACGTCGCCAGTGAGTTGCGCGACACGGAGTCACGCACACCTAAATGACGACGCCTATTTAGCAGGCTAGAGTCTCGTTCGTTACCGGAATTAACCAGACAAATCGCTCCACCAACTAAGAACGGCCATGCACCACCACCCACCGAATCAAGAAAGAGCTGTTAATCTGTCAATCCTTCCGGTGTCCGGGCCTGGTGAGATTTCCCGTGTTGAGTCAAATTAAGCCGCAGGCTCCACTCCTGGTGGTGCCCTTCCGTCAATTCCTTTAAGTTTCAGCTTTGCAACCATACTCCCCCCGGAGTCCAAAATCTTTGGTTTCCCGGAAGCTGCCCGCCGAGCCATTGTAGTAACGTCGGCGGATCGCTAGATGACATATTTACGGTTAGAACTAGGGCGGTATCTAATCGCCTTCGAACCTCTAACTTTCGTTCTTGATTGATGAAAACACCTTTGGCAAATGCTTTCGCTGATGTTCGTCTTGCGACGATCCAAGAATTTCACCTCTAACGTCGCAATACGAATGCCCCCAGTTATCCCTATTAATCATTACCTCGGAGTTCTGAAAACCAACAAAATAGAACCGAGATCATATTCTATTATTCCATGCACGAAATATTCAAGCAGCATTTTGAGCCCGCTTTGAGCACTCTAATTTGTTCAAAGTAAAATTGTCGGCCCACCTCGACACTCACCGAAGAGCACCGCGATAGGATTTTGATATTGAACCGGCGTATTACCGCCGGCTCACCGACGATATGCTCCGCAGACGTGTCAGTATCACCGCGGATGCGGTGCACCGACAGCGCGGCGCACAAATGCAACTACGAGCTTTTTAACCGCAACAATTTTAGTATACGCTATTGGAGCTGGAATTACCGCGGCTGCTGGCACCAGACTTGCCCTCCAATTGTTCCTCGTTAAAATATTTAAAGTGTACTCATTCCGATTACGAGGCCTCGTAAGAGTCCCGTATCGTTATTTTTCGTCACTACCTCCCCGTGCCGGGAGTGGGTAATTTGCGCGCCTGCTGCCTTCCTTGGATGTGGTAGCCGTTTCTCAGGCTCCCTCTCCGGAATCGAACCCTGATTCCCCGTTACCCGTGACAACCATGGTAGTCGCAGAAACTACCATCGAAAGTTGATAAGGCAGACATTTGAAAGATGCGTCGCCGGTGCTGGACCATGCGATCGGCAAAAGTTATCCAGATTCATCAAAATTAACGACTTCGGACGCGAGGCCCTCCGTCGATTGGTTTTGATCTAATAAAAGCACTCATCCCATCACTGGTCAGAGTTCTGATTGCATGTATTAGCTCTAGAATTACCACAGTTATCCAAGTAACTGAGTAAGATCTAAGGAACCAAAACTGATATATTGAGCCATTCGCGGTATCGCCTTAATACGGCTTGCACTGAGACATGCATGGCTTAATCTTTGAGACAAGCATATAACTACTGGCAGGATCAACCAGGGAGCTCTAACTCGACTATTCGAAAATACGTCGATCGATCTCCGCAGATCGATTGCAAACAGCGAACCGCCCGATCCGTAGCGCGATAAATACGCGGACAGATAGGCGTGCCTATAACGGAATTATAAACAACATTCGCAAATACAATCAATCGCAATCACAATGTCGTGATCGTGCGTCGTTTTGTATATTGCTGTGTGACGACTCGCATGCACATCAACAATTTTGAACTTTAACGACCGAGATAAATATTAACACACCGCTTTTATGTTATGCGAACAAGTTTAAAAAAAACCCGAAACGCACATTTCGATACATGAAACGTAACAACATACTCGATTACGCCCGGTATCATAGAGTCGCACAACTATTTAACTGAACGCAGAACGCCGTCAACACCGGCTGCTCGGTTAATAATAAAAGTAGAGCTGAATCGCTCTCGCAACCGTCTGCTGTGGCGGACACTATAAATCGACTCGATAGTCGAAATAGAGCCGACCCGCAGTTGGAAACTCTCGTTTAACGCGACCGTACGTATTAATAAATAATACTCCGATCGCGAGTCGGTTTGTCAGTTTTGCGATGTGCGCCGAAACGCACAGTTAGTTATAATATCGTACACAGTCGTGACCGTATTTCATCGTTCGCCGATAAAGAAAAAAAAGAGACGCGTTCGCGCATCGTTCTTCAACGTAGAGTCGTCGAACACAGACACGCACGCGGTCATTTCTCTTCTCGCAAAGATTAAACATCGGTCGCCGTGCACAACACTTGAAACAAAACTCCGACTACGCCGTTGTTAAAAAATAATGTTGCGCGCGCTCCCAATCTCATCATCAAAATAGTGTTATTTTATAATAACACTTATTTTTCTTTTCTCTCATTCGCCGCCGCCGCCGAAAACATGTACAAACTCGCCGCGCGCCGTACAAACACTTCCGTAGTGGTAGAAGCGAGCAAGCGCGCACAGCACGTCTGAAACAATGAGTTCGGGGGCCGCGTCTCACGACAAGCGCAACGACTCGCCGCCAGACGTGTATGCGTCGCGCTCGCGCAGCGCGCACGAGTGTATGTATGAATGTATGAATGTATGTATGAATGTATGTATGAATGTATGTATGTATGTATGTATGTATGTATGTATGTATGTATGTATGTATGTATGTATGTATGTATGTATGTATGTATGTATGTATGTATGTATGTATGTATGTATGTATGTATGTATGTATGTATGTATGTATGTATGTATGTATGTATGTATGTATGTATGCATGTATGCATGTATGCATGCATGTATGCATGTATGCATGTATGTATGAATGTATGTATGAATGTATGTATGTATGTATCTGTCATCATCATCTTCATACCCACCCAGTGACATGTATGAAGAAATGTATGTATGTATGCATGTATTTCTGTATCTGTCATCATCATCTTCATACCCACCCAGTGACAACACTCAACCATACAAGAA
>CM034409.1:10735000-10740000 GCA_019925095.2 Dendrolimus kikuchii
AACAGGCGCGCCGCACCATCGTCCGCGCTTGGGCGGTGACGACGGCGACGACGTTGCCTTGCGTCGGGCCGGACGCGCTTTGTAACGCGTGCGCGGTTCTCTATCACTGTACCGTCCGACGGCCGGTCGGCGCACGCCGCGGTCCCGCCGCCGTTTAGAGCGACGGGGCTCCCGAGCGGCGCTTAGACCGACATCGAACGGGTCGCGATGCATTACTAAGAGAGAAGTGCACGCCTTCCGCGGACGTGTACGAAGCGCTCGCACCGTGCCGACGCCGATATAAACCGGCGCGACATCGAAACGCGAACACCGACGCCGCGGAGCGACGATGAATCTCTCCGTTCGTTCATTCGAGTTTCGCAGGTTTACCCCTGAACGGTTTCACGTACTCTTGAACTCTCTCTTCAAAGTTCTTTTCAACTTTCCCTCACGGTACTTGTTCGCTATCGGTCTCGCGGTAATATTTAGCCTTAGATGGAGTTTACCACCCACTTAGGGCTGCACTCTCAAGCAACCCGACTCTTAGGAGAGTTCCTCTCGCCGCCTTCCTCCGTCGCTACGGGCCTGGCACCCTCTACGGGAAAACGGCCCCGTTCAAGACGAACTTGGACAGGAGTGACGACGACGAGAAGGCGGAACCTCCCGAACACCACATCTCCCGCTGCCGTGACAACAGCGGGATTCAGTGCTGGGCTATATTCCTGTTCGCTCGCCGCTACTAAGGAAATCCTGGTTAGTTTCTTTTCCTCCGCTTACTAATATGCTTAAATTCGGCGGGTGATCCTCCCTGATCTGAGGCCAACGATAAAAAATGTGAGGCAGACTCGATATCCGTCAGCGCTACGACGGACGCTCTGACGACGGCGAGCGCATACGTATTGTTCAGAACAAACTCTGCGCACGCCCCGAAAGTGCGCCGTCGACGCGCCTCTTCGGACGTCGAGTCCGCCTACTTGACGAACGACAGAACGGAGGGAGCGCGCGCCCGGACGCGTCGTTCCAGTGCAACACGCACCGCGCACCGTACGCGGCATCCGACGGCCACAACCCGAATCACTCTCGCGAGATTCGATCCCTTCGGGAAGGAAGTCATCGACGAGTTATCGAGGGACCGCGAGCGCGTACAACGCTAGCGTGCATATTCGACGCACTAACGACACACCGAACGCGAAACGCGCACCCTTCGCGCAAACGATCGTTGCGAAATTATAAATTTTTAAACGGACGATCGGTACCCCGCAAAAAATTATATTCAATACGGGAACCGACGAACCGTCACAGGCGACCGTCGCAAGCACGCTCAGTGCCGGACGTCCGCAATGTGAAGTTTGTTTTTTATGCAGCCGGCCCTCAGACAGGAGTGGTCCTGGATGTGTCTCCACGGACCGCAATGTGCGTTCGAAGTGTCGATGTTCAAATGTGTCCTGCAGTTCACACTATGACGCGCAGTTAACTGCGTTCTTCATCGACCCGCGAGCCAAGTGATCCACCGTCCAGGGTAATCGTTTCGTTTGCATACCATATACGTCAGATAAGGACCAGAGACATAGTGTCGTCGTTCGTTCAGTATAGAACGAAAAAAAATAATAAATAAAAGGCGAAAATAAAAACTCGCGGAAGCTTAACGCGACCGGAGAGTTCATAATCGACCTCTCAACCGTTTCTTTTTACATTACGAGAGATAAAAACTCTCTTACGAACGCGCAACCATTCCACGTACTCGCGATGCGGATTTCCACCGGTCCACGTACGTGAAAAATGACGCGACGCGCGACGAACGCATCACGGACAACGCGCTCGGCGTACCGTCCGTCACGTGCGTCCATTCGCTAACTCTCGACGATCGCGGCAGCACCGCGGTTACACTTTTAGCGTGACCGGCGGCGAGCTGCGATCGCCGAATGGGATCTTGTCTATGTATCTTTATACAGATCGTGCGCACACGAATCGCGTAAGCAATTCACGCACAGACACGTTAATGATCCTTCCGCAGGTTCCCCTACGGAAACCTTGTTACGACTTTTACTTCCTCTAAATGATCAAGTTTGGTCAACTTCCCAGCAACGCCGACGGCCGTGAAGCCACCGCGTGTCGGTCCGAAGACCTCACTAAATCATTCAATCGGTAGTAGCGACGGGCGGTGTGTACAAAGGGCAGGGACGTAATCAACGCGAGCTTATGACTCGCGCTTACTAGGAATTCCTCGTTTATGGGGGATAATTGCAAACCCCAATCCCCAGCACGAAGGAGTTTCAACGGGTTGCCCGGGCCTCTAGGCCAGGGAGAACATGCTGATTCCTTCAGTGTAGCGCGCGTGCGGCCCAGGACATCTAAGGGCATCACAGACCTGTTATTGCTCAATCTCGTGCGGCTCGAAGCCGCCGGTCCCTCTAAGAAGAATTTTAATACGTCGCCAGTGAGTTGCGCGACACGGAGTCACGCACACCTAAATGACGACGCCTATTTAGCAGGCTAGAGTCTCGTTCGTTACCGGAATTAACCAGACAAATCGCTCCACCAACTAAGAACGGCCATGCACCACCACCCACCGAATCAAGAAAGAGCTGTTAATCTGTCAATCCTTCCGGTGTCCGGGCCTGGTGAGATTTCCCGTGTTGAGTCAAATTAAGCCGCAGGCTCCACTCCTGGTGGTGCCCTTCCGTCAATTCCTTTAAGTTTCAGCTTTGCAACCATACTCCCCCCGGAGTCCAAAATCTTTGGTTTCCCGGAAGCTGCCCGCCGAGCCATTGTAGTAACGTCGGCGGATCGCTAGATGACATATTTACGGTTAGAACTAGGGCGGTATCTAATCGCCTTCGAACCTCTAACTTTCGTTCTTGATTGATGAAAACACCTTTGGCAAATGCTTTCGCTGATGTTCGTCTTGCGACGATCCAAGAATTTCACCTCTAACGTCGCAATACGAATGCCCCCAGTTATCCCTATTAATCATTACCTCGGAGTTCTGAAAACCAACAAAATAGAACCGAGATCATATTCTATTATTCCATGCACGAAATATTCAAGCAGCATTTTGAGCCCGCTTTGAGCACTCTAATTTGTTCAAAGTAAAATTGTCGGCCCACCTCGACACTCACCGAAGAGCACCGCGATAGGATTTTGATATTGAACCGGCGTATTACCGCCGGCTCACCGACGATATGCTCCGCAGACGTGTCAGTATCACCGCGGATGCGGTGCACCGACAGCGCGGCGCACAAATGCAACTACGAGCTTTTTAACCGCAACAATTTTAGTATACGCTATTGGAGCTGGAATTACCGCGGCTGCTGGCACCAGACTTGCCCTCCAATTGTTCCTCGTTAAAATATTTAAAGTGTACTCATTCCGATTACGAGGCCTCGTAAGAGTCCCGTATCGTTATTTTTCGTCACTACCTCCCCGTGCCGGGAGTGGGTAATTTGCGCGCCTGCTGCCTTCCTTGGATGTGGTAGCCGTTTCTCAGGCTCCCTCTCCGGAATCGAACCCTGATTCCCCGTTACCCGTGACAACCATGGTAGTCGCAGAAACTACCATCGAAAGTTGATAAGGCAGACATTTGAAAGATGCGTCGCCGGTGCTGGACCATGCGATCGGCAAAAGTTATCCAGATTCATCAAAATTAACGACTTCGGACGCGAGGCCCTCCGTCGATTGGTTTTGATCTAATAAAAGCACTCATCCCATCACTGGTCAGAGTTCTGATTGCATGTATTAGCTCTAGAATTACCACAGTTATCCAAGTAACTGAGTAAGATCTAAGGAACCAAAACTGATATATTGAGCCATTCGCGGTATCGCCTTAATACGGCTTGCACTGAGACATGCATGGCTTAATCTTTGAGACAAGCATATAACTACTGGCAGGATCAACCAGGGAGCTCTAACTCGACTATTCGAAAATACGTCGATCGATCTCCGCAGATCGATTGCAAACAGCGAACCGCCCGATCCGTAGCGCGATAAATACGCGGACAGATAGGCGTGCCTATAATGGAATTATAAACAACATTCGCAAATACAATCAATCGCAATCACAATTCAATGTCGTGATCGTGCGTCGTTTTGTATATTGCTGTGTGACGACTTGCATGCACATCAACAATTTTGAACTTTAACGACCGAGATAAATATTAACACACCGCTTTTATGTTATGCGAACAAGTTTAAAAAAAACCCGAAACGCACATATCGATACATGAAACGTAACAACATACTCGATTACGCCCGGTATCATAGAGTCGCACAACTATTTAACTGAACGCAGAACGCCGTCAACACCGGCTGCTCGGTTAATAATAAAAGTAGAGCTGAATCGCTCTCGCAACCGTCTGCTGTGGCGGACACTATAAATCGACTCGATAGTCGAAATAGAGCCGACCCGCAGTTGGAAACTCTCGTTTAACGCGACCGTACGTATTAATAAATAATACTCCGATCGCGAGTCGGTTTGTCAGTTTTGCGATGTGCGCCGAAACGCACAGTTAGTTATAATATCGTACACAGTCGTGACCGTATTTCATCGTTCGCCGATAAAGAAAAAAAAGAGACGCGTTCGCGCATCGTTCTTCAACGTAGAGTCGTCGAACACAGACACGCACGCGGTCATTTCTCTTCTCGCAAAGATTAAACATCGGTCGCCGTGCACAACACTTGAAACAAAACTCCGACTACGCCGTTGTTAAAAAATAATGTTGCGCGCGCTCCCAATCTCATCATCAAAATAGTGTTTTATAATAACACTTATTTTTCTTTTCTCTCATTCGCCGCCGCCGCCGAAAACATGTACAAACTCGCCGCGCGCCGTACAAACACTTCCGTAACGGTAGTAAAGCGAGCAAGCGCGCACAGCACGTCTGAAACAATAAGTTCGGGGGGCCGCGTCTCACGACAAGCGCAACGACTCGCCGCCAGACGTGTATGCGTCGCGCTCGCGCAGCGCGCACGAGTGTATGTATGAATGTATGAATGTATGTATGTATGTATGTATGAATATATGT
>CM034409.1:10745000-10757500 GCA_019925095.2 Dendrolimus kikuchii
TGAGGAGGAGGTTCCAGAGTGTCGGCCCCAGTACGGATCCTTGCGGGCATCCCATCGTGGGGTGCTTCCAGATTACCCGGGAACCGACCATCAATCCCACCCGACGGTTGTGGAAGTAACTCACGAGAATGTGGTAGATGTTTGGTGGAATGCCGCCTTGTTTCGCCTTTAGAAGCACCATGGGCCACCAGGCATTGTCGAAGGCCCCGGAGATGTCTAGAAGAATAACCTGGACATAACTGCACTTCGACTCCGCGACCTTGGCGTTCAGATGCTTCAGGGCGGTTGTGGTCGACCTTCCGCCTGTGAAGCCGAACTGCAACGGGGACACGTTGCGGTACAGCGCCGGCGCACAGGCAAGGATCACCCTTTCCAGGATCTTGCCAAGGACTGGGAGCAAGGTAATCGGCCGGTAGGCCTTCGGGTCCGAAGCGGGCTTACCGTTGCACTTTGGCAGGATCAGCAGCCTTCCCACCTTCCATATTTCAGGAAAGACGCCTTGCTGGATACACAGGACATACATGTGGTGTAGCTCTATACTCGCTGCTCGCCATACTTTCTTCACGATTTTGGCCGAGATGCCATCTTCGCCGGGCGCCGTGTTGGGCAGCGTTTTGATGATGTTTCCGACCTCGGCCACAGTCGGGGGAGCGCAGTCAGCGCCGGCCGGTGCCAGCGCGGCAGCAACTCTAACCTGATGGTGGTACAGAGAGTCCAAATCCGTGCGGTCATCTGGGCATAAGACATCCAACATCGCCTCGACTGTACTGCCGGTGCTCTCCGTGAAGCCGTCGATCAGTTTCATGCCGTATAAGACGTTTGGAGGAGGCCGTATTCTGCCGTTGGCTTCTCTGTATGCTAGCCCCCACGGGTCGTCGTTGCCAGATTCCGCGATGTTTTTATAGAACAGGATCTCGGCGTCTTTCATGGCGCGTTTGTACCGAATTTTGACCTCGCGATATGTCTGTAATCGATCATGTTCTACGGTACCACCAAGTCTGCGAGCCTGTTGCCAGGCGCGTCGGGCACTGGTCACTTGCCGGCGGATCTCGTCCAACCTGTCGTTCCACCACTCATACCGCCCATTCCTATTCCGCTGCTTGCGTAGCAGGTGTTCGCGGGCGGAGCGGACGACGATGTCGGTGAATTTGCTGGAGTAAATAGTTGCATTTTTACAGCCCTGTAGTGTACCGACTCTGGAGTGAATTGCGGAGCAGAACCCTTTCCAGTCTACCCCAGACGTCGAGAAGTGGTCTCCTGTTCCTGCAGAGGGCTCCTCACGTACCAGCGGACTGTCCAGGTCTGCGATGAACGTGATCAGCTGGTGGTCGCTGATACTGACGCCCTCGTGCACTCTCCACTCCTTGACGGTAACTGCCCTAGTGGAGATGGTGAGATCGACGTTGGAGGATCCTTGAGCGCTTTGGAACGTAGGGGGCTGGTTGGGCGCATTGTGAATTAGTAAGCCTCTATTTAGGATGAAGCCCTCCATCTGGGATCTCCTGTACTCCGTGTCCGGTCCACGGCCGATGTATTGCTTGTGGCCGCAATGCCACATAGGCGAATGTGCATTGCTGTCCATGCCTATGAGGACACGCTTACCCGCCAAGTGGTCCATTACGCGGTCAAGGTGTTCCAGGTGGAGAGCTATATCATGGCTGTACTGGCAGTATACAGAGACCACATGTATGCCTGTGCCACCGTTCTCCACATGTGCCACTACGCAGTGTTCTGTATTCAGGTGAGCTAATATAGTGACTTGTAGGTTGCGGTTGCATACGAGTATTCCGGCCTTAGGGGTGTCGCCGCATTCTAGTATCCTGACGTTGCCACTATATTGCTCCTGAACGAGCACCAAGTCTAATTGCATCTGTCCAGCTAACACCGGCAGCTCTGTGGTTGCTGCTTCCGAACCTTGCAGGTTCAGCTGCCCAATATGGATAGAGCCTGCTGGCGTATTATCCATATTGGGTTCTGTTCAGCGCCTCCTGTTGAGCGTGTAACCGGGCCGGGCAGTGCAGTGACGCCGTTTTGTGGGTAGTGTGGTCGCTTCGCTTGAACCTTTTACAGGTCGCGCAGCATACCGTCTCCGACTTGCAGACCGTCGAGCGGTGGCCATTTTCGCCACATTGGCCGCAGGTTTCGGTGGCAGCCCTGCAGTACTTTTCAGGGTGCCCGTACTGTTGGCACTTGTTGCAGCAAGTCGCTCGTACATAGTCACATACTTCGGCTTCGTCCCACCCAACATACAGGCGTTCCAGCCGTATGAGCGCGTCCCTCACTTTGGGCGAGCACTCCAGGACCACCATGAACTTCTGGCCGATGGTACGCTTTGCGACTACTTTGCAGGACTTGGCGAACGCTTCTAAGGGTAGATCCTTGTCCTCCTCAAGGTTTACTTTGTGGATTTCCCTTATTAGCACGTCGTTGTCATACTCCGCGCGTAGGTACCTGAGCGATACGCAAGGGAGGCGACTCTTGGGCTCTGCTATGCGAAGGTTAGGTGGGACCACGCTTTTTAGCCTAGCAGCGGCTTCAGCGGTAGCAGTCCTCACTACCACACCGGCGTTCCCCACCATACGCACGCCAGTGACCTTAATTCCACTGGCGGCTGGAGTCACGGCATTCTGGAGAGCCTTCTTGGTTTCTTCGCTGGATTTTATATCGCTGTCCGGCTTAGGGTAAAAGATCACTGCAGGTCCAGTGTCCCGCGGCAGTGGTTCCATCTTTCCAGAGGGAAGCTTAAGGGCCCCCGCGTATGAACGTCCCGGCTGGGGCAGAATTGGCAACGGGTAGGCTGGTTCTAGGTGGGTGGCGGGTCGTTGCTTCTGCAAAGATGCCTCATTTTCGGCATCTGCCAGGCGTAGTGCCAGCTGGGCTACCAGGGCGATGATGTCCTGCCCATGGCCGGCTATGGTGGTCTTGTCGCCGATGTTGAGCTTATTGGGCGCGTTACACACCGCACCAATAGCCTTAATCGACGCGTGCACCGCAGCCACGAGCGAGGACTTGTCCATGTTCGCGGCGGTTGTTGGTCCTGCGGGTGTTTGCGCGACAACGGGTTCTGCGATCGAGCCGCTTGTGGTTAGGATGCCACCAATTGGGGGTGCCGTAGTAGTGACCTTGCGAGCCACTCTGCGACGCACCGCCTCCTGAACCTCTTCAGGTGAGCATAGGTGCCTCTTCGTGGCTCCAACGGTGGGACCTCCCTGAGTGTCTTGCATGGCGCCAGACGCAGTCGGCACTGGTGTTCCCGGCGGGGAACGGGCCAGGGACATTCGGGGCGCAAATGGTGACGACTCGCCAATGAGCTCTTTTAGAGATTCAAGCTCCAATTCCTTTTGGACGAGTTCGCGCTCGAAGAGCTCACGCTCTCTGGAGCGGTCCTCCTCCTCGTCCATCCTCTGAAGGGTGTTCGTGTATAAGCCAGATCAGGATAAGCGCACACGCATACGCACACGCACACGCACACGCACACGCACACACGCTCACACGCTCGCACACGCGCAGTGTAAACAAGAGTTTTTAAATATAATAGGAAAAAGAAAGTTAATAATGCAAAATAAAATAAAATACAATGAAATAAAATAAAATAAGCACACAGAAAAACAAGCGCAAAGCAGATATCTACAGCTCAAGCTATATTGCAACTATCAGCTGCTATATCGTCTGCGCAACACTAAAACTAAGGCTAAAGCTATATGTGTCTCTATCACTCTTACACTAAAAGCATAGGCGTCTATGTCGCACGAAGAATGTGTCACTATCACTTAGCACTAACTTGGGCGTGGTAGCTCCACCCACCAACGCCTCGAAGCTATCTGTCTCGCTCACACAGAGCTAGTGTCTCTATCACACGCAACTAAGCCTGGGCTTATCGGCACTGCCCACTTCGCCTCAAAGCAAGCTGTCTCTTATGCACTTACCTGGAATCGGGCTGCCGTCTCACACAGTCACCGCTCCAAGATCTGCCGTCTTCCTCACGCAACCAAGATGGCCGCGGGCTCTTACGGCGAGTTCCCTTGGCTAGAGCGAGAATTGAAAGTGTCAATTTGCACCAATCACAATTTTTGAATTGAATATTTTTAAAATATTTATCCGCACTACAGCACACGTCCGCTCGGTTCGGCGGTCGAGTAGATAGGGACAGTGGGAATCTCGTTAATCCATTCATGCGCGTCACTAATTAGATGACGAGGCATTTGGCTACCTTAAGAGAGTCATAGTTACTCCCGCCGTTTACCCGCGCTTGCTTGAATTTCTTCACGTTGACATTCAGAGCACTGGGCAGAAATCACATTGCGTCAACACCCGCGAGGGCCATCGCAATGCTTTGTTTTAATTAGACAGTCGGATTCCCCTTGTCCGTGCCAGTTCTGAGCTGACCGTTGAACGGCGGTCGTACAGAACCGCGCCGATCGCGCACGATGACGAA
This sequence comes from Dendrolimus kikuchii, assembly GCA_019925095.2. Classification (NCBI taxonomy): domain Eukaryota; kingdom Metazoa; phylum Arthropoda; class Insecta; order Lepidoptera; family Lasiocampidae; genus Dendrolimus; species Dendrolimus kikuchii. Next base: position 10,749,436 of record CM034409.1, read on the forward strand.
ACCGTCGCGGCCTTACGGCTAGGAAGATCCGCGGAAGGCCGGAACGCGGGTCCGGATTCAGCCCTCGCGCCCCGAGAGACGCTCGAGCATCGACCAGGCCCGGCACCGGCCGCATCCGCTTCCCGTCCAAACCCGACACGCCCCGGTCCTCAGAGCCAATCCTTATTCCGAAGTTACGGATCCAATTTGCCGACTTCCCTTACCTACATTATTCTATCGACTAGAGGCTCTTCACCTTGGAGACCTGCTGCGGATATGGGTACGAACCGGCGCGACATCTCCACGTACATCCCTCACCTGAATTTTCAAGGTCCGCAGAGAGTATCCGGACACCGCCGCAAATGCGGTGCTCTTCGCGTTCCGAACCATATCTCCCTTCTATAGGATTCCATGGAACTCGAACGCTCAGGCAGAAAAGAAAACTCTTCCCGGACCTCTCGGCGGCGTCTTCAGGCCACTTTGGGTTACCCCGTCGAACACTCGCTTTGAAACGAGGGAACGATTATTGAAACGGTTCCGCTGCCGGGTTCCGGAATAGGAACCGGATTCCCTTTCGCTCAAAGGGCGTTATTTATCATAATAACAACAATAAACACGCCGCATCGACATAAGATCTCTCCTTGAGCTTAGGATCGACTGACTCGCGAGCAACTACTGTTCACGCGAAACCCTTCTCCACGTCAGTCCTCCAGGGCCTCGCTGGAGTATTTGCTACTACCACCAAGATCTGCACCGACGGAGGCTCCAAGCGGGCTCACGCCCAGACCCTTCTGCGCACTCCGCCGCGCACGTCCTACTCGTTACGGCTTAATGACAATAACATAGTTATCGCGCACATGCCGGTAACGGTAGTGTATAGGCAAAACGCTTCAGCGCCATCCATTTTCAGGGCTGGTTGCTTCGGCAGGTGAGTCGTTGCACACTCCTTAGCGGATTCCGACTTCCATGGCCACCGTCCTGCTGTCATGAGCGACCAACGCCTTTCATGGTGTCCCATGAGCGTTTTTTAGGCGCCTTAACACTACGTTTGGTTCATCCCACAGCGCCAGTTCTGCTTACCAAAATTGGCCCACTTGGCACCGTCATCAGATCTCCGGCTTCATCGTTCGAGTAAGCCGGAGCTCTCACCCATTTAAAGTTTGAGAATAGGTTGAGGTCGTTTCGGCCCCAATGCCTCTAATCATTCGCTTTACCGGATGAGACTGTCCAAATCGACGCCAGCTATCCTGAGGGAAACTTCGGACGGAACCAGCTACTAGATGGTTCGATTAGTCTTTCGCCCCTATACCCAGTTCCGACGATCGATTTGCACGTCAGAATCGCTACGGTCCTCCATCAGGGTTTCCCCTGACTTCGACCTGACCAGGCATAGTTCACCATCTTTCGGGTCCCAGCATCTGTGCTCAGAGCGCGCCTGCATTCACGGATTGGAAACGAGACGCCTCGGGAGTGCGAGAGGTCGACCTAGACCGACGCTCCATCCTCCCTGAGCGCGCGCGCCCGCGAGGGGCGCACGCGCCTTCACTTTCGTTGTGCCTTTCAGTTTTAATACACTCAATGACTCGCACACATGCTAGACTCCTTGGTCCGTGTTTCAAGACGGGTCCTGCGAGTGCCCGAAACTTGTAACATCGCAGACTGAGACGCGCACAGTCCGAGACTGGCACGGCGGCGACAACAGGCGCGCCGCACCATCGTCCGCGCTTGGGCGGTGACGACGGCGACGACGTTGCCTTGCGTCGGGCCGGACGCGCTTTGTAACGCGTGCGCGGTTCTCTATCACTGTACCGTCCGACGGCCGGTCGGCGCACGCCGCGGTCCCGCCGCCGTTTAGAGCGACGGGGCTCCCGAGCGGCGCTTAGACCGACATCGAACGGGTCGCGATGCATTACTAAGAGAGAAGTGCACGCCTTCCGCGGACGTGTACGAAGCGCTCGCACCGTGCCGACGCCGATATAAACCGGCGCGACATCGAAACGCGAACACCGACGCCGCGGAGCGACGATGAATCTCTCCGTTCGTTCATTCGAGTTTCGCAGGTTTACCCCTGAACGGTTTCACGTACTCTTGAACTCTCTCTTCAAAGTTCTTTTCAACTTTCCCTCACGGTACTTGTTCGCTATCGGTCTCGCGGTAATATTTAGCCTTAGATGGAGTTTACCACCCACTTAGGGCTGCACTCTCAAGCAACCCGACTCTTAGGAGAGTTCCTCTCGCCGCCTTCCTCCGTCGCTACGGGCCTGGCACCCTCTACGGGAAAACGGCCCCGTTCAAGACGAACTTGGACAGGAGTGACGACGACGAGAAGGCGGAACCTCCCGAACACCACATCTCCCGCTGCCGTGACAGCAGCGGGATTCAGTGCTGGGCTATATTCCTGTTCGCTCGCCGCTACTAAGGAAATCCTGGTTAGTTTCTTTTCCTCCGCTTACTAATATGCTTAAATTCGGCGGGTGATCCTCCCTGATCTGAGGCCAACGATAAAAAATGTGAGGCAGACTCGATATCCGTCAGCGCTACGACGGACGCTCTGACGACGGCGAGCGCATACGTATTGTTCAGAACAAACTCTGCGCACGCCCCGAAAGTGCGCCGTCGACGCGCCTCTTCGGACGTCGAGTCCGCCTACTTGACGAACGATAGAACGGAGGGAGCGCGCGCCCGGACGCGTCGTTCCAGTGCAACACGCGCCGCGCACCGTACGCGGCATCCGACGGTCACAACCCGAATCACTCTCGCGAGATTCGATCCCTTCGGGAAGGAAGTCATCGACGAGTTATCGAGGGACCGCGAGCGCGTACAACGCTAGCGTGCATATTAGACGCACTAACGTCACACCGAACGCGAAACGCGCACCCTTCGCGCAAACGATCGTTGCGAAATTATAAATTTTTAAACGGACGATCGGTACCCCGCAAAAAATTATATTTAATACGGGAACCGACGAACCGTCACAGGCGACCGTCGCAAGCACGCTCAGTGCCGGACGTCCGCAATGTGAAGTTTGTTTTTTATGCAGCCGGCCCTCAGACAGGAGTGGTCCTGGATGTGTCTCCACGGACCGCAATGTGCGTTCGAAGTGTCGATGTTCAAATGTGTCCTGCAGTTCACACTATGACGCGCAGTTAACTGCGTTCTTCATCGACCCGCGAGCCAAGTGATCCACCGTCCAGGGTAATCGTTTCGTTTGCATACCATATACGTCAGATAAGGACCAGAGACATAGTGTCGTCGTTCGTTCAGTATAGAACGAAAAAAAATAATAAATAAAAGGCGAAAATAAAAACTCGCGGAAGCTTAACGCGACCGGAGAGTTCATAATCGACCTCTCAACCGTTTCTTTTTACATTACGAGAGATAAAAACTCTCTTACGAACGCGCAACCATTCCACGTACTCGCGATGCGGATTTCCACCGGTCCACGTACGTGAAAAATGACGCGACGCGCGACGAACGCATCACGGACAACGCGCTCGGCGTACCGTCCGTCACGTGCGTCCATTCGCTAACTCTCGACGATCGCGGCAGCACCGCGGTTACACTTTTAGCGTGACCGGCGGCGAGCTGCGATCGCCGAATGGGATCTTGTCTATGTATCTTTATACAGATCGTGCGCACACGAATCGCGTAAGCAATTCACGCACAGACACGTTAATGATCCTTCCGCAGGTTCCCCTACGGAAACCTTGTTACGACTTTTACTTCCTCTAAATGATCAAGTTTGGTCAACTTCCCAGCAACGCCGACGGCCGTGAAGCCACCGCGTGTCGGTCCGAAGACCTCACTAAATCATTCAATCGGTAGTAGCGACGGGCGGTGTGTACAAAGGGCAGGGACGTAATCAACGCGAGCTTATGACTCGCGCTTACTAGGAATTCCTCGTTTATGGGGGATAATTGCAAACCCCAATCCCCAGCACGAAGGAGTTTCAACGGGTTGCCCGGGCCTCTAGGCCAGGGAGAACATGCTGATTCCTTCAGTGTAGCGCGCGTGCGGCCCAGGACATCTAAGGGCATCACAGACCTGTTATTGCTCAATCTCGTGCGGCTCGAAGCCGCCGGTCCCTCTAAGAAGAATTTTAATACGTCGCCAGTGAGTTGCGCGACACGGAGTCACGCACACCTAAATGACGACGCCTATTTAGCAGGCTAGAGTCTCGTTCGTTACCGGAATTAACCAGACAAATCGCTCCACCAACTAAGAACGGCCATGCACCACCACCCACCGAATCAAGAAAGAGCTGTTAATCTGTCAATCCTTCCGGTGTCCGGGCCTGGTGAGATTTCCCGTGTTGAGTCAAATTAAGCCGCAGGCTCCACTCCTGGTGGTGCCCTTCCGTCAATTCCTTTAAGTTTCAGCTTTGCAACCATACTCCCCCCGGAGTCCAAAATCTTTGGTTTCCCGGAAGCTGCCCGCCGAGCCATTGTAGTAACGTCGGCGGATCGCTAGATGACATATTTACGGTTAGAACTAGGGCGGTATCTAATCGCCTTCGAACCTCTAACTTTCGTTCTTGATTGATGAAAACACCTTTGGCAAATGCTTTCGCTGATGTTCGTCTTGCGACGATCCAAGAATTTCACCTCTAACGTCGCAATACGAATGCCCCCAGTTATCCCTATTAATCATTACCTCGGAGTTCTGAAAACCAACAAAATAGAACCGAGATCATATTCTATTATTCCATGCACGAAATATTCAAGCAGCATTTTGAGCCCGCTTTGAGCACTCTAATTTGTTCAAAGTAAAATTGTCGGCCCACCTCGACACTCACCGAAGAGCACCGCGATAGGATTTTGATATTGAACCGGCGTATTACCGCCGGCTCACCGACGATATGCTCCGCAGACGTGTCAGTATCACCGCGGATGCGGTGCACCGACAGCGCGGCGCACAAATGCAACTACGAGCTTTTTAACCGCAACAATTTTAGTATACGCTATTGGAGCTGGAATTACCGCGGCTGCTGGCACCAGACTTGCCCTCCAATTGTTCCTCGTTAAAATATTTAAAGTGTACTCATTCCGATTACGAGGCCTCGTAAGAGTCCCGTATCGTTATTTTTCGTCACTACCTCCCCGTGCCGGGAGTGGGTAATTTGCGCGCCTGCTGCCTTCCTTGGATGTGGTAGCCGTTTCTCAGGCTCCCTCTCCGGAATCGAACCCTGATTCCCCGTTACCCGTGACAACCATGGTAGTCGCAGAAACTACCATCGAAAGTTGATAAGGCAGACATTTGAAAGATGCGTCGCCGGTGCTGGACCATGCGATCGGCAAAAGTTATCCAGATTCATCAAAATTAACGACTTCGGACGCGAGGCCCTCCGTCGATTGGTTTTGATCTAATAAAAGCACTCATCCCATCACTGGTCAGAGTTCTGATTGCATGTATTAGCTCTAGAATTACCACAGTTATCCAAGTAACTGAGTAAGATCTAAGGAACCAAAACTGATATATTGAGCCATTCGCGGTATCGCCTTAATACGGCTTGCACTGAGACATGCATGGCTTAATCTTTGAGACAAGCATATAACTACTGGCAGGATCAACCAGGGAGCTCTAACTCGACTATTCGAAAATACGTCGATCGATCTCCGCAGATCGATTGCAAACAGCGAACCGCCCGATCCGTAGCGCGATAAATACGCGGACAGATAGGCGTGCCTATAATGGAATTATAAACAACATTCGCAAATACAATCAATCGCAATCACAATTCAATGTCGTGATCGTGCGTCGTTTTGTATATTGCTGTGTGACGACTTGCATGCACATCAACAATTTTGAACTTTAACGACCGAGATAAATATTAACACACCGCTTTTATGTTATGCGAACAAGTTTAAAAAAAACCCGAAACGCACATATCGATACATGAAACGTAACAACATACTCGATTACGCCCGGTATCATAGAGTCGCACAACTATTTAACTGAACGCAGAACGCCGTCAACACCGGCTGCTCGGTTAATAATAAAAGTAGAGCTGAATCGCTCTCGCAACCGTCTGCTGTGGCGGACACTATAAATCGACTCGATAGTCGAAATAGAGCCGACCCGCAGTTGGAAACTCTCGTTTAACGCGACCGTACGTATTAATAAATAATACTCCGATCGCGAGTCGGTTTGTCAGTTTTGCGATGTGCGCCGAAACGCACAGTTAGTTATAATATCGTACACAGTCGTGACCGTATTTCATCGTTCGCCGATAAAGAAAAAAAAGAGACGCGTTCGCGCATCGTTCTTCAACGTAGAGTCGTCGAACACAGACACGCACGCGGTCATTTCTCTTCTCGCAAAGATTAAACATCGGTCGCCGTGCACAACACTTGAAACAAAACTCCGACTACGCCGTTGTTAAAAAATAATGTTGCGCTCCCATCTCATCATCAAAATAGCGTTATTTTATAATAACACTTATTTTTCTTTTCTCTCATTCGCCGCCGCCGAAAACATGTACAAACTCGCCGCGCGCCGTACAAACACTTCCGTAGTGGTAAAAGCGAGCAAGCGCGCACAGCACGTCTGAAACAATGAGTTCGGGGGCCGCGTCTCACGACAAGCGCAACGACTCGCCGCCAGACGTGTATGCGTCGCGCTCGCGCAGCGCGCACGAGTGTATGTATGAATGTATGAATGTATGTATGTATGTATGTATGTATGTATGTATGTATGTATGTATGTATGTATGTATGTATGTATGTATGTATGTATGTATGTATGTATGTATGTATGTATGTATGTATGTATGTATGTATGTATGTATGTATGTATGTATGTATGTATGTATGTATGTATGTATGTATGTATGTATGTATGTATGTATGTATGTATGTATGTATGTATGTATGCATGTATGCATGTATGTATGTATGTATGTATGTATGTATGTATGTATGTATGTATGTATGTATGTATGTATGTATGTATGTATGTCTGTATGTATGTCATCTTCATACCCACCCAGTGACATGTCAACCATACAAGAAGAAAAAAAATCATCATGATCGATAAACCCGTTCTCAAGTTGCAACACACACACACATGTACACACACACACACACACACACACACACACACACACACGTAACTAACCAGTAACACTACCACTGTATGTATGTATGTATGTATGTATTTCTGTATCTGTCATCATCATCTTCATACCCACCCAGTGACAACACTCAACCATACAAGAAGAAAAAAAATCATCATGATCGATAAACCCGTTCTCAAGTATGCAACACATGTATGTACACACATGTATGTACACACACATGTACACATGTACACACGTATGTAACCAGTAACACTACCACTGTATGTATGTATGTATGTATGTATTTCTGTATCTGTCATCATCATCTTCATACCCACCCAGTGACAACACTCAACCATGTATGTATGTATGTATGTCATGTATGTATGTATAAACCCGTTCTCAAGTTGCAACACACACACACACACACACACACACACACACACACACACACACGTAACTAACCAGTAACACTACCACTGTATGTATGTATGTATGTATGTATTTCTGTATCTGTCATCATCATCTTCATACCCACCCAGTGACAACACTCAACCATACAAGAAGAAAAAAAATCATCATGATCGATAAACCCGTTCTCAAGTTGCAACACACACACACACACACACACACACACACACACACACACACACACACACACACGTAACTAACCAGTAACACTACCACTGTATGTATGTATGTATGTATGTATTTCTGTATCTGTCATCATCATCTTCATACCCACCCAGTGACAACACTCAACCCCATACAAGAAGAAAAAAAATCATCATGATCGATAAACCCGTTCTCAAGTTGCAACACACACACACACACACACACACACACACACACACACACACACACACACACGTAACTAACCAGTAACACTACCACTGTATGTATGTATGTATTTCTGTATCTGTCATCATCATCTTCATACCCACCCAGTGACAACACTCAACCATACAAGAAGAAAAAAAATCATCATGATCGATAAACCCGTTCTCAAGTTGCAACACACACACACAC
>CM034409.1:10762500-10765000 GCA_019925095.2 Dendrolimus kikuchii
CGACGGACGCTCTGACGACGGCGAGCGCATACGTATTGTTCAGAACAAACTCTGCGCACGCCCCGAAAGTGCGCCGTCGACGCGCCTCTTCGGACGTCGAGTCCGCCTACTTGACGAACGATAGAACGGAGGGAGCGCGCGCCCGGACGCGTCGTTCCAGTGCAACACGCGCCGCGCACCGTACGCGGCATCCGACGGTCACAACCCGAATCACTCTCGCGAGATTCGATCCCTTCGGGAAGGAAGTCATCGACGAGTTATCGAGGGACCGCGAGCGCGTACAACGCTAGCGTGCATATTAGACGCACTAACGTCACACCGAACGCGAAACGCGCACCCTTCGCGCAAACGATCGTTGCGAAATTATAAATTTTTAAACGGACGATCGGTACCCCGCAAAAAATTATATTTAATACGGGAACCGACGAACCGTCACAGGCGACCGTCGCAAGCACGCTCAGTGCCGGACGTCCGCAATGTGAAGTTTGTTTTTTATGCAGCCGGCCCTCAGACAGGAGTGGTCCTGGATGTGTCTCCACGGACCGCAATGTGCGTTCGAAGTGTCGATGTTCAAATGTGTCCTGCAGTTCACACTATGACGCGCAGTTAACTGCGTTCTTCATCGACCCGCGAGCCAAGTGATCCACCGTCCAGGGTAATCGTTTCGTTTGCATACCATATACGTCAGATAAGGACCAGAGACATAGTGTCGTCGTTCGTTCAGTATAGAACGAAAAAAAATAAAAAATAAAAGGCGAAAATAAAAACTCGCGGAAGCTTAACGCGACCGGAGAGTTCATAATCGACCTCTCAACCGTTTTTTTTTCACATTACGAGAGATAAAAACTCTCTTACGAACGCGCAACCATTCCACGTACTCGCGATGCGGATTTCCACCGGTCCACGTACGTGAAAAATGACGCGACGCGCGACGAACGCATCACGGACAACGCGCTCGGCGTACCGTCCGTCACGTGCGTCCATTCGCTAACTCTCGACGATCGCGGCAGCACCGCGGTTACACTTTTAGCGTGACCGGCGGCGAGCTGCGATCGCCGAATGGGATCTTGTCTATGTATCGTTATACAGATCGCGCGCACACGAATCGCGTAAGCAATTCACGCACAGACACGTTAATGATCCTTCCGCAGGTTCCCCTACGGAAACCTTGTTACGACTTTTACTTCCTCTAAATGATCAAGTTTGGTCAACTTCCCAGCAACGCCGACGGCCGTGAAGCCACCGCGTGTCGGTCCGAAGACCTCACTAAATCATTCAATCGGTAGTAGCGACGGGCGGTGTGTACAAAGGGCAGGGACGTAATCAACGCGAGCTTATGACTCGCGCTTACTAGGAATTCCTCGTTTATGGGGGATAATTGCAAACCCCAATCCCCAGCACGAAGGAGTTTCAACGGGTTGCCCGGGCCTCTAGGCCAGGGAGAACATGCTGATTCCTTCAGTGTAGCGCGCGTGCGGCCCAGGACATCTAAGGGCATCACAGACCTGTTATTGCTCAATCTCGTGCGGCTCGAAGCCGCCGGTCCCTCTAAGAAGAATTTTAATACGTCGCCAGTGAGTTGCGCGACACGGAGTCACGCACACCTAAATGACGACGCCTATTTAGCAGGCTAGAGTCTCGTTCGTTACCGGAATTAACCAGACAAATCGCTCCACCAACTAAGAACGGCCATGCACCACCACCCACCGAATCAAGAAAGAGCTGTTAATCTGTCAATCCTTCCGGTGTCCGGGCCTGGTGAGATTTCCCGTGTTGAGTCAAATTAAGCCGCAGGCTCCACTCCTGGTGGTGCCCTTCCGTCAATTCCTTTAAGTTTCAGCTTTGCAACCATACTCCCCCCGGAGTCCAAAATCTTTGGTTTCCCGGAAGCTGCCCGCCGAGCCATTGTAGTAACGTCGGCGGATCGCTAGATGACATATTTACGGTTAGAACTAGGGCGGTATCTAATCGCCTTCGAACCTCTAACTTTCGTTCTTGATTGATGAAAACACCTTTGGCAAATGCTTTCGCTGATGTTCGTCTTGCGACGATCCAAGAATTTCACCTCTAACGTCGCAATACGAATGCCCCCAGTTATCCCTATTAATCATTACCTCGGAGTTCTGAAAACCAACAAAATAGAACCGAGATCATATTCTATTATTCCATGCACGAAATATTCAAGCAGCATTTTGAGCCCGCTTTGAGCACTCTAATTTGTTCAAAGTAAAATTGTCGGCCCACCTCGACACTCACCGAAGAGCACCGCGATAGGATTTTGATATTGAACCGGCGTATTACCGCCGGCTCACCGACGATATGCTCCGCAGACGTGTCAGTATCACCGCGGATGCGGTGCACCGACAGCGCGGCGCACAAATGCAACTACGAGCTTTTTAACCGCAACAATTTTAGTATACGCTATTGGAGCTGGAATTACCGCGGCTGCTGGCACCAGACTTGCCCTCCAATTGTTCCTCGTTAAAATATTTAAAGTGTA
>CM034409.1:10772500-10780000 GCA_019925095.2 Dendrolimus kikuchii
GACTGGCACGGCGGCGACAACAGGCGCGCCGCACCATCGTCCGCGCTTGGGCGGTGACGACGGCGACGACGTTGCCTTGCGTCGGGCCGGACGCGCTTTGTAACGCGTGCGCGGTTCTCTATCACTGTACCGTCCGACGGCCGGTCGGCGCACGCCGCGGTCCCGCCGCCGTTTAGAGCGACGGGGCTCCCGAGCGGCGCTTAGACCGACATCGAACGGGTCGCGATGCATTACTAAGAGAGAAGTGCACGCCTTCCGCGGACGTGTACGAAGCGCTCGCACCGTGCCGACGCCGATATAAACCGGCGCGACATCGAAACGCGAACACCGACGCCGCGGAGCGACGATGAATCTCTCCGTTCGTTCATTCGAGTTTCGCAGGTTTACCCCTGAACGGTTTCACGTACTCTTGAACTCTCTCTTCAAAGTTCTTTTCAACTTTCCCTCACGGTACTTGTTCGCTATCGGTCTCGCGGTAATATTTAGCCTTAGATGGAGTTTACCACCCACTTAGGGCTGCACTCTCAAGCAACCCGACTCTTAGGAGAGTTCCTCTCGCCGCCTTCCTCCGTCGCTACGGGCCTGGCACCCTCTACGGGAAAACGGCCCCGTTCAAGACGAACTTGGACAGGAGTGACGACGACGAGAAGGCGGAACCTCCCGAACACCACATCTCCCGCTGCCGTGACAACAGCGGGATTCAGTGCTGGGCTATATTCCTGTTCGCTCGCCGCTACTAAGGAAATCCTGGTTAGTTTCTTTTCCTCCGCTTACTAATATGCTTAAATTCGGCGGGTGATCCTCCCTGATCTGAGGCCAACGATAAAAAATGTGAGGCAGACTCGATATCCGTCAGCGCTACGACGGACGCTCTGACGACGGCGAGCGCATACGTATTGTTCAGAACAAACTCTGCGCACGCCCCGAAAGTGCGCCGTCGACGCGCCTCTTCGGACGTCGAGTCCGCCTACTTGACGAACGACAGAACGGAGGGAGCGCGCGCCCGGACGCGTCGTTCCAGTGCAACACGCACCGCGCACCGTACGCGGCATCCGACGGCCACAACCCGAATCACTCTCGCGAGATTCGATCCCTTCGGGAAGGAAGTCATCGACGAGTTATCGAGGGACCGCGAGCGCGTACAACGCTAGCGTGCATATTCGACGCACTAACGACACACCGAACGCGAAACGCGCACCCTTCGCGCAAACGATCGTTGCGAAATTATAAATTTTTAAACGGACGATCGGTACCCCGCAAAAAATTATATTCAATACGGGAACCGACGAACCGTCACAGGCGACCGTCGCAAGCACGCTCAGTGCCGGACGTCCGCAATGTGAAGTTTGTTTTTTATGCAGCCGGCCCTCAGACAGGAGTGGTCCTGGATGTGTCTCCACGGACCGCAATGTGCGTTCGAAGTGTCGATGTTCAAATGTGTCCTGCAGTTCACACTATGACGCGCAGTTAACTGCGTTCTTCATCGACCCGCGAGCCAAGTGATCCACCGTCCAGGGTAATCGTTTCGTTTGCATACCATATACGTCAGATAAGGACCAGAGACATAGTGTCGTCGTTCGTTCAGTATAGAACGAAAAAAAATAATAAATAAAAGGCGAAAATAAAAACTCGCGGAAGCTTAACGCGACCGGAGAGTTCATAATCGACCTCTCAACCGTTTCTTTTTACATTACGAGAGATAAAAACTCTCTTACGAACGCGCAACCATTCCACGTACTCGCGATGCGGATTTCCACCGGTCCACGTACGTGAAAAATGACGCGACGCGCGACGAACGCATCACGGACAACGCGCTCGGCGTACCGTCCGTCACGTGCGTCCATTCGCTAACTCTCGACGATCGCGGCAGCACCGCGGTTACACTTTTAGCGTGACCGGCGGCGAGCTGCGATCGCCGAATGGGATCTTGTCTATGTATCTTTATACAGATCGTGCGCACACGAATCGCGTAAGCAATTCACGCACAGACACGTTAATGATCCTTCCGCAGGTTCCCCTACGGAAACCTTGTTACGACTTTTACTTCCTCTAAATGATCAAGTTTGGTCAACTTCCCAGCAACGCCGACGGCCGTGAAGCCACCGCGTGTCGGTCCGAAGACCTCACTAAATCATTCAATCGGTAGTAGCGACGGGCGGTGTGTACAAAGGGCAGGGACGTAATCAACGCGAGCTTATGACTCGCGCTTACTAGGAATTCCTCGTTTATGGGGGATAATTGCAAACCCCAATCCCCAGCACGAAGGAGTTTCAACGGGTTGCCCGGGCCTCTAGGCCAGGGAGAACATGCTGATTCCTTCAGTGTAGCGCGCGTGCGGCCCAGGACATCTAAGGGCATCACAGACCTGTTATTGCTCAATCTCGTGCGGCTCGAAGCCGCCGGTCCCTCTAAGAAGAATTTTAATACGTCGCCAGTGAGTTGCGCGACACGGAGTCACGCACACCTAAATGACGACGCCTATTTAGCAGGCTAGAGTCTCGTTCGTTACCGGAATTAACCAGACAAATCGCTCCACCAACTAAGAACGGCCATGCACCACCACCCACCGAATCAAGAAAGAGCTGTTAATCTGTCAATCCTTCCGGTGTCCGGGCCTGGTGAGATTTCCCGTGTTGAGTCAAATTAAGCCGCAGGCTCCACTCCTGGTGGTGCCCTTCCGTCAATTCCTTTAAGTTTCAGCTTTGCAACCATACTCCCCCCGGAGTCCAAAATCTTTGGTTTCCCGGAAGCTGCCCGCCGAGCCATTGTAGTAACGTCGGCGGATCGCTAGATGACATATTTACGGTTAGAACTAGGGCGGTATCTAATCGCCTTCGAACCTCTAACTTTCGTTCTTGATTGATGAAAACACCTTTGGCAAATGCTTTCGCTGATGTTCGTCTTGCGACGATCCAAGAATTTCACCTCTAACGTCGCAATACGAATGCCCCCAGTTATCCCTATTAATCATTACCTCGGAGTTCTGAAAACCAACAAAATAGAACCGAGATCATATTCTATTATTCCATGCACGAAATATTCAAGCAGCATTTTGAGCCCGCTTTGAGCACTCTAATTTGTTCAAAGTAAAATTGTCGGCCCACCTCGACACTCACCGAAGAGCACCGCGATAGGATTTTGATATTGAACCGGCGTATTACCGCCGGCTCACCGACGATATGCTCCGCAGACGTGTCAGTATCACCGCGGATGCGGTGCACCGACAGCGCGGCGCACAAATGCAACTACGAGCTTTTTAACCGCAACAATTTTAGTATACGCTATTGGAGCTGGAATTACCGCGGCTGCTGGCACCAGACTTGCCCTCCAATTGTTCCTCGTTAAAATATTTAAAGTGTACTCATTCCGATTACGAGGCCTCGTAAGAGTCCCGTATCGTTATTTTTCGTCACTACCTCCCCGTGCCGGGAGTGGGTAATTTGCGCGCCTGCTGCCTTCCTTGGATGTGGTAGCCGTTTCTCAGGCTCCCTCTCCGGAATCGAACCCTGATTCCCCGTTACCCGTGACAACCATGGTAGTCGCAGAAACTACCATCGAAAGTTGATAAGGCAGACATTTGAAAGATGCGTCGCCGGTGCTGGACCATGCGATCGGCAAAAGTTATCCAGATTCATCAAAATTAACGACTTCGGACGCGAGGCCCTCCGTCGATTGGTTTTGATCTAATAAAAGCACTCATCCCATCACTGGTCAGAGTTCTGATTGCATGTATTAGCTCTAGAATTACCACAGTTATCCAAGTAACTGAGTAAGATCTAAGGAACCAAAACTGATATATTGAGCCATTCGCGGTATCGCCTTAATACGGCTTGCACTGAGACATGCATGGCTTAATCTTTGAGACAAGCATATAACTACTGGCAGGATCAACCAGGGAGCTCTAACTCGACTATTCGAAAATACGTCGATCGATCTCCGCAGATCGATTGCAAACAGCGAACCGCCCGATCCGTAGCGCGATAAATACGCGGACAGATAGGCGTGCCTATAATGGAATTATAAACAACATTCGCAAATACAATCAATCGCAATCACAATTCAATGTCGTGATCGTGCGTCGTTTTGTATATTGCTGTGTGACGACTTGCATGCACATCAACAATTTTGAACTTTAACGACCGAGATAAATATTAACACACCGCTTTTATGTTATGCGAACAAGTTTAAAAAAAACCCGAAACGCACATATCGATACATGAAACGTAACAACATACTCGATTACGCCCGGTATCATAGAGTCGCACAACTATTTAACTGAACGCAGAACGCCGTCAACACCGGCTGCTCGGTTAATAATAAAAGTAGAGCTGAATCGCTCTCGCAACCGTCTGCTGTGGCGGACACTATAAATCGACTCGATAGTCGAAATAGAGCCGACCCGCAGTTGGAAACTCTCGTTTAACGCGACCGTACGTATTAATAAATAATACTCCGATCGCGAGTCGGTTTGTCAGTTTTGCGATGTGCGCCGAAACGCACAGTTAGTTATAATATCGTACACAGTCGTGACCGTATTTCATCGTTCGCCGATAAAGAAAAAAAAGAGACGCGTTCGCGCATCGTTCTTCAACGTAGAGTCGTCGAACACAGACACGCACGCGGTCATTTCTCTTCTCGCAAAGATTAAACATCGGTCGCCGTGCACAACACTTGAAACAAAACTCCGACTACGCCGTTGTTAAAAAATAATGTTGCGCGCGCTCCCAATCTCATCATCAAAATAGTGTTTTATAATAACACTTATTTTTCTTTTCTCTCATTCGCCGCCGCCGCCGAAAACATGTACAAACTCGCCGCGCGCCGTACAAACACTTCCGTAACGGTAGTAAAGCGAGCAAGCGCGCACAGCACGTCTGAAACAATAAGTTCGGGGGGCCGCGTCTCACGACAAGCGCAACGACTCGCCGCCAGACGTGTATGCGTCGCGCTCGCGCAGCGCGCACGAGTGTATGTATGAATGTATGAATGTATGTATGTATGTATGTATGAATATATGTATGAATGTATGTATGAATGTATGTATGTATGTATGTATGTATGTATGTATGTATGTATGTATGTATGTATGTATGTATGTATGTATGTATGTATGTATGTATGTATGTATGTATGAATGTATATATGCATGTATGTATGCATGTATGTATGCATGTATGTATGCATGTATGTATGTATGTATTTCTGTATCTGTCATCATCATCTTCATACCCACCCAGTGACAACACTCAACCATACAAGAAGAAAAAAAATCATCATGATCGATAAACCCGTTCTCAAGTTGCAACACACACACACACACACACACACACACACACACACACACACACACACACACACACACACACGTAACTAACCAGTAACACTACCACTGTATGTATGTATGTATGTATGTATTTCTGTATCTGTCATCATCATCTTCATACCCACCCAGTGACAACACTCAACCATACAAGAAGAAAAAAAATCATCATGATCGATAAACCCGTTCTCAAGTTGCAACACACACACACACACACACACACACACACACACACACACACACACACACACACACACACACACACGTAACTAACCAGTAACACTACCACTGTATGTATGTATGTATGTATGTATTTCTGTATCTGTCATCATCATCTTCATACCCACCCAGTGACAACACTCAACCATACAAGAAGAAAAAAAATCATCATGATCGATAAACCCGTTCTCAAGTTGCAACACACACACACACACACACACACACACACACACACACACACACACACACACACACACACGTAACTAACCAGTAACACTACCACTGTATGTATGTATGTATGTATGTATTTCTGTATCTGTCATCATCATCTTCATACCCACCCAGTGACAACACTCAACCATACAAGAAGAAAAAAAATCATCATGATCGATAAACCCGTTCTCAAGTTGCAACACACACACACACACACACACACACACACACACACACACACACACGTAACTAACCAGTAACACTACCACTGTATGTATGTATGTATGTATGTATTTCTGTATCTGTCATCATCATCTTCATACCCACCCAGTGACAACACTCAACCATACAAGAAGAAAAAAAATCATCATGATCGATAAACCCGTTCTCAAGTTGCAACACACACACACACACACACACACACACACACACACACACACACACACACACACACACGTAACTAACCAGTAACACTACCACTGTATGTATGTATGTATGTATGTATTTCTGTATCTGTCATCATCATCTTCATACCCACCCAGTGACAACACTCAACCATACAAGAAGAAAAAAAATCATCATGATCGATAAACCCGTTCTCAAGTTGCAACACACACACACACACACACACACACACACACACACACACACACACACACACACACACACGTAACTAACCAGTAACACTACCACTGTATGTATGTATGTATGTATGTATTTCTGTATCTGTCATC
The DNA here is from genome assembly GCA_019925095.2 of Dendrolimus kikuchii. Classification (NCBI taxonomy): domain Eukaryota; kingdom Metazoa; phylum Arthropoda; class Insecta; order Lepidoptera; family Lasiocampidae; genus Dendrolimus; species Dendrolimus kikuchii. Next base: position 10,778,987 of record CM034409.1, read on the forward strand.
ATCATCTTCATACCCACCCAGTGACAACACTCAACCATACAAGAAGAAAAAAAATCATCATGATCGATAAACCCGTTCTCAAGTTGCAACACACACACACACACACACACACACACACACACACACACACACACACACACACACACGTAACTAACCAGTAACACTACCACTGTATGTATGTATGTATGTATGTATTTCTGTATCTGTCATCATCATCTTCATACCCACCCAGTGACAACACTCAACCATACAAGAAGAAAAAAAATCATCATGATCGATAAACCCGTTCTCAAGTTGCAACACACACACACACACACACACACACACACACACACACACACACACACACACACACGTAACTAACCAGTAACACTACCACTGTATGTATGTATGTATGTATGTATTTCTGTATCTGTCATCATCATCTTCATACCCACCCAGTGACAACACTCAACCATACAAGAAGAAAAAAAATCATCATGATCGATAAACCCGTTCTCAAGTTGCAACACACACACACACACACACACACACACACACACACACACACACGTAACTAACCAGTAACACTACCACTGTATGTATGTATGTATGTATGTATTTCTGTATCTGTCATCATCATCTTCATACCCACCCAGTGACAACACTCAACCATACAAGAAGAAAAAAAATCATCATGATCGATAAACCCGTTCTCAAGTTGCAACACACACACACACACACACACACACACACACACACACACACACACACACACACACACGTAACTAACCAGTAACACTACCACTGTATGTATGTATGTATGTATGTATTTCTGTATCTGTCATCATCATCTTCATACCCACCCAGTGACAACACTCAACCATACAAGAAGAAAAAAAATCATCATGATCGATAAACCCGTTCTCAAGTTGCAACACACACACACACACACACACACACACACACACACACACGTAACTAACCAGTAACACTACCACTGTATGTATGTATGTATGTATTTCTGTATCTGTC
>CM034409.1:10785000-10790000 GCA_019925095.2 Dendrolimus kikuchii
TATATTCCTGTTCGCTCGCCGCTACTAAGGAAATCCTGGTTAGTTTCTTTTCCTCCGCTTACTAATATGCTTAAATTCGGCGGGTGATCCTCCCTGATCTGAGGCCAACGATAAAAAATGTGAGGCAGACTCGATATCCGTCAGCGCTACGACGGACGCTCTGACGACGGCGAGCGCATACGTATTGTTCAGAACAAACTCTGCGCACGCCCCGAAAGTGCGCCGTCGACGCGCCTCTTCGGACGTCGAGTCCGCCTACTTGACGAACGACAGAACGGAGGGAGCGCGCGCCCGGACGCGTCGTTCCAGTGCAACACGCACCGCGCACCGTACGCGGCATCCGACGGCCACAACCCGAATCACTCTCGCGAGATTCGATCCCTTCGGGAAGGAAGTCATCGACGAGTTATCGAGGGACCGCGAGCGCGTACAACGCTAGCGTGCATATTCGACGCACTAACGACACACCGAACGCGAAACGCGCACCCTTCGCGCAAACGATCGTTGCGAAATTATAAATTTTTAAACGGACGATCGGTACCCCGCAAAAAATTATATTCAATACGGGAACCGACGAACCGTCACAGGCGACCGTCGCAAGCACGCTCAGTGCCGGACGTCCGCAATGTGAAGTTTGTTTTTTATGCAGCCGGCCCTCAGACAGGAGTGGTCCTGGATGTGTCTCCACGGACCGCAATGTGCGTTCGAAGTGTCGATGTTCAAATGTGTCCTGCAGTTCACACTATGACGCGCAGTTAACTGCGTTCTTCATCGACCCGCGAGCCAAGTGATCCACCGTCCAGGGTAATCGTTTCGTTTGCATACCATATACGTCAGATAAGGACCAGAGACATAGTGTCGTCGTTCGTTCAGTATAGAACGAAAAAAAATAATAAATAAAAGGCGAAAATAAAAACTCGCGGAAGCTTAACGCGACCGGAGAGTTCATAATCGACCTCTCAACCGTTTCTTTTTACATTACGAGAGATAAAAACTCTCTTACGAACGCGCAACCATTCCACGTACTCGCGATGCGGATTTCCACCGGTCCACGTACGTGAAAAATGACGCGACGCGCGACGAACGCATCACGGACAACGCGCTCGGCGTACCGTCCGTCACGTGCGTCCATTCGCTAACTCTCGACGATCGCGGCAGCACCGCGGTTACACTTTTAGCGTGACCGGCGGCGAGCTGCGATCGCCGAATGGGATCTTGTCTATGTATCGTTATACAGATCGCGCGCACACGAATCGCGTAAGCAATTCACGCACAGACACGTTAATGATCCTTCCGCAGGTTCCCCTACGGAAACCTTGTTACGACTTTTACTTCCTCTAAATGATCAAGTTTGGTCAACTTCCCAGCAACGCCGACGGCCGTGAAGCCACCGCGTGTCGGTCCGAAGACCTCACTAAATCATTCAATCGGTAGTAGCGACGGGCGGTGTGTACAAAGGGCAGGGACGTAATCAACGCGAGCTTATGACTCGCGCTTACTAGGAATTCCTCGTTTATGGGGGATAATTGCAAACCCCAATCCCCAGCACGAAGGAGTTTCAACGGGTTGCCCGGGCCTCTAGGCCAGGGAGAACATGCTGATTCCTTCAGTGTAGCGCGCGTGCGGCCCAGGACATCTAAGGGCATCACAGACCTGTTATTGCTCAATCTCGTGCGGCTCGAAGCCGCCGGTCCCTCTAAGAAGAATTTTAATACGTCGCCAGTGAGTTGCGCGACACGGAGTCACGCACACCTAAATGACGACGCCTATTTAGCAGGCTAGAGTCTCGTTCGTTACCGGAATTAACCAGACAAATCGCTCCACCAACTAAGAACGGCCATGCACCACCACCCACCGAATCAAGAAAGAGCTGTTAATCTGTCAATCCTTCCGGTGTCCGGGCCTGGTGAGATTTCCCGTGTTGAGTCAAATTAAGCCGCAGGCTCCACTCCTGGTGGTGCCCTTCCGTCAATTCCTTTAAGTTTCAGCTTTGCAACCATACTCCCCCCGGAGTCCAAAATCTTTGGTTTCCCGGAAGCTGCCCGCCGAGCCATTGTAGTAACGTCGGCGGATCGCTAGATGACATATTTACGGTTAGAACTAGGGCGGTATCTAATCGCCTTCGAACCTCTAACTTTCGTTCTTGATTGATGAAAACACCTTTGGCAAATGCTTTCGCTGATGTTCGTCTTGCGACGATCCAAGAATTTCACCTCTAACGTCGCAATACGAATGCCCCCAGTTATCCCTATTAATCATTACCTCGGAGTTCTGAAAACCAACAAAATAGAACCGAGATCATATTCTATTATTCCATGCACGAAATATTCAAGCAGCATTTTGAGCCCGCTTTGAGCACTCTAATTTGTTCAAAGTAAAATTGTCGGCCCACCTCGACACTCACCGAAGAGCACCGCGATAGGATTTTGATATTGAACCGGCGTATTACCGCCGGCTCACCGACGATATGCTCCGCAGACGTGTCAGTATCACCGCGGATGCGGTGCACCGACAGCGCGGCGCACAAATGCAACTACGAGCTTTTTAACCGCAACAATTTTAGTATACGCTATTGGAGCTGGAATTACCGCGGCTGCTGGCACCAGACTTGCCCTCCAATTGTTCCTCGTTAAAATATTTAAAGTGTACTCATTCCGATTACGAGGCCTCGTAAGAGTCCCGTATCGTTATTTTTCGTCACTACCTCCCCGTGCCGGGAGTGGGTAATTTGCGCGCCTGCTGCCTTCCTTGGATGTGGTAGCCGTTTCTCAGGCTCCCTCTCCGGAATCGAACCCTGATTCCCCGTTACCCGTGACAACCATGGTAGTCGCAGAAACTACCATCGAAAGTTGATAAGGCAGACATTTGAAAGATGCGTCGCCGGTGCTGGACCATGCGATCGGCAAAAGTTATCCAGATTCATCAAAATTAACGACTTCGGACGCGAGGCCCTCCGTCGATTGGTTTTGATCTAATAAAAGCACTCATCCCATCACTGGTCAGAGTTCTGATTGCATGTATTAGCTCTAGAATTACCACAGTTATCCAAGTAACTGAGTAAGATCTAAGGAACCAAAACTGATATATTGAGCCATTCGCGGTATCGCCTTAATACGGCTTGCACTGAGACATGCATGGCTTAATCTTTGAGACAAGCATATAACTACTGGCAGGATCAACCAGGGAGCTCTAACTCGACTATTCGAAAATACGTCGATCGATCTCCGCAGATCGATTGCAAACAGCGAACCGCCCGATCCGTAGCGCGATAAATACGCGGACAGATAGGCGTGCCTATAACGGAATTATAAACAACATTCGCAAATACAATCAATCGCAATCACAATGTCGTGATCGTGCGTCGTTTTGTATATTGCTGTGTGACGACTCGCATGCACATCAACAATTTTGAACTTTAACGACCGAGATAAATATTAACACACCGCTTTTATGTTATGCGAACAAGTTTAAAAAAAACCCGAAACGCACATTTCGATACATGAAACGTAACAACATACTCGATTACGCCCGGTATCATAGAGTCGCACAACTATTTAACTGAACGCAGAACGCCGTCAACACCGGCTGCTCGGTTAATAATAAAAGTAGAGCTGAATCGCTCTCGCAACCGTCTGCTGTGGCGGACACTATAAATCGACTCGATAGTCGAAATAGAGCCGACCCGCAGTTGGAAACTCTCGTTTAACGCGACCGTACGTATTAATAAATAATACTCCGATCGCGAGTCGGTTTGTCAGTTTTGCGATGTGCGCCGAAACGCACAGTTAGTTATAATATCGTACACAGTCGTGACCGTATTTCATCGTTCGCCGATAAAGAAAAAAAAGAGACGCGTTCGCGCATCGTTCTTCAACGTAGAGTCGTCGAACACAGACACGCACGCGGTCATTTCTCTTCTCGCAAAGATTAAACATCGGTCGCCGTGCACAACACTTGAAACAAAACTCCGACTACGCCGTTGTTAAAAAATAATGTTGCGCTCCCATCTCATCATCAAAATAGCGTTATTTTATAATAACACTTATTTTTCTTTTCTCTCATTCGCCGCCGCCGAAAACATGTACAAACTCGCCGCGCGCCGTACAAACACTTCCGTAGTGGTAAAAGCGAGCAAGCGCGCACAGCACGTCTGAAACAATGAGTTCGGGGGCCGCGTCTCACGACAAGCGCAACGACTCGCCGCCAGACGTGTATGCGTCGCGCTCGCGCAGCGCGCACGAGTGTATGTATGAATGTATGAATGTATGTATGAATGTATGTATGAATGTATGTATGTATGTATGTATGTATGTATGTATGTATGTATGTATGTATGTATGTATGTATGTATGTATGTATGTATGTATGTATGTATGTATGTATGTATGTATGTATGTATGTATGTATGTATGTATGCATGTATGTATGCATGTATGTATGTATGTATTTCTGTATCTGTCATCATCATCTTCATACCCACCCAGTGACAACACTCAACCATACAAGAAGAAAAAAAATCATCATGATCGATAAACCCGTTCTCAAGTTGCAACACACACACACACACACACACACACACACACACACACACACACACACACACACACACACGTAACTAACCAGTAACACTACCACTGTATGTATGTATGTATGTATGTATTTCTGTATCTGTCATCATCATGTTCATACCCACCCAGTGACAACACTCAACCATACATGAAGAAAAAAAATCATCATGATCATGTACACACACACACACACACACACACACACACACACACACACACACACACACACACGTTCTAACACTACCACTGTATGTATGTATGTATGTATGTATTTCTGTATCTGTCATCATCATCTTCATACCCACCCAGTGACAACACACAACCACACAAGAAGACACACACACATCATGATCGATAAACCCGTTCTCAAGTTGCAACACACACACACACACACACACACACACACACACACACACACACACACGTAACCAA
>CM034409.1:10795000-10800000 GCA_019925095.2 Dendrolimus kikuchii
AGTGCACGCCTTCCGCGGACGTGTACGAAGCGCTCGCACCGTGCCGACGCCGATATAAACCGGCGCGACATCGAAACGCGAACACCGACGCCGCGGAGCGACGATGAATCTCTCCGTTCGTTCATTCGAGTTTCGCAGGTTTACCCCTGAACGGTTTCACGTACTCTTGAACTCTCTCTTCAAAGTTCTTTTCAACTTTCCCTCACGGTACTTGTTCGCTATCGGTCTCGCGGTAATATTTAGCCTTAGATGGAGTTTACCACCCACTTAGGGCTGCACTCTCAAGCAACCCGACTCTTAGGAGAGTTCCTCTCGCCGCCTTCCTCCGTCGCTACGGGCCTGGCACCCTCTACGGGAAAACGGCCCCGTTCAAGACGAACTTGGACAGGAGTGACGACGACGAGAAGGCGGAACCTCCCGAACACCACATCTCCCGCTGCCGTGACAACAGCGGGATTCAGTGCTGGGCTATATTCCTGTTCGCTCGCCGCTACTAAGGAAATCCTGGTTAGTTTCTTTTCCTCCGCTTACTAATATGCTTAAATTCGGCGGGTGATCCTCCCTGATCTGAGGCCAACGATAAAAAATGTGAGGCAGACTCGATATCCGTCAGCGCTACGACGGACGCTCTGACGACGGCGAGCGCATACGTATTGTTCAGAACAAACTCTGCGCACGCCCCGAAAGTGCGCCGTCGACGCGCCTCTTCGGACGTCGAGTCCGCCTACTTGACGAACGACAGAACGGAGGGAGCGCGCGCCCGGACGCGTCGTTCCAGTGCAACACGCACCGCGCACCGTACGCGGCATCCGACGGCCACAACCCGAATCACTCTCGCGAGATTCGATCCCTTCGGGAAGGAAGTCATCGACGAGTTATCGAGGGACCGCGAGCGCGTACAACGCTAGCGTGCATATTCGACGCACTAACGACACACCGAACGCGAAACGCGCACCCTTCGCGCAAACGATCGTTGCGAAATTATAAATTTTTAAACGGACGATCGGTACCCCGCAAAAAATTATATTCAATACGGGAACCGACGAACCGTCACAGGCGACCGTCGCAAGCACGCTCAGTGCCGGACGTCCGCAATGTGAAGTTTGTTTTTTATGCAGCCGGCCCTCAGACAGGAGTGGTCCTGGATGTGTCTCCACGGACCGCAATGTGCGTTCGAAGTGTCGATGTTCAAATGTGTCCTGCAGTTCACACTATGACGCGCAGTTAACTGCGTTCTTCATCGACCCGCGAGCCAAGTGATCCACCGTCCAGGGTAATCGTTTCGTTTGCATACCATATACGTCAGATAAGGACCAGAGACATAGTGTCGTCGTTCGTTCAGTATAGAACGAAAAAAAATAATAAATAAAAGGCGAAAATAAAAACTCGCGGAAGCTTAACGCGACCGGAGAGTTCATAATCGACCTCTCAACCGTTTCTTTTTACATTACGAGAGATAAAAACTCTCTTACGAACGCGCAACCATTCCACGTACTCGCGATGCGGATTTCCACCGGTCCACGTACGTGAAAAATGACGCGACGCGCGACGAACGCATCACGGACAACGCGCTCGGCGTACCGTCCGTCACGTGCGTCCATTCGCTAACTCTCGACGATCGCGGCAGCACCGCGGTTACACTTTTAGCGTGACCGGCGGCGAGCTGCGATCGCCGAATGGGATCTTGTCTATGTATCTTTATACAGATCGTGCGCACACGAATCGCGTAAGCAATTCACGCACAGACACGTTAATGATCCTTCCGCAGGTTCCCCTACGGAAACCTTGTTACGACTTTTACTTCCTCTAAATGATCAAGTTTGGTCAACTTCCCAGCAACGCCGACGGCCGTGAAGCCACCGCGTGTCGGTCCGAAGACCTCACTAAATCATTCAATCGGTAGTAGCGACGGGCGGTGTGTACAAAGGGCAGGGACGTAATCAACGCGAGCTTATGACTCGCGCTTACTAGGAATTCCTCGTTTATGGGGGATAATTGCAAACCCCAATCCCCAGCACGAAGGAGTTTCAACGGGTTGCCCGGGCCTCTAGGCCAGGGAGAACATGCTGATTCCTTCAGTGTAGCGCGCGTGCGGCCCAGGACATCTAAGGGCATCACAGACCTGTTATTGCTCAATCTCGTGCGGCTCGAAGCCGCCGGTCCCTCTAAGAAGAATTTTAATACGTCGCCAGTGAGTTGCGCGACACGGAGTCACGCACACCTAAATGACGACGCCTATTTAGCAGGCTAGAGTCTCGTTCGTTACCGGAATTAACCAGACAAATCGCTCCACCAACTAAGAACGGCCATGCACCACCACCCACCGAATCAAGAAAGAGCTGTTAATCTGTCAATCCTTCCGGTGTCCGGGCCTGGTGAGATTTCCCGTGTTGAGTCAAATTAAGCCGCAGGCTCCACTCCTGGTGGTGCCCTTCCGTCAATTCCTTTAAGTTTCAGCTTTGCAACCATACTCCCCCCGGAGTCCAAAATCTTTGGTTTCCCGGAAGCTGCCCGCCGAGCCATTGTAGTAACGTCGGCGGATCGCTAGATGACATATTTACGGTTAGAACTAGGGCGGTATCTAATCGCCTTCGAACCTCTAACTTTCGTTCTTGATTGATGAAAACACCTTTGGCAAATGCTTTCGCTGATGTTCGTCTTGCGACGATCCAAGAATTTCACCTCTAACGTCGCAATACGAATGCCCCCAGTTATCCCTATTAATCATTACCTCGGAGTTCTGAAAACCAACAAAATAGAACCGAGATCATATTCTATTATTCCATGCACGAAATATTCAAGCAGCATTTTGAGCCCGCTTTGAGCACTCTAATTTGTTCAAAGTAAAATTGTCGGCCCACCTCGACACTCACCGAAGAGCACCGCGATAGGATTTTGATATTGAACCGGCGTATTACCGCCGGCTCACCGACGATATGCTCCGCAGACGTGTCAGTATCACCGCGGATGCGGTGCACCGACAGCGCGGCGCACAAATGCAACTACGAGCTTTTTAACCGCAACAATTTTAGTATACGCTATTGGAGCTGGAATTACCGCGGCTGCTGGCACCAGACTTGCCCTCCAATTGTTCCTCGTTAAAATATTTAAAGTGTACTCATTCCGATTACGAGGCCTCGTAAGAGTCCCGTATCGTTATTTTTCGTCACTACCTCCCCGTGCCGGGAGTGGGTAATTTGCGCGCCTGCTGCCTTCCTTGGATGTGGTAGCCGTTTCTCAGGCTCCCTCTCCGGAATCGAACCCTGATTCCCCGTTACCCGTGACAACCATGGTAGTCGCAGAAACTACCATCGAAAGTTGATAAGGCAGACATTTGAAAGATGCGTCGCCGGTGCTGGACCATGCGATCGGCAAAAGTTATCCAGATTCATCAAAATTAACGACTTCGGACGCGAGGCCCTCCGTCGATTGGTTTTGATCTAATAAAAGCACTCATCCCATCACTGGTCAGAGTTCTGATTGCATGTATTAGCTCTAGAATTACCACAGTTATCCAAGTAACTGAGTAAGATCTAAGGAACCAAAACTGATATATTGAGCCATTCGCGGTATCGCCTTAATACGGCTTGCACTGAGACATGCATGGCTTAATCTTTGAGACAAGCATATAACTACTGGCAGGATCAACCAGGGAGCTCTAACTCGACTATTCGAAAATACGTCGATCGATCTCCGCAGATCGATTGCAAACAGCGAACCGCCCGATCCGTAGCGCGATAAATACGCGGACAGATAGGCGTGCCTATAATGGAATTATAAACAACATTCGCAAATACAATCAATCGCAATCACAATTCAATGTCGTGATCGTGCGTCGTTTTGTATATTGCTGTGTGACGACTTGCATGCACATCAACAATTTTGAACTTTAACGACCGAGATAAATATTAACACACCGCTTTTATGTTATGCGAACAAGTTTAAAAAAAACCCGAAACGCACATATCGATACATGAAACGTAACAACATACTCGATTACGCCCGGTATCATAGAGTCGCACAACTATTTAACTGAACGCAGAACGCCGTCAACACCGGCTGCTCGGTTAATAATAAAAGTAGAGCTGAATCGCTCTCGCAACCGTCTGCTGTGGCGGACACTATAAATCGACTCGATAGTCGAAATAGAGCCGACCCGCAGTTGGAAACTCTCGTTTAACGCGACCGTACGTATTAATAAATAATACTCCGATCGCGAGTCGGTTTGTCAGTTTTGCGATGTGCGCCGAAACGCACAGTTAGTTATAATATCGTACACAGTCGTGACCGTATTTCATCGTTCGCCGATAAAGAAAAAAAAGAGACGCGTTCGCGCATCGTTCTTCAACGTAGAGTCGTCGAACACAGACACGCACGCGGTCATTTCTCTTCTCGCAAAGATTAAACATCGGTCGCCGTGCACAACACTTGAAACAAAACTCCGACTACGCCGTTGTTAAAAAATAATGTTGCGCGCGCTCCCAATCTCATCATCAAAATAGTGTTTTATAATAACACTTATTTTTCTTTTCTCTCATTCGCCGCCGCCGCCGAAAACATGTACAAACTCGCCGCGCGCCGTACAAACACTTCCGTAACGGTAGTAAAGCGAGCAAGCGCGCACAGCACGTCTGAAACAATAAGTTCGGGGGGCCGCGTCTCACGACAAGCGCAACGACTCGCCGCCAGACGTGTATGCGTCGCGCTCGCGCAGCGCGCACGAGTGTATGTATGAATGTATGAATGTATGTATGTATGTATGTATGAATATATGTATGAATGTATGTATGAATGTATGTATGTATGTATGTATGTATGTATGTATGTATGTATGTATGTATGTATGTATGTATGTATGTATGTATGTATGTATGTATGTATGTATGTATGTATGAATGTATATATGCATGTATGTATGCATGTATGTATGCATGTATGTATGCATGTATGTATGTATGTATTTCTGTATCTGTCATCATCATCTTCATACCCACCCAGTG
>CM034409.1:10805000-10820000 GCA_019925095.2 Dendrolimus kikuchii
CGGAGCTCTCACCCATTTAAAGTTTGAGAATAGGTTGAGGTCGTTTCGGCCCCAATGCCTCTAATCATTCGCTTTACCGGATGAGACTGTCCAAATCGACGCCAGCTATCCTGAGGGAAACTTCGGACGGAACCAGCTACTAGATGGTTCGATTAGTCTTTCGCCCCTATACCCAGTTCCGACGATCGATTTGCACGTCAGAATCGCTACGGTCCTCCATCAGGGTTTCCCCTGACTTCGACCTGACCAGGCATAGTTCACCATCTTTCGGGTCCCAGCATCTGTGCTCAGAGCGCGCCTGCATTCACGGATTGGAAACGAGACGCCTCGGGAGTGCGAGAGGTCGACCTAGACCGACGCTCCATCCTCCCTGAGCGCGCGCGCCCGCGAGGGGCGCACGCGCCTTCACTTTCGTTGTGCCTTTCAGTTTTAATACACTCAATGACTCGCACACATGCTAGACTCCTTGGTCCGTGTTTCAAGACGGGTCCTGCGAGTGCCCGAAACTTGTAACATCGCAGACTGAGACGCGCACAGTCCGAGACTGGCACGGCGGCGACAACAGGCGCGCCGCACCATCGTCCGCGCTTGGGCGGTGACGACGGCGACGACGTTGCCTTGCGTCGGGCCGGACGCGCTTTGTAACGCGTGCGCGGTTCTCTATCACTGTACCGTCCGACGGCCGGTCGGCGCACGCCGCGGTCCCGCCGCCGTTTAGAGCGACGGGGCTCCCGAGCGGCGCTTAGACCGACATCGAACGGGTCGCGATGCATTACTAAGAGAGAAGTGCACGCCTTCCGCGGACGTGTACGAAGCGCTCGCACCGTGCCGACGCCGATATAAACCGGCGCGACATCGAAACGCGAACACCGACGCCGCGGAACGACGATGAATCTCTCCGTTCGTTCATTCGAGTTTCGCAGGTTTACCCCTGAACGGTTTCACGTACTCTTGAACTCTCTCTTCAAAGTTCTTTTCAACTTTCCCTCACGGTACTTGTTCGCTATCGGTCTCGCGGTAATATTTAGCCTTAGATGGAGTTTACCACCCACTTAGGGCTGCACTCTCAAGCAACCCGACTCTTAGGAGAGTTCCTCTCGCCGCCTTCCTCCGTCTCTACGGGCCTGGCACCCTCTACGGGAAAACGGCCCCGTTCAAGACGAACTTGGACAGGAGTGACGACGACGAGAAGGCGGAACCTCCCGAACACCACATCCTCCCGCTGCCGAGACAGCAGCGGGATTCAGTGCTGGGCTATATTCCTGTTCGCCCGCCGCTACTAAGGAAATCCTGGTTAGTTTCTTTTCCTCCGCTTACTAATATGCTTAAATTCGGCGGGTGATCCTCCCTGATCTGAGGCCAACGATAAAAAATGTGAGGCAGACTCGATATCCGTCAGCGCTACGACGGACGCTCTGACGACGGCGAGCGCATACGTATTGTTCAGAACAAACTCTGCGCACGCCCCGAAAGTGCGCCGTCGACGCGCCTCTTCGGACGTCGAGTCCGCCTACTTGACGAACGATAGAACGGAGGGAGCGCGCGCCCGGACGCGTCGTTCCAGTGCAACACGCGCCGCGCACCGTACGCGGCATCCGACGGTCACAACCCGAATCACTCTCGCGAGATTCGATCCCCTTCGGGAAGGAAGTCATCGACGAGTTATCGAGGGACCGCGAGCGCGTACAACGCTAGCGTGCATATTAGACGCACTAACGTCACAACCGAACGCGAAACGCGCACCCTTCGCGCAAAACGATCGTTGCGAAATTATAAATTTTTAAACGGACGATCGGTACCCCGCAAAAAATTATATTTAATACGGGAACCGACGAACCGTCACAGGCGACCGTCGCAAGCACGCTCAGTGCCGGACGTCCGCAATGTGAAGTTTGTTTTTTATGCAGCCGGCCCTCAGACAGGAGTGGTCCTGGATGTGTCTCCACGGACCGCAATGTGCGTTCGAAGTGTCGATGTTCAAATGTGTCCTGCAGTTCACACTATGACGCGCAGTTAACTGCGTTCTTCATCGACCCGCGAGCCAAGTGATCCACCGTCCAGGGTAATCGTTTCGTTTGCATACCATATACGTCAGATAAGGACCAGAGACATAGTGTCGTCGTTCGTTCAGTATAGAACGAAAAAAAATAAAAAATAAAAGGCGAAAATAAAAACTCGCGGAAGCTTAACGCGACCGGAGAGTTCATAATCGACCTCTCAACCCTCTTTTTTTCACATTACGAGAGATAAAAACTCTCTTACGAACGCGCAACACCACTCCACGTACTCGCGATGCGGATTTCCACCGGTCCACGTACGTGAAAAATGACGCGACGCGCGACGAACGCATCAACGGACAACGCGCTCGGCGTACCGTCCGTCACGTGCGTCCATTCGCTAACTCTCGACGATCGCGGCAGCACCGCGGTTACACTTTTTAGCGTGACCGGCGGCGAGCTGCGATCGCCGAATGGGATCTTGTCTATGTATCGTTATACAGATCGCGCGCACACGAATCGCGTAAGCAATTCACGCACAGACACGTTAATGATCCTTCCGCAGGTTCCCCTACGGAAACCTTGTTACGACTTTTACTTCCTCTAAATGATCAAGTTTGGTCAACTTCCCAGCAACGCCGACGGCCGTGAAGCCACCGCGTGTCGGTCCGAAGACCTCACTAAATCATTCAATCGGTAGTAGCGACGGGCGGTGTGTACAAAGGGCAGGGACGTAATCAACGCGAGCTTATGACTCGCGCTTACTAGGAATTCCTCGTTTATGGGGGATAATTGCAAACCCCAATCCCCAGCACGAAGGAGTTTCAACGGGTTGCCCGGGCCTCTAGGCCAGGGAGAAAATGCTGATTCACTTCAGTGTAGCGCGCGTGCGGCCCAGGACATCTAAGGGCATCACAGACCTGTTATTGCTCAATCTCGTGCGGCTCGAAGCCGCCGGTCCCTCTAAGAAGAATTTTAATACGTCGCCAGTGAGTTGCGCGACACGGAGTCACGCACACCTAAATGACGACGCCTATTTAGCAGGCTAGAGTCTCGTTCGTTACCAGGAATTAACCAGACAAATCGCTCCACCAACTAAGAACGGCCATGCACCACCACCCACCGAATCAAGAAAGAGCTGTTAATCTGTCAATCCTTCCGGTGTCCGGGCCTGGTGAGATTTCCCGTGTTGAGTCAAATTAAGCCGCAGGCTCCACTCCTGGTGGTGCCCTTCCGTCAATTCCTTTAAGTTTCAGCTTTGCAACCATACTCCCCCCGGAGTCCAAAATCTTTGGTTTCCCGGAAGCTGCCCGCCGAGCCATTGTAGTAACGTCGGCGGATCGCTAGATGACATATTTACGGTTAGAACTAGGGCGGTATCTAATCGCCTTCGAACCTCTAACTTTCGTTCTTGATTGATGAAAACACCTTTGGCAAATGCTTTCGCTGATGTTCGTCTTGCGACGATCCAAGAATTTCACCTCTAACGTCGCAATACGAATGCCCCCAGTTATCCCTATTAATCATTACCTCGGAGTTCTGAAAACCAACAAAATAGAACCGAGATCATATTCTATTATTCCATGCACGAAAATATTCAAGCAGCATTTTGAGCCCGCTTTGAGCACTCTAATTTGTTCAAAGTAAAATTGTCGGCCCACCTCGACACTCACCGAAGAGCACCGCGATAGGATTTTGATATTGAACCGGCGTATTACCGCCGGCTCACCGACGATATGCTCCGCAGACGTGTCAGTATCACCGCGGATGCGGTGCACCCGCAGCGCGGCGCACAAATGCAACTACGAGCTTTTTAACCGCAACAATTTTAGTATACGCTATTGGACATGGAATACCCGCGGCTGCTGGCACCAGACTTGCCCTCCAATTGTTCCTCGTTAAAATATTTAAAGTGTACTCATTCCGATTACGAGGCCTCGTAAGAGTCCCGTATCGTTATTTTTCGTCACTACCTCCCCGTGCCGGGAGTGGGTAATTTGCGCGCCTGCTGCCTTCCTTGGATGTGGTAGCCGTTTCTCAGGCTCCCTCTCCGGAATCGAACCCTGATTCCCCGTTACCCGTGACAACCATGGTAGTCGCAGAAACTACCATCGAAAGTTGATAAGGCAGACATTTGAAAGATGCGTCGCCGGTGCTGGACCATGCGATCGGCAAAAGTTATCCAGATTCATCAAAATTAACGACTTCGGACGCGAGGCCCTCCGTCGATTGGTTTTGATCTAATAAAAGCACTCATCCCATCACTGGTCAGAGTTCTGATTGCATGTATTAGCTCTAGAATTACCACAGTTATCCAAGTAACTGAGTAAGATCTAAGGAACCAAAACTGATATATTGAGCCATTCGCGGTATCGCCTTAATACGGCTTGCACTGAGACATGCATGGCTTAATCTTTGAGACAAGCATATAACTACTGGCAGGATCAACCAGGGAGCTCTAACTCGACTATTCGAAAATACGTCGATCGATCTCCGCAGATCGATTGCAAACAGCGAACCGCCCGATCCGTAGCGCGATAAATACGCGGACAGATAGGCGTGCCTATAACGGAATTATAAACAACATTCGCAAATACAATCAATCGCAATCACATTTCAATGTGGTGTTGGGGCGTTGTTTTGTATATTGCTGTGTGAGGACTTGCATGCCCATCAACAATTTTGAACTTTAACGACCGAGATAAATATTAACTCACCGCTTTTATGTTATGCGAACAAGGTTTAAAAAAAACCCGAAACGCACATTTCGATACATGAAACGTAACAACATACTCGATTACGCCCGGTATCATAGAGTCGCACAACTATTTAACTGAACGCAGAACGCCGTCAACACCGGCTGCTCGGTTAATAATAAAAGTAGAGCTGAATCGCTCTCGCAACCGTCTGCTGTGGCGGACACTATAAATCGACTCGATAGTCGAAATAGAGCCGACCCGCAGTTGGAAACTCTCGTTTAACGCGACCGTACGTATTAATAAATAATACTCCGATCGCGAGTCGGTTTGTCAGTTTTGCGATGTGCGCCGAAACGCACAGTTAGTTATAATATCGTACACAGTCGTGACCGTATTTCATCGTTCGCCGATAAAGAAAAAAAAGAGACGCGTTCGCGCATCGTTCTTCAACGTAGAGTCGTCGAACACAGACACGCACGCGGTCATTTCTCTTCTCGCAAAGATTAAACATCGGTCGCCGTGCACAACACTTGAAACAAAACTCCGACTACGCCGTTGTTAAAAAATAATGTTGCGCTCCCATCTCATCATCAAAATAGCGTTATTTTATAATAACACTTATTTTTCTTTTCTCTCATTCGCCGCCGCCGAAAACATGTACAAACTCGCCGCGCGCCGTACAAACACTTCCGTAGTGGTAAAAGCGAGCAAGCGCGCACAGCACGTCTGAAACAATGAGTTCGGGGGCCGCGTCTCACGACAAGCGCAACGACTCGCCGCCAGACGTGTATGCGTCGCGCTCGCGCAGCGCGCACGAGTGTATGTATGAATGTATGAATGTATGTATGAATGTATGTATGAATGTATGAATGTATGTATGTATGTATGTATGTATGTATGTATGTATGTATGTATGTATGTATGTATGTATGTATGTATGTATGTATGTATGTATGTATGTATGTATGTATGTATGTATGTATGTATGTATGTATGTATGTATGTATGTATGTATGCATGTATGCATGTATGCATGCATGTATGCATGTATGCATGTATGTATGAATGTATGTATGAATGTATGTATGTATGTATGTATGTATGTATGTATGTATGTATGCATGTATGCATGTATGCATGTATGCATGTATTTCTGTATCTGTCATCATCATCTTCATACCCACCCAGTGACAACACTCAACCCCATACAAGAAGAAAAAAAATCATCATGATCGATAAACCCGTTCTCAAGTTGCAACACACACACACACACACACACACACACACACACACGTAACTAACCAGTAACACTACCACTGTATGTATGTATGTATTTCTGTATCTGTCATCATCATCTTCATACCCACCCAGTGACAACACTCAACCCCATACAAGAAGAAAAAAAATCATCATGATCGATAAACCCGTTCTCAAGTTGCAACACACACACACACACACACACACACACACACACGTAACTAACCAGTAACACTACCACTGTATGTATGTATGTATTTCTGTATCTGTCATCATCATCTTCATACCCACCCAGTGACAACACTCAACCCCATACAAGAAGAAAAAAAATCATCATGATCGATAAACCCGTTCTCAAGTTGCAACACACACACACACACACACACACACACACACACACACACACACACACACACACACGTAACTAACCAGTAACACTACCACTGTATGTATGTATGTATTTCTGTATCTGTCATCATCATCTTCATACCCACCCAGTGACAACACTCAACCATACAAGAAGAAAAAAAATCATCATGATCGATAAACCCGTTCTCAAGTTGCAACACACACACACACACACACACACACACACACACACACACACACACGTAACTAACCAGTAACACTACCACTGTATGTATGTATGTATGTATGTATTTCTGTATCTGTCATCATCATCTTCATACCCACCCAGTGACAACACTCAACCATACAAGAAGAAAAAAAATCATCATGATCGATAAACCCGTTCTCAAGTTGCAACACACACACACACACACACACACACACACACACACACACACACACACACACACACATACACACACACATACACATACACATACACATACACATTTAATAATGTCCGACTAAGTGTTTGATTAATTTCACAACAATTCACAATTTCGCAATGAAACCAGCAGGTAACAAGAGAACTAATAAAATAATTGAAAGGAGGAGGGAGGCTGGTTTGGCGCGCGCGTTGGTATCGTTAAAATATATCATAAGGTAGTTTATGATGATCTTTTTTCAAATTGCAATCCGTTAATAAAGCGGGCAAAACGGTCGAGTCGATATTTCTTTACGTATGTATATAGAGAGAGAGAGAGGGTCGGATCGCTATTAAGACAATAAGAAGTCAATAAGAGTGTGTTTTCTGTTTCAACAGCGTGCTTCGTGTCCGACGTGATACCGCAGCGGGCTCCTATGGATATCTCTCTCGGTGAGTCTATTCGTAAAGTTATATTATATTTTATTACTCACACCGTTCGTGTTAATTAATGTCCTTATTGTTTATTATATAATGCAACTAACTAACTAACTAACTAACTAACTAACTAACCGACCGACCGACCGACCGACCGACCGACCGACCGACCGACCGACAGACAGACAAGACCGAAATAAATAAATAATTCAAATGACTGTTCGTGTATGACTCTTTAAATAATTGTATGTATCGAGCAAGTACACATCGCTAATAAAGAGACGTTTCAGGAGGACGTGTCTCGTGAAAGACGCTCACCCGTTCGTGTTGATCTACAGTTGAATTAATAAAATATCGTCCTCGGACGAATCACCTGGCGTAGGGCTGAGTCTCAACAGATCGCAGCACGACGCTGCTCTACCGAGCACACACCCCGCCAGGAACGGAAGTCGTCTACAGACTATTCCGAGCCCCGACATCGACTGAGGTAAATTCGAACCTTCGGAGCCGTGGTGCACGTTTCAAACCGACCGCACCGTTTCTCCGTGGTCCAAATGGGCTTCGACGTCGCACCTCACTACTGCGTGTGAAGCGCGACTAGTAAAGTCACATTGTTTGGAGCCTCCCGACTCTCGGGGCTCCACAGTGAGCGTATCCTTGCCGGATTCGGCTAGGCTGGCTTCGGCCTTAGAGGCGTTCAGGCATAATCCCGCGGATGGTAGCTTCGCACCACCGGCCGCTCGGCCGAGTGCATGAACCAAATGTCCGAAACTGCGGTTCCTCTCGTACTGAGCAGTATTACTATCGCAACGACAAGCCATCAGTAGGGGAAAACTAACCTGTCTCACGACGGTCTAAACCCAGCTCACGTTCCCTTTTGATGGGTGAACAATCCAACGCTTGGCGAATTTTGCTTCGCAATGATAGGAAGAGCCGACATCGAAGGATCAAAAAGCAACGTCGCTATGAACGCTTGGCTGCCACAAGCCAGTTATCCCTGTGGTAACTTTTCTGGCACCTCTTGCTAAAAACTCTTTATACTAAAGGATCGATAGGCCGTGCTTTCGCAGTCCCTATGCGTACTGAACATCTGGATCAAGCCAGCTTTTGCCCTTTTGCTCCACGCGAGGTTTCTGTCCTCGCTGAGCTGGCCTTAGGACACCTGCGTTATTCTTTGACAGATGTACCGCCCCAGTCAAACTCCCCGCCTGGCAGTGTCCTCGAACCGGATCACGCGGGAGTTGTTACGGCGACGAGCGTTTCCGCCACATCACCCACTCTGCACGCTTGGAACGAAACACCGTGCGCCCCGCCGATGGAATCGACCGCGCACCGCTTCCGCCCAACCGAGTAAGTAATGAAACAATGAAAGTAGTGGTTTTTCAGCGACGACCGCGCGAACGATCTCCCACTTATGCTACACCTCTCATGTCTCCTTACAATGCCAGACTAGAGTTCAAGCTCAACAGGGTCTTCTTTCCCCCGCTGATTCTCCCAAGCCCGTTCCCTTGGCTGTGGTTTCGCTAGATAGTAGATAGGGACAGTGGGAATCTCGTTAATTCCATTCATGCGCGTCACTAATTAGATCGACGAGGGCATTTGGCTACCTTAAGAGAGTCATAGTTACTCCCCGCCGTTTACCCCGCGCTTGCTTGAATTTCTTCACGTTGACATTCAGAGCACTGGGCAGAAATCACATTGCGTCAACACCCGCGAGGGCCATCGCAATGCTTTGTTTTAATTAGACAGTCGGATTCCCCTTGTCCGTGCCAGTTCTGAGCTGACCGTTGAACGGCGGTCGTACAGAACCGCGCCGATCGCGCACGATGACGAAACCGTCGCGGCCTTACGGCTAGGAAGATCCGCGGAAGGCCGGAACGCGGGTCCGGATTCAGCCCTCGCGCCCCGAGAGGCGCTCGAGCATCGACCAGGCCCGGCACCGGCCGCATCCGCTTCCCGTCCAAACCCGACACGCCCCGGCCCTCAGAGCCAATCCTTATTCCGAAGTTACGGATCCAATTTGCCGACTTCCCTTACCTACATTATTCTATCGACTAGAGGCTCTTCACCTTGGAGACCTGCTGCGGATATGGGTACGAACCGGCGCGACATCTCCACGTACATCCCTCACCTGAATTTTCAAGGTCCGCAGAGAGTATCCGGACACCGCCGCAAATGCGGTGCTCTTCGCGTTCCGAACCATATCTCCCTTCTATAGGATTCCATGGAACTCGAACGCTCAGGCAGAAAAGAAAACTCTTCCCGGACCTCTCGGCGGCGTCTTCAGGCCACTTTGGGTTACCCCGTCGAACACTCGCTTTGAAACGAGGGAACGATTATTGAAACGGTTCCGCTGCCGGGTTCCGGAATAGGAACCGGATTCCCTTTCGCTCAAAGGGCGTTATTTATCATAATAACAACAATAAACACGCCGTATCGACATAAGATCTCTCCTAAAGCTTAGGATAGACTGACTCGCGAGCAACTACTGTTCATCCTTCTCCACATCAGTCCCCCAGGGCCTCGTTGGAGTATTTGCTACTACCACCAAGATGTGCACCGACGGAGGCTCCAAGCGGGCTCCCGCCCAGGCCCTTCTGCGCACTCCGCCGCGCACGTCCTACTCGTTACGGCTTAATGACAATAACATAGTTACCGCCCCCATGCCGGTAACGGTAGTGTATAGGCAAAACGCTTCAGCGCCATCCATTTTCAGGGCTGGTTGCTTCGGCAGGTGAGTCGTTGCACACTCCTTAGCGGATTCCGACTTCCATGGCCACCGTCCTGCTGTCATGAGCGACCAACGCCTTTCATGGTGTCCCATGAGCGTTTTTTAGGCGCCTTAACACTACGTTTGGTTCATCCCACAGCGCCAGTTCTGCTTACCAAAATTGGCCCACTTGGCACCGTCATCAGGTCTCCGGCTTCATCGTTCGAGTAAGCCGGGGCTCTCACCCCTTTAAAGTTTGGGAATAGGTTGAGGTCGTTTCGGCCCCAATGCCTCTAATCATTCGCTTTACCGGATGAGACTGTCCAAATCGACGCCAGCTATCCTGAGGGAAACTTCGGACGGAACCAGCTACTAGATGGTTCGATTAGTCTTTCGCCCCTATACCCAGTTCCGACGATCGATTTGCACGTCAGAATCGCTACGGTCCTCCATCAGGGTTTCCCCTGACTTCGACCTGACCAGGCATAGTTCACCATCTTTCGGGTCCCAGCATCTGTGCTCAGAGCGCGCCTGCATTCACGGATTGGAAACGAGACGCCTCGGGAGTGCGAGAGGTCGACCTAGACCGACGCTCCATCCTCCCTGAGCGCGCGCGCCCGCGAGGGGCGCACGCGCCTTCACTTTCGTTGTGCCTTTCAGTTTTAATACACTCAATGACTCGCACACATGCTAGACTCCTTGGTCCGTGTTTCAAGACGGGTCCTGCGAGTGCCCGAAACTTGTAACATCGCAGGACTGAGACGCGCACAGTCCGAGACTGGCACGGCGGCGACAACAGGCGCGCCGCACCATCGTCCGCGCTTGGGCGGTGACGACGGCGACGACGTTGCCTTGCGTCGGGCCGGACGCGCTTTGTAACGCGTGCGCGGTTCTCTATCACTGTACCGTCCGTCGGGCCGGTCGGCGCACGCCGCGGTCCCGCCGCCGTTTAGAGCGACGGGGCTCCCGAGCGGCGCTTAGACCGACATCGAACGGGTCGCGATGCATTACTAAGAGAGAAGTGCACGCCTTCCGCGGACGTGTACGAAGCGCTCGCCACCGTGCCGACGCCGATATAAACCGGCGCGACATCGAAACGCGAACACCGACGCCCGCGGAACGACGATGAAATCTCTCCGTTCGTTCATTCGAGTTTCGCAGGTTTACCCCTGAACGGTTTCACGTACTCTTGAACTCTCTCTTCAAAAGTTCTTTTCAACTTTCCCTCACGGTACTTGTTTCGCTATCGGTCTCGCGGTAATATTTAGCCTTAGATTGAGTTTACCACCCACTTAGGGCTGCACTCTCAAGCAACCCGACTCTTAGGAGAGTTCCTCTCGCCGCCTTCCTCCGTCTCTACGGGCCTGGCACCCTCTACGGGGAAAACGGCCCCGTTCAACGACGAACTTGGACAGGAGTGACGACGACGAGAAGGCGGAACCTCCCGAACACCACATCTCCCGCTGCCGTGACAGCAGCGGGATTCAGTGCTGGGCTATATTCCTGTTCGCTCGCCGCTACTAAGGAAATCCTGGTTAGTTTCTTTTCCTCCGCTTACTAATATGCTTAAATTCGGCGGGTGATCCTCCCTGATCTGAGGCCAACGATAAAAAATGTGAGGCAGACTCGATATCCGTCAGCGCTACGACGGACGCTCTGACGACGGCGAGCGCATACGTATTGTTCAGAACAAACTCTGCGCACGCCCCCGAAAGTGCGCCGTCGACGCGCCTCTTCGGACGTCGAGTCCGCCTACTTGACGAACGATAGAACGGAGGGAGCGCGCGCCCGGACGCGTCGTTCCAGTGCAACACGCGCCGCGCACCGTACGCGGCATCCGACGGTCACAACCCGAATCACTCTCGCGAGATTCGATCCCTTCGGGAAGGAAGTCATCGACGAGTTATCGAGGGACCCGCGAGCGCGTACAACGCTAGCGTGCATATTAGACGCACTAACGTCACACCGAACGCGAAACGCGCACCCTTCGCGCAAACGATCGTTGCGAAATTATAAATTTTTAAACGGACGATCGGTACCCCCGCAAAAAATTATATTTAATACGGGAACCGACGAACCGTCACAGGCGACCGTCGCAAGCACGCTCAGTGCCGGACGTCCGCAATGTGAAGTTTGTTTTTTATGCAGCCGGCCCCTCAGACAGGAGTGGTCCTGGATGTGTCTCCCACGGACCGCAATGTGCGTTCGAAGTGTCGATGTTCAAATGTGTCCTGCAGTTCACACTATGACGCGCAGTTAACTGCGTTCTTCATCGACCCGCGAGCCAAGTGATCCACCGTCCAGGGTAATCCGTTTCGTTTGCATACCATATACGTCAGATAAGGACCCAGAGACATAGTGTCGTCGTTCGTTCAGTATAGAACGAAAAAAAATAATAATAAAAGGCGAAAATAAAAACTCGCGGAAGCTTAACGCGACCGGAGAGTTCATAATCGACCTCTCAACCGTTTTTTTTCACATTACGAGAGATAAAAACTCTCTTACGAACGCGCAACCATTCCACGTACTCGCGATGCGGATTTCCACCGGTCCACGTACGTGAAAAATGACGCGACGCGCGACGAACGCATCACGGACAACGCGCTCGGCGTACCGTCCGTCACGTGCGTCCATTCGCTAACTCTCGACGATCGCGGCAGCACCGCGGTTACACTTTTAGCGTGACCGGCGGCGAGCTGCGATCGCCGAATGGGATCTTGTCTATGTATCGTTATACAGATCGCGCGCACACGAATCGCGTAAGCAATTCACGCACAGACACGTTAATGATCCTTCCGCAGGTTCCCCTACGGAAACCTTGTTACGACTTTTACTTCCTCTAAATGATCAAGTTTGGTCAACTTCCCAGCAACGCCGACGGCCGTGAAGCCACCGCGTGTCGGTCCGAAGACCTCACTAAATCATTCAATCGGTAGTAGCGACGGGCGGTGTGTACAAAGGGCAGGGACGTAATCAACGCGAGCTTATGACTCGCGCTTACTAGGAATTCCTCGTTTATGGGGGATAATTGCAAACCCCAATCCCCAGCACGAAGGAGTTTCAACGGGTTGCCCGGGCCTCTAGGCCAGGGAGAACATGCTGATTCCTTCAGTGTAGCGCGCGTGCGGCCCAGGACATCTAAGGGCATCACAGACCTGTTATTGCTCAATCTCGTGCGGCTCGAAGCCGCCGGTCCCTCTAAGAAGAATTTTAATACGTCGCCAGTGAGTTGCGCGACACGGAGTCACGCACACCTAAATGACGACGCCTATTTAGCAGGCCTAGAGTCTCGTTCGTTACCGGAATTAACCAGACAAATCCCTCCACCAACTAAGACGGGCCATGCACCACCACCCACCGAATCAAGAAAGAGCTGTTAATCTGTCAATCCTTCCGGTGTCCGGGCCTGGTGAGATTTCCCGTGTTGAGTCAAATTAAGCCGCAGGCTCCACTCCTGGTGGTGCCCTTCCGTCAATTCCTTTAAGTTTTCAGCTTTGCAACCATACTCCCCCCGGAGTCCAAAATCAGTGGTTTCCCGAGAGCTGCCCGCCGAGCCATTGTAGTAACGTCGGCGGATCGCTAGATGACATATTTACGGTTAGAACTAGGGCGGTATCTAATCGCCTTCGAACCTCTAACTTTCGTTCTTGATTGATGAAAACACCTTTGGCAAATGCTTTCGCTGATGTTCGTCTTGCGACGATCCAAGAATTTCACCTCTAACGTCGCAATACGAATGCCCCCAGTTATCCCTATTAATCATTACCTCGGAGTTCTGAAAACCAACAAAATAGAACCGAGATCATATTCTATTATTCCATGCACGAAATATTCAAGCAGCATTTTGAGCCCGCTTTGAGCACTCTAATTTGTTCAAAGTAAAATTGTCGGCCCACCTCGACACTCACCGAAGAGCACCGCGATAGGATTTTGATATTGAACCGGCGTATTACCGCCGGCTCACCGACGATATGCTCCGCAGACGTGTCAGTATCACCGCGGATGCGTTGCACCGACAGCGCGGCGCACAAATGCAACTACGAGCTTTTTAACCGCAACAATTTTAGTATACGCTATTGGAGCTGGAATTACCGCGGCTGCTGGCACCAGACTTGCCCTCCAATTGTTCCTCGTTAAAATATTTAAAGTGTACTCATTCCGATTACGAGGCCTCGTAAGAGTCCCGTATCGTTATTTTTCGTCACTACCTCCCCGTGCCGGGAGTGGGTAATTTGCGCGCCTGCTGCCTTCCTTGGATGTGGTAGCCGTTTCTCAGGCTCCCTCTCCGGAATCGAACCCTGATTCCCCGTTACCCGTGACAACCATGGTAGTCCGCAGAAAACTACCATCGAAAGTTGATAAGGCAGACATTTGAAAGATGCGTCGCCGGTGCTGGACCATGCGATCGGCAAAAGTTATCCAGATTCATCAAAATTAACGACTTCGGACGCGAGGCCCCTCCGTCGATTGGTTTTGATCTAATAAAAGCACTCATCCCATCACTGGTCAGAGTTCTGATTGCATGTATTAGCTCTAGAATTACCACAGTTATCCAAGTAACTGAGTAAGATCTAAGGAACCAAAACTGATATATTGAGCCATTCGCGGTATCGCCTTAATACGGCTTGCACTGAGACATGCATGGCTTAATCTTTGAGACAAGCATATAAC
Source organism: Dendrolimus kikuchii (assembly GCA_019925095.2). Taxonomy (NCBI): domain Eukaryota; kingdom Metazoa; phylum Arthropoda; class Insecta; order Lepidoptera; family Lasiocampidae; genus Dendrolimus; species Dendrolimus kikuchii. Next base: position 10,819,545 of record CM034409.1, read on the forward strand.
TACTGGCAGGATCAACCAGGGAGCTCTAACTCGACTATTCGAAAATACGTCGATCGATCTCCGCAGATCGATTGCAAACAGCGAACCGCCCGATCCGTAGCGCGATAAATACGCGGACAGATAGGCGTGCCTATAACGGAATTATAAACAACATTCGCAAATACAATCAATCGCAATCACAATGTCGTGATCGTGCGTCGTTTTGTATATTGCTGTGTGACGACTCGCATGCACATCAACAATTTTGAACTTTAACGACCGAGATAAATATTAACACACCGCTTTTATGTTATGCGAACAAGTTTAAAAAAAACCCGAAACGCACATTTCGATACATGAAACGTAACAACATACTCGATTACGCCCGGTATCATAGAGTCGCACAACTATTTAACTGAACGCAGAACGCCGTCAACACCGGCTGCTCGGTTAATAATAAAAGTAGAGCTGAATCGC